>JAOUZG010025836.1:0-11672 GCA_026289955.1 Argiope argentata
GCACCCATTAATAAATAAAAGTGTATTTCATACATAAATATATCAGGCGTTTTTCCTAAAGTGCTATTCCTAATTTTATTTCGGGTGCATCGTAGTTTAAATAACTTCTTCGCCAAGTTGGCGATAAAATGTCAAAGCTAGCAATTCTTGTTTTGTGTAGTCTAGCCCATCGAGCGTCGGCTGTCTAGCTTAAGAATGTTCTTAAAACGGCAGTGGTCAAAATAAAGGTTAACACATTTTACAAGAAAAGAAATTTGCAGAACGTTCCTAAACCGGCAGGGTATATTTTTACTTCCCCCTCGAGCAGTAACAATGGGAGGTTATCTTCCCCGCTTCTGAACAATCATACCCACCGAAATACGAGGAATCGTGAGTGATTCCCAGGGAGTGACAAATTGATTCGTAAATCTGTCGAAGCAGGAGAATTTCTTTGCGGTTTTTCAGCTAAGAATTTAGTTTTCGCTCTGAGAACTAAGAGCTTCTCTTTAATTCTGTAATTTTTTCAGAAAATAGAATTTGTTCAAAAAAATATAAAAAAATCTAGCAGTATGTTTTTTAAATTTGTATAAAAAATAGAAAAATTTGTTTAATGAATTATTTAGAGGAATTATCATTCATAAAATTGCATTACGAGCATATAACATTCTTTTTACTAACACTCAGAGAATTTTACTTTAGTTTTTTCCGATATTTAGTTTTAAGCATTTTGCTGGCATATTTGACATTGGAAATGAAAATAAAAGGATATATATGGTCCTCTGGTTAAAATAGAATATAAAAAAATAATTATTAATAATTAAATAATACTTAATATTAAAATTACTACGTTCATTTTGGAATATATTATGTGTGTGTGTGTGTGTGTTATCAAACATTTTAAAATAAAAATGTGCATGATTTTTTTTTCAGATTTTTTTAATAAAACAATCTTTTGTCAATGTATATTAAGTAAATATTTTAGTAATAATATGTTTATGAAAATATTATTAATTTCAATCTTTTTGACTTATTATCTTATTTTGAAATAATTAAAATGTAAGTTAAGATAATAAATTTTTAAAGTTAATTTTAGTATTGAAATAAGATAAAATAATAACTCATCTATTTATTCAAATGGCTTATATCGTTTAAAAATTATCATTTCATTCGTATTTTTAGTGCGTGAATATTTTGAATGTCAATTTATTAAATCATTCTTAAACTTGTCCCAAATCTTTATAATAATTACTCACACTTAGCACAGAAATATTTTCATAAATCCATGCATTTCTCTGCAAACAAATATTGCAAAAAAAAAAAAAAACTTTTCTTCGTTTAACTTCAGCAATGAAATCAAAATTTCAACTGTACCTATTTTATTAAATTACAACATTATGATTTTTTTGTGAAAATTCGTAAATTGTGAAATCTTGTAGATAAAAAGGAGACAGCTGCAAGTATCCACCAAATAAGAATTACTCCTTTCAGAATGTTTCTTCCATGTTCATCATGTTTGGATAATTTAAAGAAATTTCATTTACAATATTTCACTGCATGTGAATTTCAAACGATGGATGCTCAGTAAAATAATAATAATGAAAAAAAAAAAAAAAAACACTCTAGAGTACGTAATCATAACTTCAGCAACGTTTAAAAACCGTGAATAAAAAATTAAGGTTTTTTTTTTCCATCGAAATAATAAAAATACTTGCTACAAATTTTAGTCCATTAATTAAAATAAAAAAACCACAAATTATAGATATTAATGAATCTGTAATAGTTTTGTCAGTTTGTGAAGGAGGGGCAGAGTTCTTCATTTAAAGGATCTTTTCTTCCGGTCACAAAAATTGGATGGGAGAAAAATGGCTTAACAATGGCATTTCATATTAAGAAGGTGGTACTTAGTAAAAATTAATATATGTGTAAAATATTAATATATATATGAAAGAAGAGAAAAATGGAGAGAAGGGTCAATATTTACATCATAGAATTAATTTGCAAAAACTGGGTCGGAGAATCATGTTGGTATGGTCAGCCAGTAAGTTACTGGTGGTCCAGTCACAGATGACTTGTCGGGGCTCTCTTAAGAGTGCCATATACAGAAAAAAAACCTCGATGTCGATGAAAGCGCCACCTTTCGGTGGGGGTGATAGGGCGGTGACTAAGATAACGAAAGAAGAAGCTTAAAAGGTTTGATTGACAAGCCGAATAACACCCAACCAGAAAAGAATTCCTGGTCCCCAGGAGATACTGCTGTGCGGAATTGCTATATTCAGAAGGTCATTTGACCCACCCCCAATAAAACTTGCCCTTTCTCATTGTGGAGGCTTCTCGGAAACCGACACGCTTTCCTCTCCCTCACTCCAAACTAGTTTGGAAAAGTTACTCTTTGAGCTAGATATTTTAGATTTTCTCTGCTTGCACAGAAAATCGTACTGAGGGCAGCGGGAATGCTAGAAGGGCTCTTAGAACATAGAATTCATCACTGATTAATTATTGAAGCACTTCGAGTTTGAGGCATTTAATTACTTTTCATAATTCTGTTAATATCGTAGAATCCTGTAATTAAGAAGGAGTAATTAAATAATTTAATAGTTATAGAATTTTATTTGACACGACTTTATTTTTAACAATAATTACGTTTATTAATTTTTCAATCCAGGAGGATGGGCAAGATCTACTTGTATATGAAAATGTAAGACTTCGGACTCATTTCCGAAGAATAGGTTCAATCCTTTATCTCAATAGTTTTATTACTAACAGTAAATTTTAATAAAATGTTCCTTTTTTAATTTTTTAAATAAATTATTTATTTAAAATATATATTGAATTGTCTTAAATGAGAAAGGAAATGAAAAAAAAAAATTAAGTTGTATTTTTCAACTTGTGCAACATTGCCTGGTGTTTCTGTGTGGCTGGGATGCTCCAGATTTCTGCCTGATTTTCGCAAAAAAGACAATATCCTAAATTTTAATTAAATGGCACATTTGTACCAAATTAAAAAGAAAAGATAAATATATTTAATTCGGAAATAATGTTAGGATGAATTCTATTCCTCAGCTTTCCTAAACGTGGGATATAACCAACTTAATACAATTTACATAAATTGGAAGGAAAAATAATGAATTAAATTGTAAAATGCACATATTGGATTGAATGCCTCCTGGTTTTGAAAATTTTTAAACCATTAATTGTGTGATAATTTCTAAATTTATTTTGTTTTAATTATTTATTGGATTTTGAAAGTACAACCATTCATCTGCTTAGCCAGGATTTCTTGATATATTTTGAATCAGAATCTAAAAATATTTGAGACTGAAAAATCGTCTAATATTTTTTTTTACTTATAAATAAAAAATAATATGGAAACAATAAAAAGAAATTAGACATTTTAAAAAAAATGAATCTAATTTCTAAAGAATTTGTTTCAATATAATATGGTCACTAACATTAAACACAAAGAAACAGAAAAAAAGAGTAAATAACTGCAAAGCTTTCTCTCTCTAACATTCATTATGAGTCAAGACTGTTTCGCATTTCTGAAAGCTTGTCAGCAATTTTGTTTATTTGTATTTGTAACTAAAGGTTTTTAAAAAGTTGTGCGAGATTCAATTAAATAATTTGGTAGGAATATTGCTTCGTACGAAATAGAAATTATGATTACTCCTATGTCACCAGGAATTGATAAACAAATAGCAGTAAATTATATTGTTACACAAATGCTTACACATTAAAAAGTATTATGTTTTGTCATATAAGAAAACGTTGTCATAAAAGCAGTGACTAACTTAGTTTTAGTTAATTTTTATAATTCAGATTTATGGTTGCTAAAATTTACTTAACTTGTTCTTGATTGCTTACACACACACACACGAGTATATTTAACTTCAAATTCTATGAGACATTTAACATTTACTTTTTCTAAAAACCGTATACCATTCAACATTTTGTGCAATGCAGCTCTTTTAATTTTCAATATTCTCAATTGAAATAGGAACTTGAAAAACGAAAGTGTTTAAACTTCAACTTATTCAAAAACCTTCACATTCAGTATTATTTATACGCTGTACAGATAATATTCTAATCAAATAATAATTAATTTTACTAATATTGAACCTTATACATCCAATAATTCATTACATTAAAAAATAACAAGATTTTAAAAATTTATAAAATTTACAACGCTATAACTTCCGAAACTATAAGAGCACAAAATAGATTTTTGCGTCACGATAAAGATTAAAAAAAAAACTATCTTTTTAATGATACCAAAGTTTTCTTGAGACAACAATATTTTAAAGAAAAAATTTTAATTTCCAATCAACTAAATCATTCACTAAAAATGAATAATTTATGAAATTTGAATATCGTTCTTCTGTAAAAGCTGACGATTTTAGACCACTTCATAAGCGGTCTCAAAAAAAGATACGCTACCAGGATTTGTCGACAGTGATTGGGCTATGATTATGAAAATACTGTTTCTTCAAATATTGACATGTAAAAACTAACAGATTTTATAACAGAAGACAGAAAGTTTATTTATTTAAAACTCGAAGTATGAAGAGTATTTTTCAGAATATGATTCCTTAGGACAAAAGGACTGTGTAAAATGTAAATTTCATAATTTTTTATAAGAACATTTATTGACTGAAGTCATATAAAATCAGTGAAATTTCTGTTGAATAATTCTTTAAGATGTTATAAAAATTAAAAAAAGATTTAAATGAAATCTGCTATGCATATTTCAATGTATCGTGTCAGAACATCAATTCTTGAACGGCCAAGCATCACGTGCTCGTGCGAGTTAAATTATATTTTATTAATTTTATTGGTTTCATTGAATGAGTCACTTTAGCATTGCAAACGATCCAAAAGAACTTTTTCTCGCTTTTATTGTTTTAAAAAATATCACATTACCTATTCATTACATTTCATATAATCACGAGCTCAAAATAACGTTATTCTGGGTTTTATTGGCTGTAGTCATTAATTTATTTATTTAAATCAGAGCTTTTGTAAATGCTATGGAAACGCATTATTAAAAGCTGATTTTTTGAGATGCTCGTGCGGATAATAAAATTTAAAATGTTTATTTTTCACCTATGGATTTTTGTTGACACCAGAAAACCTCATTCCCAAAATATGTTCTGACATGATAATAATTATTCTGCAACGTAAATACAATTTCAATACTGAACGACTTTGCTTTCAATTTTCATATTTAAAAAAAAAGATGTACTTGGTTTCAAGAAAATACGTTTATATTAATTACAATTTAACATCTCCACTCTAATTTATCGTGTAATTTTAAGCACTTTGACAGAAAATTAGTAAGAGATAAGTAATATAATGAACAGAACTGTTTAAGGCCTACATAATAATATGACACAATTATATAGCTATCAAAAACTGAAGATTTGATAGCTACATATTTTTCAAAAAAAGCTATTTAGAAACCAAGTTATATAAAATATGTAAAGTTTTAGATATCTTTTCTACTATTGAACCAGCTGATCGTCAAAGGTTACTTTTTAATAAAGATATTGCTTATTGAATATGTGTAAAATATGTACACATATGTATATATGTGTAAAAAATGTATATATACACATATATACATTTTTTACTCTTTTATGACTGTAGATATCAGCGATTTTGAAGAAAACTCATTCAGAAACTTGAGAATATTCAAGTATTAGTAAATAATAAAAAAATATAAAAATGTTCTTATATCTTACTTTCTTTAAATGAATTATTACCGCTAATTGTTTTTTCTGATAAAAGCAACCTTATTTTTCAATTGATAATAAAATTAACCATTATTTATTGCAAGATATATGAATAAGATAAATGTATGTACAAAATATCATAAACACAAGATCAAATAATTAAAAATTTTACAAAAAAAGAATGCAGACAAAATAGCATTGATTTATGAATTGCATATAAAGTACAGTTATAAAAATATCCAGAGGGGGGAAAAGCTTCGAAAACATTTTGCTTTTTCTTTTTTTTTCCATTAATTTTTTTTCTTTTGATCCTCTATAATAGCAAAAGGATCCAAATTTTCATTCATTCGAGATATCTGAGATCAACGAATTTCGGCAATAAACAGTTAAATTAAAAGAATCTTAATTTTTATTTCTTTGCCAAAATTTTGGATTTATGAATAATTTTTTCTGTTTTCTGCCGCCCACTTTGAAAATAAAAGTTTTTTTTGTGTGTGTGTGTTATATGCAGCTGGACCTGTCCTTGAAAATAATATTTATGATTTTTATTTATGGTAGTTTTTCATCTTTGCTTAATTTCCAAAATAAATTTTTTAAAAAACTTTTATTACTTCATCCGGAGTAATATTTGCTGTGCATTTTACTTCTGAAATTCTATCACCACCTATTAGCTAAATATGCAAAATTCAAATTCTTTTACAAAAGTTTACTAATTTTTTTTCAGGGTTGCGGTAGTATTCGCTGAAACAAGTGTAGATTGTGAAGGGGCAGATGACCACAGCTGTGATGATAAACAAAATAAAACTAAACAAAAAGCAGAAAGACAATTATACTGAGGGGGAAATTTGAAGACGGGGTGAAGTCCAGATAATAAAAGTAACAATCCATCACGTGGTAAAAGGAGGGTTTAGTGTGTATTCCTCCGCGAAAGGGAGGAGTTAAAGGAACTTTAGGGGGGAGTTCAAATTATTCTTCCAAGTTTAAGTATAAAATGCTGTTTTTACACATTCTCCTAATTTATTTTTTCTAAAAAATTATATGTATCGGAAAGAAGGTACCAAAACGAATGTATTTCAGTTGCTAGTTTAATTTTATTTATGACAGATTTTTTAAAAAAATCGTTTAAATGGCGCCCTTGACATTTTTCAATTTTTATTAAATATTTAAAAATATTTTGACACGCACGAAAAAAAAATTCCTTCGGGAGAAACCTGTGTTTTTATTCCCTCTTGCGATGGCAGAATGACTTCATAATAAAGACACTGTAATAACAAACAAAACACGGGACAATATTTTCCCATAGGATAACATTACGTTTGAAAATTGTAGGTGGCGTGTATACGGCACTCTTAATGTTAAATCTATAACTATTATCATCTATAACTATTTTGTTTTTATCAAAGCAACAATAATATTCACAAATAGTTTTTAAAAAACTCAAAAACTAATATTTTCGTAAATAACGAAATAATTAACTTTTAAAGCATGATAAAAATTTTAACTAAAAGTTTCCCGTTGTAATTCTAAAAAAAGAGAATTAATTGATTTGAAATGTGTGTATTAATTTATCTGATTTAAGAATATTTTACATCAATATATTTCATTGTGAAAATGAAATTCAAACCAATTTTTCCCATTGTTGTTATCAAGATATGATTTAGCTCATTCTTTAATGTTGAACTTATTTCAGTGGTATGGTTTTGTTATACTTAAGATAAATTTCAAGTGTAGAATCAAGCAATGGTGAAAATGTTTTATTTCATTTTTGAAAGTTGCTATTAGGATTGATCTCAGGAAGTTCGTTAGAAATGAATTTTCTAATAGAGGCAATTTTTCTATTGTATTCTAAAGTGTCTTTCTATTGTATTCTAAAGTATTCTAGTGTCTAATCATTAGAGAGTGTCATTTGCGCTCACATTGTAGGTTTTCTGGTATTTAATTCCCTTTAGCAGGAAAACTTGACTTGCATTTAGGGGGCTATAGAGAATGAAAAGATAAGATTAAGATTAAGCCATTGATAAGGTTAAGTCAGATAATTAAGAGTCATTGCCTTAGAAATATTCGCTTTTTTTCTCACAGTAAAACTGATAAATTTTCTTTAAGTGCACTAGTTATATTTTTGATAATTTATTTTAGATTAGGGGTTAGATTAAATTTAGAGACTGGAGAGCGAATATATATATATAAATCTAGATAATAGAATAAACCGAACAGTAGAAAAATATTATTTTGGCAAGGACTTAAAGAACTGCCTTGCAACTCTTGCTAATATAACAAAATTGTAAAATTATTTTAAAGCAATGAATAATGGATTTTTATTTGAAAAAAAAATAAACAATTTATAAATAGGGATAATTGGAAAAATAATTCAATAAAAAAATAATAAATAATTTGTAGTAATAAAATAGAATTGAAAACACTAAACAAGTGTAAACTTGAAGAAATAAAATGCTTTTAGGTAATATGAATAATTTTTCATGCATTGGTTATTCATTCTTGTTTTTTTTATTGATATATTGCATTAAGACTTTACAATGTTGAAATACTGCAGAGAAATTTTTAAAACGCACATGTCTACTGCTAAATAATTTTATCTAATTATCTTAAAGATTATGAAAAAAGATGATGATGAAACTGAAAGCAAACGCTTTGCTTAGTACTTATTACTAACACGTATTTGCTACCATATTTGACAGATATTATACTTCAAAGATTTTAATTATTTAGCATAAAATTATAATATTTTTTTCTTGCAAATCATAATTTTAAACAGTAGTTTTGCTTTAAAAAAAATTCCTTCTTAAAATAGTCAAATATTTTAGTTGGGGAAAAGACTCCTTATATAGAAACCATCAAAAAATTGAATAATTACATAACAATTTATGTAAGTTGAATAAAATTGTCTTCAACAGAAAGTAAGAGAAAGTTTGTTTTCTCTCATATAAATATAAGGCAAGCAAATGTCCAAATGTCCATTAATATTTGAAATTTTAAAAAATGAAAATAAAATTATTACATTTTTAGCCTTTCCTTAGAACTAAATTTGTTTGAATATTATATTATGCGAAGCTATAATTTATACTAAATATAGAAAAATCCTTTAATATCCACTCTGATTATAATATAGAAAAAATAATTAAATAATCTTTAAAAAATTGTCCCTAATAACTACAGATATAACAAATTTTAGAATACCAAACCTATATAATAATTATTAATTTGCAATATCGCTGGAAGGAAGTTGAAATAAGGTTTGAAAATTGGACTAATAATAATTGT
Organism: Argiope argentata; assembly: GCA_026289955.1. Classification (NCBI taxonomy): domain Eukaryota; kingdom Metazoa; phylum Arthropoda; class Arachnida; order Araneae; family Araneidae; genus Argiope; species Argiope argentata. The sequence continues at coordinate 8,988 of JAOUZG010025836.1, forward strand.
TGTAGATATAAAAGAGTCAAATTTTTTTAATCTCCTTAACTTTCCCGTCATTTTATGTTTTTTAATCTCGCTTATACTCATGTTTTATGTCATTTTAGTAAAAATAAAATTGCATTAACATTTATATAAATCAGATTCGTAATGAAAAAAATTAAGAAAAAAATGTGCACGAGTTGGTTAATTTGATAATGAACTTCGGTAATGTCTGATAGAAAATGCATACATATTTTACAAAAAAAAAAAAAAAAAAAAAAAAAAAAAAAAAAAAAAAAAAAAAAAAAAAAAAAAAAAAAAAAAAAAAAGATAAAGAATATAGATGTCTAAAGAGAACATTTTCACACGCGAAATTTGAAAACTATATCTTAGATAGAATAGGATATCTAATATTCAAGTAATTGAATTTTGAGTATATGACAAAACATAAGTTGTGGCTTCATATCCAGGTTTTAGGGATACAACTGTATAAATTAACAAAACAAAATATATAATTGGTCAGAAAATATAATGATTTGCGATTTCTGCACAATTATCATTCTATAGATTTTGTTTCCCTTGCCATTATAATTATTACGTTTATAAGAAAATTTGTTTTATAATGCTTACTTTAAACGGAGTATTTTCAGAATAGAATTAATTAGAAAATTTCATATTGAATCATCTAAATAGAACTTCACAATAATACAAAATAGGTTTTGATTTTCGAGTTCAAGCCAACATATAAAATCTAAACTCAAGTTTATATTTTATGAACTGCAGCATTTCTTTTTTATTCGTTTATTCCTCAAGATATAAAAGCACACATATTGTTTGGGGTCTTTTTATATTAATTATGATATAAATGCTTTAGTTTTTTCCAACTCCAATTAATGATAATGATTATAACTGCTTTCTGAGAGTAATTATAGACTTCTTGATATGAGCATCAAATTTAGGAAATAATTTTAATTCTAATTTAAGCCCCTTTGGGGGAGCCTCCTTAACCCCACCTAAAAAAAAAAGAATAACCTAACATTATTATTATATGTTTAGCTTCGTTAAAGCATAACATATCTAAAACCTTTCAATAAATTATTTTTAAAAATAGCCTGGATTTGTATTAATTAAAGGGCTTAAAAATTGGTTCAAATTAACTCTTAACCTTAATTATCCTATACAGAATTGCATTATCTTAATAACGCTTGGGCATATGTGGTGGAGTTCATGTGATATAAGGAATGACTTTTTGAATTAGTCAGAAAAGATTTATCAAATATCCACTGATAAAGATAATTCATTTCTTAGTTCAGATATAATATCATTAAAATTTAGCTGAATTTATCGGTAACATACTGTATATTTTTGTTGAAAATGGGACCAAATAAAGAGCTTTTAAAAACAGAAATATGCAGGATATGAACAGAAAACTGCAAGTAATGATGCATTTCTTGCAAGAAGAAATGTTTTCGCTTTTCTAAACGTGAAAATTTTGCTAAATGGGAAATTAGTTCTTCTATCTAGATCAAAGCAATATTTGTCTTTCCAAACAAAATTTTCGAAAAAGGAAGATTTGTTTTTGCTTAAGAAACGGCCTATTTATTTGATTTTAGACGCCGATCGTGTTTCTGTATGAATACCACGTAATAAAGTTGAAATAACCTTTGCACAGTCAATTTTGGATTGTTGAGCTCTAAATTGGCTGTTTCTAATCTAGCAAAACAGCAGCCTAAAAAATAGAGAAAAATGTCAATTCTTTTCCTCATTTATATGACACTTTATTCTCTCTAGCCCTGTCCAATTGAAGTAATTTCTATGATTTTTTTTTCATTTTGCTAAAATTAAACTTTAAGACATATAAAGATTAAATCTTCCTAAAACTAAAAATTATAATTCCCTTTAATAGATTAAATTTGTATTATGTGCAGCAAAATTATAATTTTTATAAATGTCTTCAGTGTAAGAAAATTAGGAACATGCTCCTTCATAATAAATTTTTAAAGAAAATTTCACTCATTCTATTTATTACTTTTATCACTCGTTTGAAACGCGATATTTATAATTTTTCTCACGGAAGCCCTTTTTCGTTATCAGAGACATGGAATATTATTCTCATTTTGACAGTTATTGATAACCATATGGCGCATATTGTAAAATCGCCAAATTTTACATACAAAGATAAAAGTTATAATGCGGTACCCTTTTTAAGACTTGAGCGAAAATGAAACTCTAATAAGTTGATTAGCTTATAATAGCATTTACTTTAATTTTTAATTATGCATGTAAATCAGTACTCATTATTAAGTTTTACCTTCTGATACGTTCAAACAGTTAGAATATATAGAGTTCCACCATTAATGAATTTGTTTAATTTCATTAAATACCTAATACTGCTTTAATGCAAAGCAATAATTATAATTACACATTTCCTTTTATTCCTTCCATTCTTCAAAAAAATATGAATTAAATTCCCTCGTCATCGAATTTTGTAGAATATAAATATATGTTTCTATAAAATTTATCATGTATTAAATATATTTTCTTTCTTTCATATGCTAAACATTTTTTAATAAGTCCTTATAATTACTATGTATGTTTTTTCTTTTACGCTTTTCGCAGCCTTTCACAAGACACAAAACTTCCTCTCATATGAATGTGGTTTGATTTTTTTTATAGAGATTTCAACTATATATTTATAATAGTTTCATATTA
>JAOUZG010025838.1:0-10597 GCA_026289955.1 Argiope argentata
GCATTTAGTCGTGTAAATTTTAATTAGTTCTTTTTGGTCATTTGTTTCATCATTAATTTGGCATTCATTCAGAAAAGTGTCTTATGATATTGCTTTTATATTCCACTATTTTTTATCTATGAAATTGTATTTTAATCTTGAATTTATAATTTACCATTTGTATGGCGCAGCTTAGCCAAATATGGCTCTTGTGCCATTAAATTCAATTCAATCAATCAATCAATCAGGCTACTAAACATTCTGAAGGTGTTATCAAGAACCACTTGGGGAGCAGATCGTACATCTTTGCTACGAATTTATGAAGCAATTATTCTATCCCGTATTGATTATGGATGTATGGCGTATGGTTCTGCACGGTCCTCTGTTTTGCGTAGACTAGATACAATACACCACACCGCCTTGAGGATTTGCTCGGGAGCGTTCCGAACATCGCCAGTCGCGAGTCTTTACAATGTATGTCATCAACTGTCATTACATTTACGGCGCCAAAAAATAAGTGTCCAATATTACCTCCGATCTTTGTCCGTCCCCAAACATCCCCTGGTTTCTAGAATACTTCCCGCCCGTCTTCAGAGATTTTATGCAGCTCGGCCATCTCACGTTCCTCCTTTTTGTGAAAGAATGAAATTGCTCATCTCTGATTCTGAACTACATGATGTGGGTATTCAGTCTTTTAATATATTTCCATTTCCACCTTGGGATACTCCTCAATTTCTCTTTTTAAACCCTTTCTGTGGCTTCGAAAAGTCCTCAACGGCCCCTGTAGTTTTTAAAAAACTCTTCAGTTCTCATCGGTGTCAGTTTTCTTCATATATAGATATTTATACTGATGGTTCTAAGTCAGATAACCATGTTGGGTGTGGTATAGTTTTTGGAACTCAAATATTCGGTTACAGTCTGCATACATGCCTTTCCGTTTTGTCTGCCGAATTATTGGCAATTCTGTATGCCTTACAGAAAATTTCTCAAAGCTCTGAACGTAGATTTTGTGTTTACACGGACAGCATGAGTTCCTTGGAAACTCTTTCCCATGTTCATAATCAGTTTCATCCCATTGCCTTCGAAGTCTTAGATATTTGGAGAACTCTTTTGAATAGACACTACGATCTATTATTCTGTTGGGTCCCAAGTCATGTCGGAATAACTGGAAATGAGCTAGCGGATAACGCTGCTAAAACATCAACTTTGTTTATGCAGCATGAAATAAACTTTTTCGACGCAAAGAAAATTTACTCAAGACATATTAATTCCTTATGGCAACAATCATGGAATCTGCAAATAAATAATAAACTGCATAACATTAAACCCACAATCACATCCTGGCCTTCTCAATCAATGCGTGAGTTCGATGTCAAATTGACTCGACTCCGCATTGGACATACTCGGATGACTCATAAATATCTTATATTTGGTGATCAAGCTCCTGTCTGTTCTAGATGCCAAGTGATTTTATCGATACATCATATTTTAATCGAATGTCCTGATTTTAATTTTCATCGTTTACATTTTTTAAACTCCTTACCGCTGAACATGCAAACGCTGTTGGGGGAAAATCCTCACAAAAATCTTTTTAATTTTATAAAAGCAATTGGTTTTTATAATTCCATTTAAACTCCATAATTTTAAATTCGTTTTATTACAACGTGTTATTTTATAATCTTAACATTGATTTCCAAAACATCTTTTCTTCTTATTGAAGGTTTTTAGACTCTAATGGGAAAACTCTTTTATTACCATAAGTCTGGCGCAGTATGGCCAATTTTGGCTCTTGTGCCATTAAAACAGACAACCTACCTACCTACCTACCTACCAGAACATCTTGGGGCGCCGATCGAACCTCCCTACTCCGTATTTATAATGCCGTCATTCTTTCCCGGATTGATTACGGGTGTATGGTATATGGGTCCGCCCGACAATCTGTCCTGAGACGTCTAGATCCCGTCCACCATTCAGCTTTACGAATATGTTCTGGGGCATTTCGTACCTCTCCGATGGAAAGCCTCTATGTTGTATGTCATCAGCTGCCCCTTAGTTTAAGACGACAAAAACTGTCAGCTCTATTTTATTTCAGAACTAAATCTATTCTGCAGCACCCTTTAAGCAATATGTCTCTACCAGTAGGATTGCGTCGTTTGTACAATGCCCGTCCTTCGCACATACTTCCATTTTTTGAGCCCCTCAGGGGCTCACCTTCTTTAGGTGGGTACGGGTGTCCCAATCCCGAGGTTCCCAGGGATTGTTACTCCATTTATTGTTTATTCTCCCCTACGCCTCTTTCTGTCTGCTTGATCCTTCTTTCCCTCGACGGCAAGCGAGGGGGCTCTCCATGAGAAGCTGTCGCCGCTTTGTTTGCTTCTTGCTTCTCGCTTCTCATGGACAGCCAAAAACCCCACGTGTTGGCCGTGCGTGGCGACCCATTAGACGGGCGGTGCACTGTGGTCCCCGGTGTATCAATCGGCCGGTACCTAACCACATGAGTGATTAGTCTGCTTGGGATCAAGTGAAAGGGTCAATCTCTGGGGCTTGGCGTTAAGGGTGGTCAACGTTCCTGGAGATGACTCTGAGCGTATAGGCTCCGGCTAGCGCCAAGGTAAGTGCCAAGGCTGGCAGTGGCCAGAGCCGGTGGCTGCCTTCCCTCGTTGGGCTCGGTGGTGGGCGGTGTCGTTGGAGCCCGAATTCTCTTTTCCATGCTGCATGGGTGCCAAAGGCAAACTTCGTCCCTTAAGTGGGCATGTCACAGTTCAAAACCAAGTAACAAATTTTGATTCCTTTTTCCTTGTCAAACGCATTTCCACAAATAACGAGAATTTTGAAAATGTATCACCTTTTCTTGTTCAGAAGGCAATTTCTGCTACTGTTGGAGATGTTACATCTATTGAAAAAATTCGCTCAGGAGATCTACTTGTAGAAGTTAATTCTATGAAGCAGGCGAAACAAATTATGAAAATTAAAGCTTTAGCTGATATAAAAATAACAGTCGAACCTCATAGAACTCTAAATTCTTCCAGAGGCGTCATAACATTAGGAGAACTTTTTAATGTTCCTTTGGTATGGTATGGTATGGTTTGGGTTATTGGCACAAGGTCCAGTTCAGGACAAGCTGCGCCATTCACAAGGATGTTAAAAAGTTCCATAATAAGAAGAGTGCATAAAACAAGTATGCATTATAAAATGTTAATGATCAAGAAAAACTGATTTAAAACGATTCGTTTTGAGAACAGATAAAAAAAAGTCTCAAACATTAAATACTATGAAAGAAGCCAATGGCCCTTAAAAAATCAAAAAGTTTTGAGTGAGGTTTCTCACTCACCAGGTCCCGTAAATTTAAAATAGACGAATTAAAATGAGTGAAACGATCTGAAGTAAAATTAGGACACTGAGTTAGAATATGGGCAATAGAGTTGACAACACCACATGTTGTACAGTGAGGAGCTTGTTCTCCAAACAGTAAATGTCTATGTGTATATCTCGTGTGTCCAATGCGTAGACGAATTATCTTCACATCTGCGCCTCTTTTCGGTAGACCTGCCCACATATTTATTTTTGGTTGAATAGCGTGGAGTTTGTTATCAACCTGCGTATCCCAAATCTCTTGCCACTTTTCATAGATATGTCGTTTTATATATCTTACAATGTCACAAAAGGGAGCACGGAATTCAAAGGGTTCTGAAGCTGATTTCGCAGCTTGATCTGCTAGTTCGTTACCGTGGATACCAACATGACTTGGTACCCAGCAGAAAATTATGTCGAAATCTCTGTTGACCAGTTTTAAATGTTGTTCTATAATTTGAGCAACAATCGGGTGATAAGGATATTCAAAATTCTTTAATTGTTGCAAAACGCTCATACTATCAGTATATATGCAAAATTTCTCAGAATGAAATGAAGAAATACACTGTAGTGCATACAAAATAGCTGTTGTTTCTGCTGTGTATACTGAACAGTATTTGGGGAGAGTATATTTGTGAGAAGTTTTATCTAAAACAACTCCGAAACCGACATGATTAATAGTTTTTGAACCATCCGTAAAAACTGTTTTATAATCTTTGTATTGGGCATGATGTTCAAGGAAAAGTTGCTGAAGTGAGTGTGCATCAATATGAGATTTTTTGAAACCGATGAATGGGTTTATGTGAGAAATGGATATTGTATTCCAGGGAGGAAAGTAGAAATGGTCAACAGGTAATATTCTCACTTCAGAAAGCTGTGTACTAGAAATGAAATGTTTCATGCGATCATAAAATGGACGAATAGCCGTCGGACGAGCATTATAAACTCTTTCTAAGAATTGATTCAAATTGGTGCAAATTAAAGGATGTCCAGGTATCGATGAAATTTTAAAATAATATTGCAATGATAATTTCTGGCGACGCAGAGAAAGTGAAAGTTGATGGCACGTTACGTATAAGCTTTGCACTGGGGATGTTCGGAAAGCGCCAGAGCAAATCCTGAGAGCTGAATGATGGATTGTATCAAGCTTTTTCAAAGCAGAAATGCTGGCAGAACCATATGATATACAACCGTAGTCTATCCGAGACAGAATTAAAGCTTCATAAACTCTGATTAATGATGTCCTATCAGCCCCCCAAGATGTGTTGGAGAGTACCTTGAGGATATTTAACATTTTTTCACATTTCTTTCTTAGAAAGGAAATGTGAGGCTGAAAAGAGAGTTTTCGGTCGAAAATTACTCCCAGAAAACGAATTTCTGGAACAACGGGAAGAATTCTGTTGCGTATATAAATTTCAGGTTCAGGATGAATACTGCGTTTTCTACAAAAATGGACGCAACAGCTTTTACTTGATGAAACTTTGTATCCATTCTGATCACACCATTTGACAAGACTATTCACAGCAGTCTGCAACTGCCTTTCAATCAGTCTCATGTTAGATCCCTGGCAAGAAATTTGTAAATCGTCGACATATAATGAGTTAAAAACTGATGAAGGAAGTATTAAAAGAATTTTAGAAATGTGAATGATAAAAAGGGTAACGCTTAATACACTACCCTGAGGAACCCCTTCCATTTGAATAAAAGAGTCAGATAATGTTGACCCGACCCGGACCTTAAAAACACGACGAGATAAAAAGTGTTTAATAAAAAGTGGTAATTGACCACGAAATCCAAACTCAAAGAGGGTTCGAAGTATCCCATAACGCCAAGTCTGATCATAGGCCTTTTCAATGTCTATGAATAATGAAACCAAATGATTTCTGCGCACAAACGCGTTACGTATTTCAGTCTCCAATTTCAGAATGTTGTCTAGAGTAGATCTACCTTTGCGATATCCACTTTGGTGTAATGGTATAAGTTTTTCCACTTCGAGTTGATGAATAAGTCGAAAATTGACCATTCTTTCAAATGTTTTGCTCAAACAGCTTGTAAGTGCAATAGGACGATAGTTTAAAGGATCTGTTGGGTCCTTTCCAGGTTTAAGAATTGGAATAATAATAGCTTCCTGCCATTGGGAAGGAAAAATTCCTTCATTCCAAATTCTGTTATAAAAGCGAAGAATATTGCAAAGTGATGGAAAGCTCAAGTGGCGAAGCATGTCGTATGAAATTTTATCGGGTCCCGGGCTGGTGCTACGAGACTTGGAAAGTGCCTTTTGCAGCTCACACATATGGAATTCAGAGTTATAGGGGAAAGTGTGGCGTACTTTAAAGTTAATCGGTTGTCGCTCAGCACATCTCTTTCTACTTAAAAATGTAGAATTATAGCTGTCTGAGCTAGCCACTTTAGAAAATGTTTCACCAATGACGTTAGCAATCTCTCGTGGGGATGAAAAAGTGACATTATCCTTCTTTAAAATAGGAAAGGTAAATTCTTGATGCATACAATTAGCGGCCTTTACTCTTTTCCATAAACTCTTACTAGAAATACCAGATTTGATATTAGAAACATATCGAATCCAATATTCCCTCTGACTGCGTCTTCGAACTTTACGGGCAAATGCTTTTGCACACTTGAACGCAACGAGATTTTCTGTCGTTGGGTGCCTTCTAAAATTGTCCCATCGTTTGCTTTGAGCCTTATCTGCTTCCCGGCAGTCATTATTCCACCAAGGTTTCGAAAACTTACGAGGTTTGCTAGAGCTTTTGGGGATTGATGTGTCAGCGGCATATAAAATAATTTCAGTAATTTGATTAACCGCCTCAGCTATATTAAAACAATCAACCATCTCCGCAGTGATTGTAGCCAGTTGCCGAAAGCTGTCCCAATCTGCTCGCTGAAATAAGTACACAGATGGCCGATGTGCCATCCTGACACTATCAGCAGGGGTAATCAAAAGTGGAAAGTGGTCACTATTGAGAAGGTCTTCGCCAACAGAAAAATTTAAAAATGGGAGTAGTATTGGAGAACATATTGCAAGGTCTAATGAGTGAAATGAACGAGTGGGTTCGTGAAAATATGTTTTTTCATCACTATTTAACAGGCAAAGATAATGATCAGAAACCAGCTGTTCTATTTGCTGACCGCGGGAGTTAGTGTCCGAATTTCCCCATAAGGTGCTATGTCCGTTAAAATCACCGATTATTATAAATGGAACAGGAAGTTGATCTACTAACGAATTTAATTCTTCTTGTGAAATCACCTCTCGTGGAGGTAGGTATATGCAGCAAACTGTTATAAGTCTATTTAAATGGACTTGAACAGCAACAGTCTGTAAATTGGTATGGAGAATTAGAGGAGAGCTGGGGTAGAAGTTAGAGGAGAAAATGCAGACACCTCCCGAAACACTAACATTTGAATTTGAATGTTTGCGTACACAATTGTAACCTCTAATTTTGGAAATTATTGAGGGTTTTAAATATGTCTCTTGTAAGGCTAAACAGGTAGGCTTGTATTCATTCAAAAGTGATTTTATTTCAAAGATTTTAGAACGAAACCCACGACAATTCCAAGAAATGAAACCAGACATGAAAAAAAAAGGAAGTTTTGAAGTAAAAAAATTAAACGTGTCCGCCTATGGGCGATTTGTTAGGAAAATGTTGGTCCATTTCAACGTCGGAGATATCAGATGTAGACGGACAAATTGATAAAATAGAATCTGAAGTAATTGGTATATTAGAAGGATCTGGAGGTTTAGGAGGGATCTCAGTGTCAGATGTTCTGACATTTGGTGGAGATTTTGTTTTCTTTCGTTTCTTTTTAGGAAATCTTGTTAAAGAAAATTCAGGATTCTTTGATTGAGAAACAAGAGGAAGATTTTTTCCCGAAGAAGAAGCTTCGTTTTGATTGTTTTCAGTTTTTTGAAAATTAATGCTCTTTACTGATTCACGAGTCGAATGTTTACATGAACAGGTACTTAAAGATATTATGTCTGTAATCTCTGTCTGGGAGCCAGTACATTTTAATCCTGATTTAGCGGCAGTACTATAAGAAATGCCAGGTTTTGGTGTTCTGTCTAAAACAATCTTTCTCGCTTCTGCATAGGAAATATTTTTTTTAACTTTCAGAAATTGGATTTCTTTTTCCATCTTCCATTTTGGACAATCACGGGAATAAGCAGGGTGGGGCCCGGAGCAGTTTAAACATTTCAGAGTTTGTGAGCTACAAACTGAGGTTTCATGATCATCAGCTGAGCATTTAGCACATCGAAGTTTTCCACGGCATGTTCCTTGCGAATGTCCGAATCTCTGACATTTGAAACAACGCAGAGGATTCGGAACATAAGGTTTAACTCTGGATTGTATGTAGCCAGCTCGTATAAATTTTGGAAGCTCAGGGCTACTAAAGGTTAGAATAACATGTTTTGTTGGTATCAAAGAGCCGTTACGTTTGATTTTTATACGATGAGCTGCACAAACTTTTTGAGAATGCAATTCCTGAATGAGTTCAGTCTCCGAACAATCAACAAGATCTATATCAGAGATGACCCCCCGAGAAAAATTTAGTGTCCTGTGTGGAGTTACCTCAACAGGAAAGTCTCCAAGTTTTGTTACTTTCTGCATAGCAGCAATTTGAGTTTTTGATGAGGTCTCAATTAGAAGATCCCCAGACGGAAGTTTTTTAGTATTTTTAACATCACCGATAAATGAAGTAATTAATCTTTGAATAATAAAAGGCGATACTTTATGAAATGACTTTGGTGTGTGCAAAATTAAAAATCTTGTATCTTCTGTTATAGGTAAACGTGGCAAAGTGTTAGAAAAACCCATGCAAAAAGGGAACAAAATTCAAGCCCCGACGGCACCGCCCACCACGGAGCCCAACAAGGGAAGGCAGCCACCGGCTCTGGTCGCTTCCAGCCTCGGCGCTTACCCTGATGCTAGCCAGTACTTATACGCTAAGGGCCACTTCCAGGAACGTCTACCACCCTTAACGCAGAGCCCCAGAAGGTGACCCCCTCGCTTGATCCCCTTCAGCAGACCAACCAAATGGTTGGGATACCAGCCGATTGACACACCGGGGACCACAGTGCACCACCCGTCTAATGGGTCGCCACGCACGGCCAACACGTGGGGTTTTTGGCTGTCCATGAGAAGCAAGAAGCAAACAGAGCGGCGACAGCTTCTCATGGAGAGCTCTCTCGCTTGCCGTCGAGGGAAAGAAGGATCAAGCAGACAGAAAAGGCGCAGTGGAGAATAAACATAAAATGAGTAAAGATCCATGGGAACCTCGGGATTGGGACACCCGTACTCACCTATAGAAGGTGAGCCCCTGAGGGGTAATGTTCCTTTGGAGGAAATTACATCTGAATTAAAACCACAAGGAGTTACACATGCTAGATTCATTTTCATACGAAGGGATGGACAGCTCCTTCCAACGAAGCATCTCATCCTGACTTTCGGACCCCCAAAACTTCCAATTTCTATCAAAGCAGGATATATAAACTGCCCAGTAAGGCCATATATCCCCACTCCTCTACGTTGCTTCCATTGCCAGCGTTTTGGACATCCAAAGACTGCTTGCCGTAGCAAACTTACTTGTGCTCGCTGTGCAGAAGTTGGCCATGATAACGCTGAATGTAAGGCAGTTGAAAAGTGTCTAAATTGTAAGGGCAATCACACCTCATATTCCCGGTCTTGCCCTGTCTGGAAGTTTGAAAAAGAGGTCATTGAGACTAAATTCAAAGAACAGATGTCTTATCCTGAAGCCCGACGTATTGTCAAAGCTCGGACAGCGACGTCTGGCACTACTTATGCTTCAGCATTGAAAAAAACTCTTGTGAACCAAAGTACTCAATATGAAGTAAAAGATTTTCCGCCTGATACAGATACGGATATTTCTGATACGATCAATCCAGAGACAGTTAAAGCTCAACGCAAGGAGCCTTCTAAAGCTGAAAAGAATTTAAAGCTTAAAATTTCTAAACACGGCTTTTCTCACAAGGATTTGGGAAAGGCGTTCAAGAAACAATCAAAAAAGCAATCTTTAGCCTTGGGAATTGCAGAGAAAGGCCTCGTACATAAGGATCTTCCTTCTTTGTTCGATGGCCTTCTGAAAAGTTCTGATGTCATAAACCTACACCCTTCGGAGGGGGAGGATAAAGATCTTAAGATGAGTTGCGAAATTTCTCCAACTCCTAATGTTTCCATCTCCAATTCTTTTGTACCTCAAATCACTTAATGGGTACTTTTCTTTCCTGGAATTGTCGCGGCATTCGTTCAAAAATTGTGGACATTAAATCTCTCATTAACAAATTTCATCCCTTTGTATCGCCCTTCAAGAAACTTTCTTGAAATCGGATATTCCTTTCAAAATACGGGGTTACAATAGTATTCGTAAAGATGCCACAACCGACGGATCAACTTCAGGTGGAGTTTGTATCTTGACTTCAAATTTATATCCAAGCTCACCAATTCCACTACACACTTCCTTACAAGCTGTGGCTGTTCAAAGCCATGTTAGATCTCTGATTACAGTATGCTGTGTTTACTTGCCACCACATGACAATGTAAGCCAGCCGGACCTCGATAACTTAGTAGACCAGCTTCCATTACCTTTTGTACTGCTTGGCGATTTTAATGGGCATAGTCATTTGTGGGGCTCGAAAAGTACGAACACTCGAGGGCGGCAGATTGAACAGTTTATTAACAATAACTGTCTCTGCCTGCTGAATAATAACGAGAACACGTATTTCCATGAGCCTACACGCACTTTTCATTCTCTTGATTTGGCCATTTGCTCCCCAGTGCTTTTACAATTGCTTGATTTCATGGTTGAAAGTCCCCTCAGGGGCTCACCTTCTTTAGGTGGGTACGGGTGTCCCAATCCCGAGGTTCCCAGGGATCTTTCCTCCATTTATAGTTTATTCTCCCCTACGCCTCTTTCTGTCTGCTTGATCCTTCTTTCCCTCGACGGCAAGTGAGGGAGCTCTCCATGAGAAGCTGTCGCCGCTCTGTTTGCTTCTTGCTTCTCATGAACAGCCAATGTCCCCACGTGTTGGCCGTGCGTGGCGACCCATTAGACGGGTGGTGCACTGTGGTCCCCGGTGTATCAATCGGCCGGTACCTAACCACATGAGTGATTAGTCTGCTAGGGATCAAGCGAAGGGGTTACTCCTTGGGCTTGGCGTTAAGGGTGGTCACTGTCCCCGGGGGTAACTCCCAGCGTATAGGTTCCAGTTAGCATTATAGTAAGTGCTGAGGCT
>JAOUZG010025845.1:0-93741 GCA_026289955.1 Argiope argentata
ATGAAAATATTAAAAAAATAAAATGGTGTGTCGGGTTGCAGACTCGAACTGAAAACTAACGAAAAGTGAAAAATAACAGAGTTCCATTTTAACCATTCAGCCACGCATTCTTCGATCAGTTCAAAAGTCTAAAATTCTTAACAATTCATGAAAGGTTTTAAGAATCTTGATAACAAAAGTTAGAAAATCTGGACATTAATGCACAATGCTAAGCATATAGATGATGACTGCGCATGTGCATGAGTTCGAAAGCTCAAGTTTCAATTACATTTTCAATATTTTTTATTTAAAATATTACATTTGGAATTATGAATTTTGGTATATTTTGAAGTCTATTAATATAAATATTAAGAAAAAAATGAAAATATTAAAAAAATAAATTAGTGTGTCAGGTTCCAGACTCGAACTGAAAACTAACGAAAAGTGAAAAATAACAGATTTCCATTTTAACCATTCAGCCACGCATTCTTCGATCAACGCAGGAATCTAAAATTCTTAACAATTCATGAAGAGTTTTAAGAATCTTGATAATATTTGATCAATCACATATTGACCCTATAATGGGTCGCAAAACGTGCCCCACACCAGTGTAATAATTTTTTATGGGAATGTGTGACGTTATTCACATCTAGACGCCGCGTTTGGAAGTTGAGATAAAACGAAACGTCCCAAATTTCGCCCCCTTCTAATTTACCTAGAATCGTTTGAATGGTGACAAATTATAGCCCTGGTGACGGAGCATCAGCCCATACCACCGGAAACGTGGACTCCTCAAAGGAAAGCGCGTAATGTGGAGAGGAGTATTCCTTCCCCCTTGCGAGGGTTAACATGTAATTGCGTATTTTACTATATAACCGCGCTATGAAAACCCCTTGCATGCACTTATTGAGTCTGTAATGGGGTGCAAAACGAGCCCTCGCACCAGTGCAATAATATTCCATGGGAGCGTGTAACCCCATTAACCATTGGCGGCCGCCAATGGAAACCGCGAAAAAAGGAAAGGGATGGAATTTGGTCCCCTTCTAATTTACCTAGAATCGTTTGAATGGCGGCAAAAGATAGCTCTGGTGACGAACCATCATCCCATACCACCGGAAACACGGACTCCTCAAAAGAAAACGCGTAATGTGGGGAGGAGTGTTACTTCCCCCGTCCGTAAGTTAATATGTAATTGTGTATTCTGCTATATAATCGCGCTATAAAACCCCCTTGCACGCACTTGTTGAGCCTAAAATGGGGTGCAAAACGTGCTCCCGCACCCGTACAATAACATTCCATGGGAGTTTGTGACGCCATTCACCACTGGCGGCGCCAATAAAAGCCGCGAAAACACGAATGGAACAAAATTCGCCCCCTTCTAATTTACCTAGAAATGTTTGAAAGGTGGCAAATGATAGCCCTGGTGACGGATCATCAGCCCATATCATCGGAAACTCGGACTTCTCAAACGGAAGAGCGTAATGTGGGGAGGAGAATTCCTTCCTCCCTTCGTAGGTTAACATGTAATTGCGTATTTTGCTATGTAATCGCGCTATAAAACCCCCTTGCACGCACTTATTGAGCCTATAATGTGGTGATAGACGTTTCTCCGCCCCCGTAGAATAAGATTCCATTGGAGTGTCTGACGCTATTCACCCCTTGCGGCCGCCAATGGAAGCCGCGAAAAAACGAAAGGGCGAAAATTTCGCCACCTTCTAATTAACCTGAAATCGTTTGAATGGTAGCAAAGGATTTCCCTGGTAACAGAGTATCAGCCCATACCACCGGAAGCGCGGACTCTTCAAACAGAAGTGCATAATGTGGTTTGGAGTGTTCTTTCCCCCCCTTCGTGTGTTAACAGGTAATTGCGATATTTGCTATATATTCGCGCTATAAAAATCCCTCGCACAAACTTACAAACTTACCCGTACACTAATATTCCATGAGAGCGTGTGACGTCATTCTCCCGTAGCGGCCACCAATGGAAGCCGCTAAAAAATGAAAGGGTGCAAATTTCGCCCCCTTCTAATTCACCTAGAATCGTTTGAATGGTGGCAATTATAGCCCTGGTGATGGAGCATCAACATATACCACCGGAAACACGGACCCCGCAAACGGAAGCGCGTAATGTGGAGAGGAGTATTCCTTCCCCCTTGCTCGAGTTAACATGTAATTGCGTATTTTGCTATATAATCGAGCTATAAAAACCCTCTTCAAGAACCTTTTGAGTCTCTAAAGGAGGACTGCAAAACGTGCCCCCGCAAACGTACAATAATATTCCATGGGAGTGTGTGACGTCATTCACCCCTAGCGGCCGCCAATGGAAGTCATGAAAAAAAGGGGGCGCAAATTTTGTACCCTTGTAATTTATCAAGAATCGTTTGAATGGTGGCAAATGATAGCCCTGGTAACACAGCATCAGTCCGTACCACCGGAAACGCGGACTCTTCAAAAGAAAGCGCGTATTGTGGGGATTGTGTTACTTCCCACGTCCGTAGGTTAACATGTAATTGTGTATTCTGTTATAAAAAACACTTGCACGCACTTATTGAGCCTATAATGGGATGTAAAACGTGCCCCCGCACCCTCACAATAACATTCCATGGGAGTTTGTGACGCCATTCACCACTGGCGACGCCAATGGAAGCCGCGAATAAACGAAAGGGCGAAAATTTCGCCCCCTTCTGATTAAACCAGAATCGTTTGAATGGTGAGAAATGATAGCCCTGGTAATGTAGCATCATCCCATACCACCGGAAAAGTGGACACCTCAAACGGAAGTGCTTAATGTTGTTAGGAGTGTTCTTTCCCCCCTTCGTGGGTTAACATGTAATTGCGATTTTTGTTATATAACCGCGCTATAAAACCCCCTGGCTCGCACTTATTGAGCCTATGATGGGTTGCAAAACGTGTCCTCGCACCCTTACAATAATATTCCATCGGAGTGTGTGACGTTATTCACCCCTACCGTCCGTCAATGGAACACACGAAAAAAGGAAAGGGATGAAATTTCGTCCCCTTCTAATTTACCTATAATTGTTTGAAATGTGGCAAAAGATAGGTCTAGTGACGAAGCATCAGACCATACCACCGGAAACCCGGACTCCTCAAACGGAATCGCGTAATTTGGTTTGAAGTGTTCTTTCCCCCTACTTGTGTTAACATGTAATTGCGTATTTTACTATATAATCGCGCTATAAAACCCCTCGCAAAAACTTATTGAGCTATAATCTGATGCAAAACCTGCCCCCGCACCCCTACAATAATATTCAATGGGATTGTGTGATGTCATTCACCCCTAGCGGCCGCCATTGGAAGCCGTGAAAAAAAGAAAGGGCCCAAATTTCGCCTACATCTAATTAACCTAGAATAGTTTGAATGGTGGCAAAGTATAACCCATTTGACGGAGCATCAGCCTATACTATCGGAAACGCGGACTCCTCAAACGGAAGCCCGTCATGTGGCGGGGAGTGTTCTTTCCCTCCCGCGTAGGTTAACATGTAATTGCGTATTTTGCTATATAATCGCGCTATAGAACCCCCTTGCACGCACTTAGTGAGCCTACAATTTGGTGCTAAACGTGACCCTTCACCCGTCCAATTATATATTATTTGAGTGAGTTTCGTCATTCACGATAGCCCTGGTGACGGAGAATCACTCCATACCAAAGGAAAAGCGGACTCCTCAAACGGAAGCGCTTAATGTGTTTTGGAGTGTTCTTTCCCCCTTTCGTGGGTTAACATTTGGGGAGGAGTATTCCTTTCTCCCTCCGTAGGTTAACATGTAATTGCGTATTCTGCTATATAATCGCGCTATAAAACCCCCTTAAACGCATTTATTAAGCTTATAATAGGGAGCAAAACGTGTCCCCATACCCGTAAAATAATATTCCATCGGAGTGTGTGACATCATTCACCCCTAGCGACCGCCAATGAAAGCCGCGAAAAAAAGAAATTGCGAAAATTTCGCCCCCTTCTAATTAACCTAGAATCGTTTGAATGGTGGCAAATGATAACCCAGGTGACGGAGCCACAGCCCATACCACCGGAAACGCGGACACCTAAAACGGAAGCGCGCAATTTGGGGAGGAGTATTACTTTCTCCCTCCATTGGTTAACATGTAATTGCGTATTTTGCTATATAATCGCGCTATAAAACCCCCCTTAAACGCATTTATTGAGCTTATAATGGGGTGCAAAACTTGCCCCCATTATAAGCCCGTACAATTACATATAATTTAAGTGTGTGGCATCATTCACCCCCAGCGGCTGCCAATGGAAGCTGCAAAAAAACGAATGGGTGCAAAAGTCTCCCCCTTCTAATTTACCTAGAATCGTTTGAATGGTGGCAAATGATAGCCCTTGTGACGGAGCATCAGTCCATACCATCGGAAATGCGGACTCCTCGAATAGAAGGGCGAAATGTGGGGTGGAGTGTTCTTTCCCCCTTGCGTGGGTTAACATGTAATTGCGTATTTTGCTATATAATCGTGCTATAAAAACCCCTTCACGAACCTTTTAAGTCTATAATGGGCTGCAAAACGTGCCCCCCACCCGTACAATAATATTCCATCGGATTGTGTGACGATATTCACCCCTACCGTCAGTCAATGGAACACACGAAAAAAGGAAAGGGATGAAATTTCGTCCCCTTCTAACTTACCTATAATTGTTTGAAATGTGGCAAAAGATAGGTCTAGTGACGAAGCATCAGACCATACCACCAGAAACGCGGACTCCTCAAACGGAATCGCGTAATTTGGTTTGAAGTGTTCTTTCCCCCTGCTTGTATTAACATGTAATTGCGTATTTTACTATATAATCGCGCTATAAAACCACCTAACACGCACTTATTGAGCCTATAATGGGGGGCAAAACGTGCCCCCGCACTCTTACAATAACATTCCATGGGAGTTTGTGACGCCATTCACCACTGGCGACGCCAATGGAAGCCGCGATAAAACGAAAGGGTGAAAATTTCTCCCGCTTCTAATTTACCTAGAATCGTTTGAATGGTGGCAAAATACAGCTCTGGTGACGCAGCATCAACCCATACCACCAGAAACACGGACTCCTCAAACGGAAGCGCGTAATTTGGTTTGGAATGTTCTTTCCCCCCTGCGTGGGTTAACATGTAATTGCGTATTTTGCTATATAATCGCGCTATAGAACACCCTTGCACGAACTTATTGAGCCTACAATAGGGTGCTAAACATGGCCCTGCACCCGTACAATTATATATTATTTGAGTGAGTGAGGTCATTCGCCCCCAGCGGCCGCCAATGGAATCAGCGAAAACTCGGAAGGGCGCAAATTTCGCCCCCTTCTAATTGAGCAAGAATCGTTTGAATGGTAGCAAATGATAGCACTGTTGCGGGAGCATTAACACATGCCACCGGAAACGCGGACTCCTCAAACAGAAGCGCGTAATGTGGTTTTGAGTGTTCTTTCCCTCCTTCGTGGGTTAACATGTAATTGCGTATTTTGCTATATAATCGCGCTATAGAACCCCCTTGCACGCACTTATTGAGCCTACAATGGGGTGCAAAACGTGGCCCTTCACCCATACAATTATATATTAATTCAGTAAGTTATGCCATTCCACCCTCAGCGGCTGCCAATGGAAGCCGCGAAAACACTAAAAGGCCCAAATGTCGCTCATTTCTAATTGCCATAGAATCGTTTGAATGGTTTCAAATGATAGCCCTGGTGACGGAGCATCACCCCATACCAAATGAAACGCGGAATCCTCAAACGGAAGCGCGTAATGTGGTTTTGAATGTTCTTTCTCCGCTGCGTAGATTAACATGTAATTGCGTATTTTACTATATAATCGCGCTATAAAACCCCCTTTCACGCACTTATTGAGCCTATAATATGGTGGAAAACGCTGTCCCCGCAACCGTACAATAATATTCCATCGGAGTGTGTGACGTCATTCACCTTTAGCGGCCGCCAATGGAAGCCGGGATAAAACGAATGGGCGCAGAATTCTCCCCCTTCTAATTAACCTAGAATCGTTTGAATGGTGGTAAATGATAGCCCTGGTAACGGAGCATCAGCCCATACCACCGGAAACGCGGACTCCTCAAACGGAAGTGCAAATTGTGGTCTGGAGTGTTCTTTCCCCCTTTCGTGGGTTAACATGTAATTGCGATTTTTGCTATATAATCGCGCTATAAAAACCCCTAGATCGCACTTATTGAGCCTATAATGGGGTGCAAAACGTGCCCCCGCACATGTAAAATAATATTCAATCGGTGTGTGTGACGTCATTCACCTTTAGCGGCCGCCAATGGAAGCAGCAAAAAAACGAAAGGGCGCAAAATTCTCCCCCTTCTAATTAACCTAGAATCATTTGAATGGTGGAAAATGATAGCGCGGGTGACGGAGCATCAGCCCATACCACCCGAAATGCGTACTCCTCAAACAGAAGCGCGTATTGTGGGGTGGAGTGTTCTTTCCCCACTGCTCAGGTTAACATGTAATTGCGTATTTTTCTATATAATCGCGCTATAAAACCCCCTTGCACGCATTTATTGAGGCTATAATGGAGTGCAAAACGTGCCCCGCACCCGTACAATAACCTCTAGCTTACGGGCGGTACAACAGTTGTACCAAGATTTTTTTTACCTTTCCTTACGGGGTGGTACAACTGTTGTACCAGCAACGAGTTTGAATTTCCTTCCCCCACTTGAACTGCCCGGCAGACCGTAATTGCCTCATAAAACTCCCTTCCCTTTTGTGCTTTACCCCCTTAAGGTCAGGAGATTTTTTCCAGCTGTAGTTATAATCACCATTGGCGCTAGTGAGTTTTGTGAACCCTGCTTTGGCGACATTTTTTTAAGTAACACTCCTAAGAGCTCTCGAATGAGTTTGCATAATTTCATTTATTAGTAGTAGTCGATTGAAAATATTATTCTTTTCCCCCGTTGCTTTTTTTTAACATTTTAAATCATTAATTCTTTAACTTAATAAAATTTTATAATTCTGTAACAATATGCGTTTATAATTTTATTCGAATGATAAATTTTTGAATCAAGAATTACTTGAAATTTCATTTCTGATAGAATGGTTTAGTGAAGATTATTGGCTTTCTAGATAAATTGTTACATCTTTGATCCCAATTCGTCACAGTGCAGGAAAACTAAATAGAACCTTGGATTGGGCTTCTTTTTTTTTCGCCCTGTCGTTATATTTTACATTGAAAAGTGACTAAACACTGTTTTGTCTTCAAGCCTGCTTCCTCCTCTATGACTGGAACCTCGGGCATATATATTTCCCAGTCATTAACGTACAGTTTTAACGCAATTTTAAAAAAATGACAGCTTACAATTTCTTAGCTTTAAAATTTAATGTTTGAACGATATATTCATACTAAAAATAAATTTGAGTTTTGATTTTTAAGCAAGCTGTGAGTTTTATCATTATTTTTCATGATTTATGAAAACGGCTGCGTTTATTATCTATAATTAAACATTCATTAAAATTTAAAATTCTAATTTTAAAGTATTGAAAGAGGCTCTCAAAATCTATCAAAAATAATAATTAGTAGCCTTTTAGGCATTCCAAAACCAGAAGAGAAATATTAAAATCTTCTTTTCTACATTTTAATTCATTGAAAAGTTACTAGACATTTAAAATTTTCCAGAAATATTTGAACTGAAACAAAATAAAGTGACTACGTAAAATAGGCAGGAATTCTAGATTTAATTTGAAGCATTTCTGAAAGATAATCTAAATAATGTGCTTGCAAAAATATTTGTAATTAATAACAAATTCTGATCATTTAGAATGCTAGCTTTATTTATTAAAGATTTTTTTAAAGTTTTTTTTGATAACTATTTTTTGCTATAATTTTACAGCAATGAAATCTTATACATCAAATTCTGAATAAAACATATATAATATTACTGTGTTTAAATTAATCGTCTTTAATTTGGCGATTACCTACAAATTAATAAATTTTTATGTAGAAAAACAATTTTCTTATAAATTGGTTATTAGTTGTTTAGAAAATAGAGCGTACTTTTCAGATTATGAGTATTTGTTATGAGTAATTGAAATTCTCGGAAAAATCACTATAAATTATAAGAATCGACAATAGAACAAAGAAATGTTAATAGTGATTTATATTAAAAACCGATAGAAATATGTTAGGAATAAAAATTGTATTCGATTTTATGAGTTCAATACATTAATATTAAAAAATTGAAATCTACAAAATAGCTGATAATCGCCTGCTATTTAGCAGATGCATTTAATTTACAAAATAGCCAAGGATTGTTATCCGTGTTTTGTGCAAATAAATAAAAATATTTAAAAAAATCAAGTACGATATTTATACATGATTTATAAATCGTTGCATTTAATAAAGATAAATGAGTTAGAAGAAAAAACAAATTGAAATTCACAATGATGTGCTCAAGCTTTATAGGAATTAAATTGACAGCTTCAGTAAGGCTTGAGAAATTTATTTAATCACAAAAATGACTGAAAAAATGACAACAATTTGTTTATTGTGCTAAATAACTGTACTGCAGTTATCCTATTTACAGGTTATTTAATATCATGAAATTTAATTCATTACTATTTCATGTGAAAATTAGTAAACAAATGTTTCAGAAGAAGAAAAAAAACTGCGATAAAAAGCTATTTCTAGGGGACAGACGCAGTAAAACCGCAAAAAAGCAACCTGGTTAAAACGGAGAGGGCAGATGACCAATTAACACCACGGGAGCTGGAAATTGAAGTGCTAAAAAAGGGGGAAAGCATCTGTTATCTTTCTTCACTGAATGCCCGCATTCAAAGGAACTTTTCCGAGTTTGGGTTCCCGCAACGTAAAGGATAATATTCAATGGGAGTGTGTGACGCCATTCACCCCTAGCCGCCGTCAATTATGGGGTGCACCCTATTATGGCCCTGCACCCTTACAACATTATTCAAAGGGAGTGTGTGACGTCTTTCACCCCTAGCGGCCACCTTTGGAAGCTTCGACCAAGCGAAAGGGCGCAAATTACGCCCCCTTCACCCCCGAATAGAATTGTTTTATTGGTTGGAAAGGACAGCCCTGGTGATGGAGAATGTACTCCTACACCCAGATCCTCCTACCCCCACTCCTTCCCTCAAACGAACTCCTCAACTAGAAAACCACAATATGGGGAGTGCAAACTCATGAGGCTTAAAATTTCAATTTGTATCTATTGGTATTTTGATATAATATTTCATTTTCAAATAGTAAAATACAACAAATATATAAAAAGTTTAGAAAAATAAATAAATAAATAAAAATATTAGTTTAATTCCATCGCTGGCTTCCAGACTTAAACAGAAGCCCTGCTAAATGGAAACTCAAGCTGTGGGTCGCTCAGCCCACTACGCCACACCTTCTGCCAGGAAGGACGATCTCGGATGGTTCTTAATAGTATTAATGATTTAAAATGAGATGGAAATCTAGTTTAAATGCACAATGCTTAGAGTAAAGATAATGTATGCGCTTGTGCAAGCTCATGAGGCTTAAAATTTCAATTTGTATTTATTCATATTTTGATAAAATATTTTATTGTTCAAATACTAAAATATTCCAAATATATAAAAAGTGTAGAAATATTATGGAAAAAAATTAAAATATTAGTTTAATTCCATCGCTGGATTCCAGTCTCGAACTGAAGCCCTGCAAAATGGTAACTCAAGCTGCAGGTCGCTCAGCCCACTACCCCTCACCTACTGATGGCAATTTTAATCTCGGATGGTTCTTAATAGTATTTTTTTGGCAACGAAGTCATTGCCAATTTCAAATAAGAAGGAAAATTTAGAATTTTTGTTTAAAAATCTAACTTTATTCAATTAGATATTGTCCGATCTTGTCGATGACCTTTTCCCATCGTTCTGGCAGTGTAAAAATTCCCCGTTCGCAAAATGTCTGGTCTGTGCTATTAAAAAACTGAATTAGGTGCGTCATCCGCGTTATTAAAAATTTTACCATTTAAAGAGTTTTGCATCGAACAAAACAAATGGTGATCCGAAGGCGAAAGATTAGGGCTATATGGTGGGGGTTACAAAACATCCCAACCCAGTTCCAATCATTTTTGCCGAGTGACCAAACAAATGTGAAACCTTACGTTATCATGATGGAAAACAACACCCTTCCGATTTGGCAATATTGGCCGATTTTCTTTAATTTCATCCTTCAGTTTGTCTATTTGTTCAACATACACATTTGAATTGATCGATTGGTTCTGTGGCATGAGTTCAAAATACAAAATTCCTTTGTAATTCCACCAGACTGACAGCATAATCTTTTTTTGGTGAATCTCTGTTTTTGATGTTGTTTGGGTTGCTTGATCTTGCTTCACCCACGATCTCTTTCGAGTAACATTTTTATAAACTATCCACTTTTCTTCGCCAATAACTAAGTTTTTCAGAAATGGATCCTTTTCATTGCGTTTCAGAAGCGAATAACAGATGCTAATCCATTGCGTCAAATGAATTTCCTTTAGCTGGTGAGGGATCCATAAATCAAGTTTCTTGGCATAACCAAGGGTTGTTAATTTTTATTTTCAATGCATGTATTTGACGCATTTAGCTTCTCTGCAATGTCTCTTGTTGTGCTGTGACGATCTGAATCGATAATGGCCTTGATATGGGATTCATCCACTTCGACTGGGCGGCCAGATCGTTGTGCATTTTTCAGTGAAAAATTCCCAGAACGAAACCTTTCATACAAATTTCGACACTGCCTTTCATTTAAGGCTTCATCTCCATGTACGGTACATAACTTCTTTTGTGTTTGCGATGCGTTCTTGCCTTTTCGGAAGTAATACAATAAAATGTGTCGGAAATGCACGTCCTGTTTCTCCATTTTTAAATTGGGCTAAAAACAAAACTAAAGAACTAATCGATATAATTTTTTTTACTAATTATAAGTAGAAGTCCACACAGTAAGAAAAAAATATAGGTTAGATGCTTTGAACACGTTAACAAAACAAAAGAAAGTGTAGAGTGAATCTATCGACAAAAGCGGCAATCACTTAGTTGCCAACCCAATATTAATAATTTAAAATGAGATTGAAATCTTGTTTAAATGCACTATGTAAAGAATATTGATGGTGTATGCGCATGCGCAAGTTTCCGAGACTTAAAATTTCAATTCAATTCATTGATATTTTGATATAATATTTTATTTTTCAAATACGAAAATACGACAAATGTATAAAAAATGTAGAATTTTTATGTAAAAACGGATTTTGCGCTAATAAATCCCACATTCAGTCACTCACTCTTTTATTCAATTATTGTCAACATGCGCTCTTAAAATTTATTTTTCCTTGTTTACCCATGTCACGAATGAATGGATATGGATCCCAGGCATTTATGCGGGTTTTTCAAAAATATCAAAGATTTTCTTTCCAGAGGGAACTCATATTAACAAAATCCCTGTTGGAAAGCCGTATTAAAGGGGGAAAATTCTGCAACTTATTTTGTTTTTTGTATCGTGATGTGGACTGAAATCTTCTAATCATCATTTTTTTGTGTGTGTGTACAAATTATATTTTCGGAATCCGGATGTAACAAATCGCTGTTAAAAGTTTCTTCTTTTTGATCACGCATCTGTAAAATTATGTTTATATCTGTATGCATGGCGTGCCTGTAAGCCTAACTCATCACGATATTTTTACAAGAGAGGAGTTTTGATAAAATGACCTGCTTTCAAATCGATAAAAGAAGAAAAGTACTGAAATTTTTCCCACAGAGAAAAATATCCAGAAGTCTCACTTTGAAGTTTGGTAAACGATTGCAGAGCCACCGCTGTTGGCGTTGTGATACAGGAACTAAACGAAAGCCACGAATTTTCCAAACGAAACCGAAACTCACCGCCATTTTGAGTGTTATGCTTGTTGATGTTGGAATTTTGAAGATTCTTTTTCTGCATTTTTAATTATTATTTAGCTTAGATTTATCTTGTTTTGTGAATTTTCTCTTTTTTATATGTTTAAATTCTTTTTTTTCCCTTCCTTGTGTACTGTGTCTTTTATATTTTTAGAATGGATGCGAACGCCGGCCCTTGTGTGACTCCGGAGAAATCATTGGGAAAATTCTCCTAGGGACAAATGAAATGTTGTCTTTGTTGTAGAAGTCGGAATGAAGCACCTAGATTGATATTATTCAAGTTTCCTTCGGATGAGAGCAGGTATGCTTAATTGTTTTGAAATTAAATATGAAAATAAATAGCAATAAATTTAAATTAGCTGATTTAAAGAACATGCGGACTTTCCATTTCTGTTATTGAATAGCTGTTCTATTTTGTAAATTTAATCATATAAAATAATATTTTTAGTTATCTTTTATTTTTAATTTTTTTCTTAATATATTTTAATGGACTTAATGCTTTAAATATAATGTAGTGGTAGAATGTTTCTTATATTTTATTGCAATTTTGCTTGTGTGATAAAGCTCTGAATCTGAATGTTTACTATTTTTCTATGTGGATATATCAATATTGTAATAGATAATAATATTTTCTAGATATAGTAAATGGTTTTCAGCTTTTAATTGGGATGTGACACCAGAGAATTTGCAGTATGTCTTGAGGAATGTTAGATTGTGTGACAAGCATTTTTCTGAATCTTGTTTCACCAGTTCTTTAAAGCTCAGATTATCAAAATTTGCTTGTCCTCATATTGAAGAAGATTTACCTTCTGCTTTTGACGATATTTTGACTTGGATGAAGGAAAGAAACAAGATGACATGGATAACTTGAACATAGGTACTCTAAACATAGTTGAAGAAAATGTTTTATCATATATATCAGGTTTTTTTAGCAAAAATTTTTTTGTCTTCTCATGGATGTATGGAATGCAAAAAGTTATTTGTAAATGATGATAAAAATTTAGATAATCACACTATTTTTTTTTTATTTCTCCCTTCCAATGTTCAGGAGTCTTTACCCTCAGAAGTTACTGCATTCCCCTTTCCGTTGTAAGACGAACACAACATCTACATTAGATTCAAATTAGTCAAAAAAGAAAGAATAATAGTATGAGTTATCAACGAATTTTTATAAAGTAATTAAATTTTCACGACAATGTAAATAGTTATGTAATAGAATGCGTGCTTGCTCTTTTATATTATTATATTAAATCAATTTCTTTTGTGCTTCTACCATGGAAGAGACAAATGAAATGCTTTCTGCATATCTATACCCAAGAATTTATTGAGTGTGTATACTAAATTCAGATTATAGGTTTCCGAAACAAGTTAAGTTAGATACATGTATTAAATTTGTTCCAATACAAATAAAGATATTCGTCAAATAAAATGTAGGAAGATCAATTCTGTATATATGATTTCTGTAATTATTACCGAGGTATCTTTCCCTACACCGGATCCGATATAAATATATTTATTTAAAGTAGTTAATGAAATTAATGAATCAATTGTTCAACTGTTTATAGGTCCAATCTCGTATTTTCTTATGGCTCTTTCACATGCTATTTACAGCTGCTAACATTCTCCTTTCTCTAGTTTTGAGAGAAATTTCAAATATTCATTGTGCTTTTTCTATGGAGAAAAAACTCTATGGAATTAACTAATCTTAACCACAGTACCTATTTTGTTATGTTTATATCATATGAAAATTTATATCCTTCAGATACGTTTTCACTGATTGCCTTTCACTATTTACGGTCATTTTTTGAGAGAAATATTAGAAACTCAATTTCACTATATATCCCATATTAGAAAAACAAAGAGTTCCCAAATTCCATTTTTTATTTCGTATGAACAGTTAGATATGTCATGCATGAACCAATCGGCGAACCTTCTTGATCCTTCCATTTTTAAGAAATATAACAATATGAAACTTTGGCAGAACCTAACCCCTCCCCCTTACCCCCTCATTTCAACTCCACCAATTTTGTCAACTAATTTTGCATGCACAACCATCAATCTGAAGACTCTAATATTATAGGCTGAATGCAATTAAAATTATAGTTTCCTTTGACGAGATACGATGTAGTTAGTCAAAGTTTTAAAAAACTACTAAATTAATGCTTTTAATATAGTGTGAACAGTTTCTAGTTATCACTTTATGATTTAAACATAAAATGACATGAATGCTTATCTTTAAAGTTTCGAAATATAAAATCTCCAAGTATGTTATTTATAAAAAGGAAAATAACAAATGTTTACATAAAATGAAGTGAAATTATCTTTTGTGAGTTTTAAAACGAATAGAGAGCCTCTAATAAAATTCAAAAAAATAATTCCAGGTTAGAGTACTTGTCGAATTTATAAATTAAATCTATTTCTCTAATCTTGTGTAATAGATTAAAGAAATCAACAAAGCATCTTAACTTCACATTTATAAAGCATGTGCACAAAAACACAAAATAGATATTTATTTACTGAAAAAAAATACATTTGGCAAAAACTTACAAAATTTAGGAATTTATTTTACATCTTTTATATGTTACTAGGAATTTTTTTTTTAATCGGCATAAAGATGATTTCTTCATGTACTATCTTCTCCAGTACTGCAAAAAAAAGTATATTAGTTTAAAATTTGAAACAGTATATAAAAAAACAATTAAAATTTACAAATTTTTAAATATTAAAGTCATTTAGAAAGAGAAAAAAAAACAATATAAAGAAACAATTTTAGCATGTCTTTTTCATGGGAAGACAATATTATCAAAAAATATAATACATTTTAAATAAGGGTATCTATTGACTTTCAAGTGAAGAAAAAAATAACCTTAAAAAATGTTAGACCACACCTTTTCTTAATTGTATTATATTTTGAAGCTATTAAAAACAGAAAGTGTTCACATAATTCTATATATATATATATATATATATATATATATATATATATTTGAATTTTTTTACATTAAGATGCCATTAAAATTAAAATCCTCAAATTTATACTAAAAAAATAAACTGATAGAAAAATTATTTCTAAATGATATTGCATGAACATAGAGTTCTCAGTAAAATTACTAAAAAGTCTAAACATTATAAATACTTTTAAAATCCTTCTATATTATTATAATATACAAGAAAAAAAATGTTCCTAAATTCAAAAAAAGAATCAGTAATCCTAATATCTGCTAAATGAAAATTTTGTTCATAAATTTAGTTCTAAGCAAAGCAATTTCACAAATGCATATTAGTCAAGATTTCTTGCATAACTCAAAATTTGAAAATAACTGAATTTGTGATCTGTCAGTAGATTTTGATAGATATCATACTTTAACTATTTATGCACCATTTTGAATTTGAAGCAATTAAAATTTTGAAATTATTTGTGCAACAAGATATATAAGGAAATACATTCAAATTTAAAAAACAATCTTAACTAATAAGGCTTTGTTTTGTAGAAATGTGTTGCTTTGTGTAGATAATTTTGAAAAACATAGATAAGAATGTAAAATCATTTTTTAAGAATTATTTTCAATATTTTTATATTTATTTATTTTATCATCTATTTATATGAAGGGCAGAGAAAAATAAAGAATTTTAAGGAAGGAAGTTTCATGATTTAAAGATAAAGGTTTCAGTGAAGATATATATTAAGTCGATTAATCTCAGTTAAAAAAACACAGTGCAATTGTCAAACTAGTAATTTTTAAAGTGGCAACTTGAGAACTACTAATTTCGAAACATTTAACATTTAATAGACAGCAAAGGTACAGACAACGTGACAACAGAATTATATAGGATTCTGAAATCTAATTGATTTGTGATATTTTTTTGGTGCAATAGCTACACAATTGGCCATGCTGTGCCAATCCAACGGTGAAATATAAAAATTAAATTTGGGAGTTAAAAGAATATGTATAAAAGATGATAGACTGCAATAAGATCGTATACAAAACGGCAATGCTTTAGAATGTACAATTCCAGTTTAAATAATAGTAAAACATCAATTAAAAAATTAAAAAATACGAAATCAATGCTTTGGTACCATTGATAACAGAAGAAACACTTAGTAAGCGAACTAAATATAAGTATAAAATCTAATATCCTTTAAAAAGTTAAAAAGTTCTGGTGGTGTTTTTCAACCACAAGGTCCTGCAAGTTCAATGAAGTTGAATGAAAAAAAAATGAACACGTTGGGAATTAAAATCAGGACATTCAATTAAAATGTGCTAAACGGTAAAATCCACGTGACATGTGGGACACTTTGGCACAGATTCTCTAAAAAGAAGACATCTGTGGGTAAATCGTGTATGTCCTATACGCAGGCGAGTCAATTTAACGTCTACTTCACGTATAGGGTGAACAGGCCACATTTCCATAGTTGGTTTGACAGAATGTAGTTTATTTTCTGTTCGCAGATCCCATGTCAGTTGCCAAGAAGAAAATATATATTTGTCCGAGGACTTCTTAACATCATAATAAGGAAGTCTCTGAGACAAAAAAGTTGTTACTGATTTTGCCTTTAAATCTGCCATTTCATTTCCAGTAATGCCAACATGACTAGGTACCCAACAAAAAATTATCTCAAAGCCCTCGATTTGTAAACGGCTCAATGTAAATAAAATTCTAATAGCAATTGGGGGCATTTTACTGTGATAGTGAGCTAGTGTTTCCAGAGCACTCATGCTATCAGTGTAAATAATTAATTTACGCTGAGTAGAAAGACAAATTTTCTGGACAGCACAGAAAATCACCACCAACTCAGCAGTAAACACTGAACAACAATTATGTAGACGGTGGCTTAATGAGTCAGATAGAAATATGATGCCACAATCCACATGGCCATCTGATTTCGAACCATCAGTGAAAATTGCTGTAAAGGAAGAATATTGATAGCGATGCTGTAGAAACAATTGTTGGAAAACAGTCGGTGCAGTTGAAAATTTATCAAATCCTGAAAAGGGATTTAGAAAACAAAACTGCGGTTCATTTCAAGGTGGAATGGAAAACAAATCAGCTGTTTTAATAGTAATATTATCAAGGTCCGAGTCACGAAGAATAAATTTAACTTTCGTTGAATGGACAGATATGAGATGGACGGGCATCATATAATCTGCGAAGAGCAGGTGAAAGCGTAATTTGACGTAAAGGGTGCTTTGACAATGACATAATTCGGAAATAATATAAAGCGGACAATTTGCTAACCCTTAAATTTAAGGGCATTTCGTGACAGATAACATGTAGACTCTCAACTGGAGAGGTACGGAATGCACCAGAACAGATTCGTAAAGCAGAGTGATGAACAGTATCTAATCGCCGTAAGGCAGTAGTGCGGGCAGGGCCATACACCACACACCCATAATCGATTCGGGAAAGAATTATTGCCTCATAAATGCGCAGTAGGGAGGTTAGATCGGCGCCCCAAGATGTTGTGGAGAGTACCTTCAAAAGGTTTAAGGACTTCTCACACTTCTTCCGCTGGTGTAAAATATGCGGAAGGAAAGTCAATTTACGATCGAAGAAAACTCCCCAAAACTGTATTTCATTTACTACAGGAATCGGTATATTTCCAATGTTAATATTCGGATCCAAGTGAATGTTCCTTTTTCGGCAAAAGTGCACACATCAACTTTTCTCAGGTGAGATACTGTGCCCGTTGTTTTTGCACCAAGTTACCAATTTATTCACGACATTCTGTAATTGGCGCTCGATAAGATTCATACTGCTTCCTTCGCATGATATTTGAAGGTCAACAACATAAAGACTAGCCAGTAGAGATGAAGGGAAATGAGTTAAAATTTGGCTAAGATGAATTATAAAAAGGGTGACACTGAGTACACTTCCTTGTGGAACTCCCTCAGCTCGAATAAAATGATTAGAATACACATTACCAATTCGAACACGAAAAGTACGTTGTGTCAAAAAGTTTTGTAAAAATATGGGCAAGTTACCCCTAAAACCAAGAGTAAAAAGTGTTGAAAGTTTGCCGTGCCACCATGTACGGTCATATGCCTTCTCAATATCGAAAAATATGGAGACAAGGTGGTTCTTCCTAACAAATGCGTTGCGAATTTGCGTTTCTAGTAAAACGAGATTGTCAAGAGTAGACCGACCTCGATGGAAACCATTCTGCAACGGGGAGATGCATCCTTGTTTCTCCAATTCGTATATGAGCCGGGCATTAACCATTCTTTCAAAAATCTTGCAAAGACAGCTGGTCAAAGCAATTGGTCGATAGTTCAAAGGGTTAAAAGATTCTTTGCCAGGTTTTAGAATAGGGATCACAATAGCGTCTCGTCATTGTGAAGGATACTTCTGTTCGATCCATACTCCGTTAAAAAGTAATAACAGATTCGAAAACGAAGTTGCTTTTAAATGGCGGAACATATTATATGTAATCCCATCAGGACCGGGACTGGAATCATGGACATGAGTTAATGCGGTTTCTAGCTCAAACATTCTAAACTCACAGTTGTATGGAAAGGTATTTCGTTCATTAAAACGCAAAGGCAACCGCTCCGCTCGATTCTTAATTGCAAGAAAATTTGGCCTATATGAATCAATTGCAGAAACCTGTGCAAATGTTTTCCCCCAGAATGTTGGCAACGTCTAATGGTGACGAGTATTTCACATTATCCCTATTTAGAACAGGAATGGAAGATTCGTGATATATCCCATTAGCAGCTTTTACCTTTTTCCATAGAGTTTAGCTTGATGTAGAGGGCGTGATAGAGGATATGAATTGAATCCAGGATTCCTTCTGGCTACGGCGGCGTATATGACGAGCAAGTACTTCTGCTCTTTTAAAAGCGACAAGGTTCTCTGTAGTAGGGTATCTTCGAAACTTGTTCCATAACTTTGTCTGCTGTTTCTAACTATCGTTTGGCTTCATTCCGCCAAGGTCGATAAAATTTTCTTAGACGTGGAGGTTGCGGCACAAAGTATAACATCTACGACATTTTGAACTGCTTCCGAAATATCAGTAGTATTGATCATAGTCTCTGTGATGTCTGCTAACTGTGAAAACGTAGCCCAGTCTGTCCGCTGGAATAGAAAACGTGGAGGACAATAAGTCGCTTCACCACTATCAGCATGGGAGGTGATAATAGGATAGTGATCGCTATAATATAAATCGTTGCTAACTGACAAGGCTAGGAACGGCAGAAGTTCGGGAGAACATATGACCAAGTCAAGACTATGGAAGGTGCGTGTGGGTTCATGAAAGTATGTTATTTCATCACTATTGAGCAAACAAAAGACAGTTTTTAGAAATGAACTGTTCTATTTTTTGCCCACGAGAATTTGTACTATTCGAACCCCACAAAGTACTATGGCCGTTGAAATCGCTAAGTAGGATGAAAGGTGAAGGAAGCTGGTCAACTGAGTTGTTAAGATCTTGCTGACAGATGGTATCATGAGGCTGTAAGTAGATACAGCAGACTGTGACTAACGTGTTTACGTGAATTTGTACAGCCACAGCCTGTAGAGAGGTATGTAGAGAGATAGGATTGCTTGGATATAAATTGGAAGTAAAAATGCAGACCTCTCCAGAACTATGTGCTCCCCTGTCTGCATCTTTACAATTATAATTATATCCCCGTAATTTGATCGGGAAATTTGACTTCAAAAAGGTCTCTTGAAGACTAAAACAAACCGGATGATATCTGTTAATAATTGACTTTATGTCCTGAAGTTTAGAACTAATGCCGCGACAATTCCAAGAAAGGAAGGTACCCATTAAGAGTGAGGTTTGTGAGGAGACAGAGAAGTAGCAGTTGTTAGAGTTACCTGATCCTCGCAACTCATA
Organism: Argiope argentata; assembly: GCA_026289955.1. Classification (NCBI taxonomy): domain Eukaryota; kingdom Metazoa; phylum Arthropoda; class Arachnida; order Araneae; family Araneidae; genus Argiope; species Argiope argentata. The sequence continues at coordinate 19,708 of JAOUZG010025845.1, forward strand.
CTAAGCTCAGATTCATCCTCAGACGGATGTAACTTAATATCGGTTCTATTCAGCGTGTCTCCAATTATGGACTGTAAGTCCTTATGAACAACGCCTTGCGTCGCTAACCCCAATGCGACGGAATTTTTTGATGCTAAATTTTTCAGTTTCTTTCTTAGATCCTTTTGAGTAAGGCCACGTTTTGCAAGGTTTAAGCTCAACGAAGAGTGTGATTTAGATTTTCTTCTAATATGTTTTTGAGTATCATCATTAGCTTTCAGAGATGTTCGGTATCAGAATCAGAAGTTTTTTTCAATATTTGGTGCATTTCTGGTGTATTTTAGACAGTAATCACAATTACAATTTTCACAGTAAGTGTTTTTGACTGCTGAAGCATGACTGACACCAGGAGTTGGGGGTTGTGCATTAACTTTACGTCTGGCTTCGGGATAAGATAGATTTTCTTTGATTTTTACTGCCGTAACTTGCTTTTCCAGCGTCCAGCGAGGACAAGATCGAGAATATGATTGATGTTCTCCACCACAGTTTACGCACTTCTCTTGTGCGGTACACTGTTGGCTATCATGACCTTTTTGTGCATAGCGGGCACAAGTAAGAGACCCGCGGCAATTCATTTTAGAGTGGCCAAAACGCCGGCACTGAAAGCCCCTCAATGGATTGGGGATATATAGCCTCACCGGTAACTTTATATAGCCTGCATAAACGTACTCCGGTAATTTAGGAGTTTTAAAAGTTAATATATAGTGTTTAGTTTCAAGTAGCTGTCCGTCACGTCGCATAGAAATTCGACGGACGTGTGTAACACCTTGAGCTCTCATTTCAGAAGTAATTAACTCTACGGGAAGATTTAATATTTCACCGCAGGTAATGACGCCTTTGGAGCTATTCAATGATTGGTGAGGGGTTACTGAAACTTTTATAGTTGCCAAGGATTTCAGTTTTTGTATCTGCTGCGCTTGTTTCCGGGAAGAAACCTCCTCAAGCAAGTCACCCGATCTCATCTTTCGAATTGATGAAACTTCGCCGACTGTAGCATTTATAACCTTTTGTACAAGGAACGGAGAGACTGTTTCAAAAGTTTCTTTGTTTTCGGAAACTCTACTTAAGATAAAGAATTTTTCAAAAAATTCGTAAATATTGAATGAAATTTGTACTTTTTGTTGCCCACTGAAGGGACCCTTTTTGGAAGCCCCCATACGGTATAACAGGATATTCGGGTCCGACGGCACCGCCCACCGCGGAACCCAACAAAGGAAGGCAATTACCGGCTCTCGTCTGTTCCAGCCACAGCATACACCCTAGTGCTAATCGGTACCTATACGCTGGGAGTTACCCCCGGGGACAGCGACCACCCTTAACGCCAAACCCAAGGAGTAATCCCTTCGCTTGATCCCTAGCAGTCTAGCCACTCAGGTGACTAGGTACCAGCCGATTAATACACCAGGGACCACAGTGCACCACCCGTTTCTCAAATGGGTTGCCAAGCACGGTCAACACGTGGGGACTTTGACTATCTATGAGAAGCAAGAAGCAAACAGAGCGGCCACAGCTTCTCATGGGAAGCTCCCTCGTTTGCCGTCGAAGGAAAGAAGGATCAAGCAGACAGAAAAGGGCGTAGGGGAGAATGAAATATAAATGGAGTAAAGATCCCAGGGAACCTCGGAATTGGGACACCCGTACTCACCTATAGAAGGCGAGTCCCTGAGGGGTTTCTTAAATCTAAATAATTTGTTCCATTTAAAGATGTGGTTAGTTTTACATAGCAAAATTGTACTCATGTTCTAAGCAATTGAGAATCATACTTTTGAATACAATTATTTTTCTTTGAAATAATAAAAATTGATTAATTGCAAAGGAGGTAATTAATTTTTTCCCCTACAGCAAATCATCACAATCTTATTACTACCACATATATCACTATTTTTTCAACAACTCAAAACAAACAAACTCAAACAACTAACTCTGACAAAAATTAATGTTTGGCAAATTCTAGTAATGATTTAATAGAAAGGAATGTTTATTTCCGGACAAAAATCGAAATTTATGACTGTTAGACACCCTACAAATGCAGAAATTAGGAGAATATTAAACTCATAACAAGAAACAGGAATAGTATAAAAGGGTTTGGAGAGGATGGTGGTTTTTTATAGTCTGGAATACAAGCAGAAATGAAATCTGAAAAAGAAGAAATTTGTTGCTAATAACAGACATTAAAAAAAAGGCAAAATAGGAGATTAAAAAAAATAAAAGGTCTAATACCTATTCCAAACACCGCCAATGTGAGATCAATTACAAGAGGAAAAAATAGCATTTCCTGGTTAGAACTTACTTGTGCTATCCTATGTATTTGTTCTACAACAGCAGGCATTACTGCAGAAATACTATCTTCAATGATAGTGTGCATCATGTTAGTACATTCTTCTTCACTTAAATCAAAGCGGAATTTGTCTTGGACCTTAAAAAATTAACAAAATCTATTTTTACAGTGCACTTTAATAAATGCACAATAAAGCAAAAAATATTTCATCATAATAATAACTTTTTGCTTTTAATTCTTTAATTTATCATTCAATAGTATAACTAGGGCAGAATTTTGAAATTAATTTTCTGCAAATTCCCTATTTAGTGGCATGATGCATACCAGCGTGATAGTATACATCATGTTAGTGAATTTTATTTCACTAAAATCAAAATGGAATTTGTCTTGAACCATAAGGAATTTTATTTTTAAGAAAATTAATGCTCATCAATTAGTAGGATAAAAATATTTTATTGTGTACTTAAAAGCATCCATCTAATCAGAAATATCTTTTCTAATAAGAACATTCAGTTCAGTTTGAAGATGTATTAATTTCAAAGTAGTTCTGTAGCAGTTGAAAGAAGAGAAAAATTTGATTACGAGAGATTTTAAAATGACTAAAATTTAATGTTTTATAATATTTTTTAAGCCCCATTCCCATGCCCTGAGCCCAGAACAGTTTACCCTCTGTCCTTTATCTGAGGTTCTCTGATGTTTGTTCATTTTACAAACAGTTTGTAGGAAGACCACAGGTAAAAGTGGTCCTACAATGTGTCAAATGGCATATTTATAACCATATCTATAAAAAAGCAATTGTCCATGGGAATGGAAAAGGATTGCCACAGAAAAACCCAAAAATCTAATTGTATTAAATTAATTAAAATTCTAATAAAAGCTTCAAAATAACTGTTGTTACATGTACATTTCTATCCTCCAAAATATATTTTAAATTTGATAGCTCTAAAATAAATAGTTTATACTGAAGATTGCAACATTGATTTTTTTCCCTTTGTTATTAATAGAAATTAACAGAAAGATGTAATGACTTACTTTCTTGACTGTTTTATCAGGTTCAACAGCAATATCAGGAACACTAGCATCCACCATTAAGGAAAATAAATTCAGAAACAAATTTCCATGCCTAAAAGGTAAGAAAAAATCCAAATTTAAAATGATGGCATATAACCACATAAAAAAATTAAAATACAAAACTACTAGACCAGATCACTGAACAAGATCTGTTGAAACAAATGTGTAAAGTTAAATGATTTTCATTTGAAGAAGGGATCAGAAATATTATCCACCTTTAAATTATGTTGAAAACATACCACTGTCGTAAATAACTTACAGTAATAAATTTATTTTGATTCTTAGTCTTTTTTTTTTAATGTTTAACAGGAAGTGTGCAAGAAGAGAAACAATCTTCATAGAATACCTTTGCTGACAAGATTGTTGAACTTTTGTCATTTCACTCTTTTTCTTAAGCATAAAAACAATCCACCAGCATAGTTTAGTACTTATTTAAGTGACAGAAAGAAAAGAAAGTTCTTTTACCTACGCAAGATCAAGAAGGCAGTGACAGCATGTTGCCGAAACATATTATAAAAATCTGAGTGAATTCCCCCCATGGCATCCACCATTTCTTTGCTCAGTTTCATTTGAGGAGGCATTGGCTTAGGATCACGCCCCAAGATATAGCCAAAATCAATATGGAAAAGTTTACCTGAATGAGAAAAATCTATTTTAATACATAACATTGTATTCCTAGTAAGTATATAAATAAATTAAAATTACAGATATATCTGAAATGCAAATGTAATGGGTTAATAAGTAGAGGTTGATCTAATTTTAAGCTTACCTCACAGAATGTTAGTTTGATTATTCAAACTATTACTAATTGATTTTAGCATGATATTACAATCAAAAGATATGGATGCACACCTACAATATTGCTCCCCAATGCAGAGAGTTTAATAAGATAGTAAGGAAGTTATCTACAGATATTTTCAATGGCTACCAAATCAATGTTTCTTGCACAAAGATAACAAATTTGACAACAATAATGAAGCTCCTTGAAAATACAATAATAAGACTTTTAGAAGTCAAAGCCAATGAAATCTTCTCAAAAATTTGTCACCCCACGATGCAGACTGTATGCAATTGAGACAGAAGAAAAGCAAATATGTACAGTAGGTTCTCTCTTTGGTTTGCACTGATGATGTTTAATAATAATTATTTGCTGTTTATATTTTTGTTATTGAACTCCACAATTGTTACTTGCCTAAGCTGAAATTTGTTGAAGGACTAAAGCCCTCTATTATCAAGTTGGTTGGAATTCCCATCATATATTCACTGAATGAGATTTAAGTTACTTTATGTTTTTAATTCAATGGTATTTCTTATATTTAAATTGACTGCAGAACAGACTATCTTTTCCCTTTACTTCTATTTAAATGGGTAATTGTATTGCCAATAAAAGAAAAAAAATCTATGAATAATAAAGAGAAAATGCAGACCTTACTTCCTACTCATAAAAAAAGAAAGAACATAATTTTTTTCCATTTCTTCACAAAAATCTCTTCAATAAAAGGTTTTGAGTTTTCCTCTAATCAACAAATTAAACTTAACCTAAGTTTCTCCAACAACAATAATTTCAATAAAATTAAAAATTCAGGAATTATACAAATCAAAATATTTGATAAAAATATTTTTAAAAATGTAATTTTTTTAATAAATATTTTAGACTAAAAAAAGTTTTTTTTTAACACATTACAGGTGGGGATCTTGACGAAAGTAAGTATGCTAGGTAATACATAGTAATCGTAGTACTACGACTCCCACCTTTAATGTGTTAATGCTTTTCTGTAATTTTTTCAATAATTAAATATAACTTTGCCTGTATACATTCAAAATTATTTTCAAAATCAGAGAACTTGCACCTTTAGTCCCTACACATATTAACATCCCAATTATTAAATCATGTGAAAGCTCATCTTTAGATATGTTATAGATAGACTCTTTAGATATGTTGTCAATAGCAGTCTACTCTCCATCATCTCCTCCTTTCTTAGTGAAAACTCAAAAATACTCTTTTAAAGTGCAGTTCTTCACGAGGGAAAAATCTTGACAAGAGTCTGACTTCAATTTTCAAGAAATACTGCAAAAGGTAATTTAAACAGAGATGATATCTTTAACAACTGGACTGATTTGACCAATTAATATCACTTTACAAAATGCATAACTAATCAGAATGCTCTTTGATAAGATGTACAATTTGCTTTAGATGTAAAGATTAAGACGAAAAGTGTAAGACAAATGTTTTTCAGTGATAAGAATGCAAAATTGGTTAGCATAGCTAAATTAATATTATTAATACAGCAGAAAAACAGATGGTCTTCATGTGCATTTAACAAACATTTAAATTGAGAATCTAAGTGAAATATTTTCAAGACTAAATTTTCCAATGAATACACTTTCTTAAACCCAATTCAAAAACTTTATATAATAAACATTTTTAAAATTCTCTTAAAGAGATTAATTTTGTTTCCAAAATTTGCATTAAATTATTTTGAAATAAAAATTTTACTAACACTATTAAATATAGGAATAAAACAAATTAATTATATAAAAATTCTGAATAATATTACCAGTTTTAGTTAAAAGCAGATTATCCAAATGTCTGTCTCCTACTCCAAGCAAATATGTTATTACACAATATCCAGCTGGAAAAAGAAATAATGAATGTAAATGAATATTTAAGAATCGAGATGGATAACAGTAGAGGAATTCACAAATAAAGCTTTCTATATTGTAAGGAAGTCGCCACTTTGTCTCCTGCTGGAAGAGACATATGATCGAACAATGATATTCCTATCCAGCGGTGAGGCTATTCATCCCATTGTGTTTCTCCTGTTCTTAGAATTTGAGAAGGACAGATAAGGGATCACACATGTTTTCGGCTCATTAAAGCAATGAACCGGGTCGAAATACCAGATGGGACTATTTCATCTATGGACCATCCCAGCTGGGAAGGGTTCCGATAACGAACAGCAGATGCTGTTTACGACCGTTGAAGAAATTAGTGTTTCCTTGAACCTATTGAAGAAAGAATCCAGGTGGCGCGAGTGGGAGTAGAATGATTGGACAACCGGCATCTCCAGCGCGCCAATACCAGGCTGAGAGGTGGAGCTTTGCGACCGTTAAAAAGGGATTCGAGAGAAGGAGAGAAGAGGAAGCAAGCTGATCTGGTGGACGAGACGAGCTGCGAAGAGTGCTGAGGAGATACCACGTGATCTCGAGTTGGTTGGAAAGATCTACCGAAAGTAATTCGTAGATCTCTGGAGCTACAGGCAGTAGCCGAATACGGGGATAGCTTGGGAGTCACTGGCATAGTTGCCGAAAGGACAATTCCGTTGTAAATATTTCCTGCATCTAACTTAGATGATGTGTTTTTTTGTGTAAAGCTGTAAATAAACCCTTTGTGTATAACACGCTACCATTTCATTTCACCCGCCCGTGGTCAAGTCGTTACAATATATATATAGAGATAGATAGATAGATTGATTGATTGATATAGATAGATAGATAGTCACTAAATATATAATTAAAGAAATGCAAACAAAACACAAGATTGCAGTTAAATTTTAACGCAACAGAAAAAAAAAGTTTAGTCGAATTATAATATATATATACATACAATCTATTTTAGAAAATATTTATTTATTTAAATAAGAAATTAAATTAAGAAATTAATTCAGTATAAAAACTAAATCAATAATTTTATTAATAAGTCCTAATACATAAGAAACAGGTAATAAAAATGACAACAAAGAAAAAATTTCAAAAAAAAGGAGGGAAGTAATTTAATTATTATATTTCTAATAGGAAATGTTTCTGTGTGTGTTGGTACATAGCAAGACCTACCATTAAACCAAAAACTATCAAAATCAGAACAAATATACAGGAGAAAGTCAGCATGTGTATCATTATGTGAACTTTTGATGTTTTTCTTCAATAAATCTGAAAAATATTATTTCACAGGGTAATTTTCCAAAATGATTTTAAAATTTTTTTAAAAAATGTTTTATAATGATATTAAATTTAGTTGCCCAGCTATTTTCCTCCAATATTTAAAAAACATTTCAAAAATATATTTAGCATAATTTTTTAAAGTAGACTCAAATTGTCTTCATGGCTTTATTAATTTACTATTACTTGTGTAAATTTTTCCCTTTGTTGAAAGCAAAAATTTTTTTTATTATTTATGCAGTTTATACAAAAAATAAAGAAACGAAGTTTTGATCTATGAGAGAAAATATATACTTGGAAAATGGACTACCCAAAATGTTAAAATAACATTTCTTTAATGACTATCATAACTTGGCAATTAAAAATGTTTCATCAAAGAAATCAAAAATATCATATTACACATAAAAAATTTAATTGAAATTAAAAACAATCAATATTCTCAGTGTATCAGTTAATCATCAAAAGCTTTTACATATTAAATAAATTTCCTTAATATAATTAAATTAACAATATAACCTTTCACAAGAATTAAGTTTATTTCAGTTCTGAATATGTAAATGTGCCATCAACAAATTTGGAATGATACACACTTTAACACTTAAGAAATAATAATCTCTTTGTTATTATTTATTTATCATGTTCCAGTGAAATTGAACAAACAATTGGAAATTTTTAACTTTTTAGAGATACATAATTTCTCTGTATTAAATCACAATTATGTATAAATAAAATTCCAAAATAAAGCTACTTGCTAATAATAAATCCCTTATAAAATGCATCAAAATATCCATCTAAAGCTGTCTGCTAGCAATAAATCCCTCATAAAATGTTTCAAAATAATTACCTAATGATTTAACATAGTTTTCCATAACTTCAGCTGCAATTCCAAAAGCTCCATTTTCAGAAGGAGCTTGTGCCCGAAGATAACTCTGGATGTCTTTGAATTCATCTATGATTGTATTAATTGCAGATGATTCAATATACTGCACAAACCCTGCGAGAAAAACATGGGATCAAGGAAATATTCAATAATGAGGCATCCATACTAAATTAGTGTCAAGTTCATTGTTTCTCAAATTTCACATTAGATGGCATCACATATGTGAAGTCCCAATTATATTACATGATAGAAGAATCTATAATAAAATCCAAAGTTTACAAACTAGAAAAAATTTCAACAAAGTATATAAAAAGAAATGAAAACTCACCATGCTTACTGCTGCAGGCTAATACACGGTAGGGGGTGAGCTTTAAATCGAGATTTTCATGCTGCAGTAACTGAAAGTAAAAGAAAAAAGATTATAATACAGTTATTTATATTCTTAAAAAACGAATTTGTCAAATATTTAGCAGGAAGTAGCAATAAATCACAACATAAGAATCATAACACACAATATTTCACAATAAGAACAATTTCAAATTTTGAACATATTGTTACAAGCGGGCGAGCGGCACGAAAATGAGCCAAAGGTGGCGAAGTTTGGCGAGGAGCCTCGCGCCAGCTTGATTGGTGTGGCGAAAGGAATGGTCTAGTAGCCGCAGGATCGTGCGCGTTGTTTTGAGAATTTTCATGAGTTTCCGTGCACGCGCTTCCTCGACTATATAAGGGACGAGTAGCCGGAGTTAGTTAGCTGTCCTCAAGCATCTCGCTGGACTAGAGGATTAGTGAGCTGTGTTTACGTTTGCTGCCAACGTTGTATTATTGAGCTTGCTGCGATTTACTGTTGCTGTGTATACCATATCTGTTTTGCAGACTGATTTTATTGTGCATAAGACTTTCATTTACGCTGTAAGTGACTGTTGACTGCTGGATTGTATTTATCTGAAATTTTTACATTATCAATTATCCTGTAAATAACTGTAAATAGATGTAAATAAATTTGTTTGTGCTGTCCTCAAGTAAAGTCCATTCAATCAGAACCTGCTACGCTACAAACATAACAATATCAATGGTGTGACTTATCTAGAAAATGATACATTAACATCATAACACATAAGAGAAGAAATGGCAAGCATATTAATAGAAATTTCCACACAATAATTCTGCCTTCATTGTAAAGCATTAATAGAGTGAAAAGCTTAAAATAGTAATTCACAATAAAAATAATATTGAGAAAATCTGAATTGATTTTGTCTGAAAAGATTTACCATAATAATAATTTGTGGACAGTTAGAATGAATTTATTATTTCCTGTAAAGGACTATTTAAAAATTAAACACAATAAAAATATAAATCAAAATTCAGTTGTTTAAATAATTTATTTTAAAAATATATAAAAATCCTATTATTTGATAAACAAATAATAATTAGAAATAATAAATTATATGCTTGGTGTAAATAATATTTCCTTGATTACCAATGTTTAGTTGATAACCACATAGTTGATGATTTAGCCATAAGACAGGACTTGCATGGATTAAAATTATACTAAATACAATTCCAAGCACTGAAGATTATTGAAATAAATATTATAAGTATAGTATTGTTACGTTTTTAGCGTAGCGGGTTCGGATTGAATGGACTTTAGTTGAGGACAGCACAAACAAATTTATTTACAGCTATTTACAGTTATTTACAGGATAATTGTTAAAGTAAAAATTTTAGATAAGTACAATTCAACAATAATCAGGCACTCACAGCGTAAATGCAAGTCTTACGCACAATATACACAGTTTGAAAAACAGCTATCGTATAGCACAGCAGCAGTAAATCACAGCGAGCTCAATAACACAGCGTTAACAGGAAACGCAAACACAGCTCACAAATAACAAATTCTCTAGATCAGCGAGACGCTTTTTATTTCAGAGCAAACTCTCAGCTAACTGACTCACGCCGGCTACTCGTCCTTATATAGCCGAAAAGCGCGTGCACCTGAATCTCGTGAAAATTCTCAAAACAACGCGCACAATCTAGCGGCTACTAGACTATTCCTTTCACCAAACCAATCAAGCTGGCGCGAGGCTCCTCGCCATCTTTGGCGAGTTTTCGTGCCGCTCGCCCGCTTGTAACAATATTTAATCATCTAACAAAATGCTACATAAAACAATTTATATATGTATGTGCATATGTAATTAATTACATGTTAATTTTATCAAAAGTTTTTCCTCTATTAACAAGAAAGCATAACTGTTGTATGCCAAGGCTGGTAATGAGAAATCTAATAAATTTACAGGTGGGGGGGTCAACTTTTTTTAAAATCAAAACATGATAGGCAAATATACTACTAATGATGGAAATCAAAAACAAATATAGATAATTGAAAAGAAAGAAAATGTTATCTTTAATAATCTGAAGAAATTTGTGGATTGGGCTCTTTTCAGCACATTCTTGAAGTTCCTAATTTAAGAGGCTACATAAGATCTCATTTACTTATAATCTAAAGGATAATACAAAATCAAAAATCAAAATGAAGTGAAATAAACAATATTTTTACCTTATCCATTAGAAAAATTGTCTGCAATATCAACTGATCCTGCCTAAGATCATCGCCTAATTTGAAAATGGTAACATACTCTTTATCATCTCCTGTCAGGAATGTCAATCGAGTGGGCATGAGAGCACTCTTGAATAGAGTGGTCTTCTCTGGAATAATGCCTTTCACTTTGACTGAAGGGTCTAAAGGCAGAGGAAGTGGTTCAAAGTTCAAAAAGTCTATTTTGTGAATGTCTTTGTCTAGCAATAAAGCTTGGAGTCTCTCAGTCTAGAGAAAATGATAAATGGAAACATAAGAAAAAATATGAATATAAAAAACATGTCAATTATATAATATATGTTACAAAAACATTTTTATAGCAATATACTTTGAACTTTGAAACTGTAGAATTTAGTCAGTTAAATAAGTGAAAGTATATATATATATATATATATATATATATATATATATATATATATACCCAAGGAGTGCTCCTAAAAGAAGTTTATGAGCAGCAGTATTTGAAAAGCAGAAATTGTGGATGGAAATATTGTTAACCATAGTGGAGACAGATGGCACTAGTTGTCTTAGACTGGTTATTTGAACAGATATGTTAGTACTGAGACCTAAAACAATGACGGTAATGGCAAGACATCTCAAGAAATTCTTTTGCACATAGGTGTGAGTTGCGATACTGTTTTTTTTGGGGGGGGCCAAGAATGTATCCCCATTGGGTACTCACAGATAAATAGTTGAAGTGCATCAAGGCAAAGCAATGAATAGACAACAGGTGGCTAAATGGCGTCATTCTTTTGAAGCAGGCAGAGAGCAAGTGGGAAACTGCAATATGTAAACGGATGACCATCCAACTTCTGAAACATCTGAACTGAAATGGTACATGTTGAAGAAATGAACCAAGGATGATCGACAAGCAATCATACATGATATTGCCACACAACTTGAAATGAACTATGGTTCTGTTCAGAATATTGTTATAGATATGTTGTGGTATTCCAAAGTTTGTACCTTTTGTGTTCGATGAATGTAATCTGAGGAGCATAAAAACAATCAAATGATGTGCAGTTTCTTATTTCTTCAGCAATATCAAGCACAATGCCAGCAATTAATCATCACATTGTTACTGAGGATGAAACGTGGCTGCATCTTTTCACATTCAAAACAGCTGCAATGGGATGGATTCACACTGGATCAACAACAAGGAAGAAGTTTAAGGTTGCCCTTTGTTAGCAAAGTTATGGCATCCATTATCAAGCAAGTAGTGTTATCCTAATTGAGTTTCTGAAGCATGGTCATATCATTAATGCCAAGCATTATTGTGGCACCTTAACAAAATTATGTGAAGACATTTGACACAAATGTCCTGATTTGCTGATGGAAGGCGTTACTCCCCTTCATGATAATGTCCCGTCCCATACAGCTTGCCAGACACTGCGATTTCTGGAAACATTTAGGTGGGAGTCCGGAGATACCCTCCACTCCATACAGCCCTGGTTTATCCCCAAACGACTATTTCCTTTTCTCTGCATTGAAGAAATGCGTATCTGAAACAAGGTTCATATAAGATGGTGATGTTCAAAAAAGGGCCAAGAACTGGCTGAATAACCAAGAACCTCATTATTACAAAGACAAGTTAGAGATGAGATAAATCCTTCAACAGGTTTGGAGATATGTAAAGAAGTAACCACCACATATGCCTTTTAATTACCATTTGTATCCTGTGTCTATTGTTAATAGTCTTTTTTATATTGGTTGAAGCATATATACTGAGAAAAAAAATTCATGCTAAAAGTTAAATTAAACTATATTTCAAAACAAAGATACTGAAGCATATATAAGGCTGACTGAAGCAAATATTGAGACAAAAAATGTGTGTTAAAAGCTAAACTAAAATATATTGTAAAACAACAAGGCAATAGAAAGTATGTATCATGAACTTTACTGAATGAGATGTAAAGTATAATTAGCTTGCAAAAAGAGTTTCATAGAAAAAAATTGTTCACACTCAAAAACATGTCTTAAAAAAACAATATTTTTTATAAAAGAAAAATTAGTCAAGTTAGAACTATCTACAATAAGAATTGTGTACAAATTCAATTTAAGAAACTGTTTTAAAGAGTAACACAATAGTGTATAATTTCAATTCACAAACAACCCCTTAAGAGATCTCTTAAGGTATGGAATTTGTCAGCAAAATTCTCCTAAAATACAGTTTTTCAATATTTCATAAATTAATTAGTTTTAACTGTAGATTTATTTATTTTATTTATTTATTTTTGCTTTTAGTTTAAAATATAACAGTGTTGGGAATATTTTATAAAGCATGAATAATAGGACTGGAGAAAGCTGGATTTCATAACTTTTTCAGAAATATGTTTATTGATTTAAACAACAAACAGCATAATTTCAATTAAGATTTATTTATTTATTTTTTCAAAAATATATCTGCCTCTAATGTTACAATTACGGCACAATAAACATGGGGAATATTTATATATATTCTTGCAAATAGATTTAAAAAAGCAAAAAAAAAGGCTGTATTTTAATACATTTAATAGAAAAAGAATAGAATGAATTGAATCAATCAAGTACAAACAAAAATTAATAATCCAACAAGCAATAATCAGAAAACTTAAATACAGGTAGCTCAATATTATGATTTAAAAATATAAGAAAGTTTATAAAACAGATTTTATTCTTTATGAAACAATCTTCGAAAATAGTTTTGAAATATTCTAGAAAAGATCCTGGCAAACTGTACCTTTTTACGCCTGCCACCACTTTCTCTTGCAACTGTTTTCAAAAGACTCAACAATTTTTCTACAAAGTCCCTTCCACGATATAACAGCTCTTTTCGCCTTTTATATTCAGGTGGTCCCTAAAACATAATCCAAGATCTATAAATAAACTTTTTTTAAAATGGTTTTCTTTGGAATGAAGCAGCAAAAAAAAAAAACCATAAAATTAAATTTACTTAACTTTTTTGGTGTAAGATTCTTATGTTGGATAAGCTGTACTGATAATTTTACTTGAATAATGACAATAATATATCAAATTAAAGTTTTTCTTCTCAGAACAGTTGTTTTTTTAAAACAGAGGTATCACTAAAACTTGCTCTTATGTAAAATAATTTTTTAAAATGATAATGGTATGTTGTCAACTTGATTAAAAGAACACTAGCAGTGAAAATTGAAAATGTGAGGAAGTTAATTTTAATTTTCAGAGCAAATTTTAACTGAATTTTCAATTTGTTTGCCTTTTTATCCTGAAAGTGGCATTTTTTATACATATTTAATGGAAGGAACAAATCACTTTTCTTCAAGTGAATTATTTACACTTCGAACAACTTAGGAATATTAGTGGTGCATTTCATCTATGTCTGTACATTTGAACACATAAAACAAACAGAAGGGGGGGAAACTAAATTCCTTAAAACCAATATCCAGTGACTGTTTGTCTTTCAACAAAACTAAATTTCAATATAATCAAATATGGAAAATCATTTTAAAGATTTATAGAGAAAAATAAATTTAATTGCAATATATTTAGGAGTTAAAATGTAAAAATAATTTCCACTTACTCTTTGAAGGGTCAAACTAAATCTTTTCATCACATCATGATACATTTTTTTAACTTGATTTTCCTTATTATGGTTATCAGGCTCCTCAACTTCAATTATTAAATACCTAGAGAAAATTATCATAAATATATTCTTCAATAATACAAAACAATATATTCAAATAAAACTATATCAATTTTAAACTATAATACCATACATATGATAAAAAGGAAATATCTCTTACCAATACAAATAGTTTGCTAAAGTTTCGTTGGCACAAGCTCGTTCAATAAGAAAAGTAGCAAGGTCAGTCTGAAATTATTGAAAATATTACAATTTTTTATAAATTGGTCTATAAATGACAAAGCACAAATATTTTAATATGTGAAATATTAATAAAAGGCATATATGCCATAAGAACTATAGAATTAACATTTAACATAGAACGATTAACATTTTAAATAAATAAAAATCTTTAAACTTAATAGAATAAAATTTAATTGAAATTATTAAAATTTTTGTTCTAAAATATAGTAAACTTTGTTTTTTTATTACATAAAAAATTTAATAAAGAAAACAATTTTTTTTAAAACTTGTATAAAAATAATAATAAAATTAATCAAATAATTTATACTCTGTGCTTAATACTTAAATTAAAACTTAAAAATAATACTAATACTCATGTTAGTAAAAATAATAATAATAAAGTTATTACAATTTAATAATAAAATAATAGCATGAAAATTAAATAAACGCCCTGTAAATGAAACAGTAATATGATCCTATTTTGACTATGAGTTAATCTTGTTATAAATAAGATGTCTTTAATATACAATTTTGAAATATACCCTTACTTTAACAATTTTTTAAGCATTTATTGAAATAGCCTTTTAAACTGAAAGATTGACTCTCACAATCTTTTTTCATTTTATAATTAATTCATTACAAAATTTCAGGAAAAAAACCCTAATGTTTATAAGTGTATTCTGAGGAAGGAAGAAAGAACTGACTCAAGCAACTTTGCCAAAAATCAAAATTTTTCATGAGTGATGATGTACCTAATATATTTGATAATACTAGTTTAGGTCAATGAGGTTTGAAGGCACAGCAGCCTATCTTGGCTAAATTGTTTCATGCATATGGTTAAAAACAAATCAAATACAGCAACAAGAGAAAGATTTAAAAATTAAAATGCAAGTTCAATAAAACTATAAATATAAGAAAATGTCTAAATGTATTAAAATGAGATAAAATTGATTAAAAAATTATAAAATAAATAAAGGAAGTGCAATTGAAAAAGGCCAGAGTTTATCTAAGATAACGATTCATCAAATACATGTAAAAAAGTGAATAGCTTTTAAGAAATTAAATATATTTGGGAACCTGCCAAGAACTGCATAGTCAGAGATGATGACTGGAAGAAAACAATCACAAAGTCATTTAAAATCTGGACATTAAAAAAAAAAAAACGTATTTTACAGTAAAATCAGTACAGCATTCACAAAACATAGGTTTGCTCTTTCACATTATGAGTAAAACATGTATGTCCAATACAGATAATTTAACATCCAACACCAGTGCAGAGTACAGGATGTAATCCAACGAAAGTTCTGGTGGTATGCAATTTGCTATGAACCTGCTTAGTCATATTTTGTTTGCCAAATGGAATAAAGAAGATAAAGAAAGAACTTTTTTTGCATCACAGTATGGAATATTTTGTGAAAGAAATGAAGAAGAAGCTTTTATAGCTCAATATGCTGCCTCATTACCAGAAATGCCTGAGCAACTCGATACATAACATAAGAAAATATTAAATGCTATATTTCGAAGTAGGTATAAAATAATCAAAATTTCTACAGTGGCAAGATGTATTCGATTGTCAGGTGGGAAAGCATCTCTAAAGCACTCTTACTATCAGTATAAATAATGAAGCTGCAATGAGTAGACAAAAGAATTTCTTGAAGGGCATAGGAAATTACCATAAGTTCTCAGTAAAGACAGGAAAACTGACATGTAAATGATAGTACAGTATACTACATGGAAATACAATGCCACAGCCAATATGCCCATCTGATTTCGAGCCTCTGTAAAAACTAGGATGAAAGATGAATATTGACAGTGATGATAGAAAAATAACTGTTGAAAAATTACAGATGCTGTGGTGGATTTATTAAATCCAGAAAATGCCTTTAAAAAAGAAATTTCTGGCTTATCTAATAGTGGAAAACAAAAGAGATTAATAGCTTTGATTGTAGAACTATTAAGGTCTGAGTCCTGCAAAAGCATAATCAAATAATAGTATCCATACAAAATCTTTAGGATTTATATTCCCCTTTTGAAATAAAAATATTAGTAGGAAGTGAAAAAATTTGTAACATTATAAAGAGGTTTCTTTCCCCATCATACAAATCAATTTTTGTATTATCAGCAAACATGCTGAAAAAAATTCTTTTCAAAATATCAGTTTTCAGTTCAACAAGGTAAAAGCCAATAATTTGTAATATTAAAAATTCTAAACATTAATTCAACTAATAAATTTTGTGGAGAGGGTGGGTCAATGCTTTCCCCTTTATTTTTCATTAAATAACTAATTTTTCTCCTTTTTCGTTACTATAATATTAATTCATATTTAATTTATAAGTTTATTTAATTAAATAAATTAAATTACCATTTAATTAAATAAATATGGACTCAAAAACTTTTTCTCCCTTTCTGCTTCATCCTGTTACAACCCAAACACTCTATCTGCTTTCTTCCCATGATAAACAAAGGACCCTTTTTCCTTATGCTATATTTTTTAATGACCATGCCGAGGGATTGTATATGTTTTTAATATTAATATAATTAAAATATGTCAGTTCTTGATTGAAGAGGTTGAATAATATAAATAAAAACAATATAATTTAGAAATCTAATCTCTTGTTTTACTTAGAAATTATTACTTCACATAAATATTTGTAAAAATATAATTCATAATTTAATTGTAACTTCATTACATCCATATTCTTTATTGTAGAAAAAGGAGTCTCTAATGAAGTTGGTTCAGATGAACTAGAAGATGAGTCCATCTTCAAATGATCTCCAAAATTTTCAAGCTTTTCGGAATCATTACTGACTGAAGAGATAGATCTGCAATGAGAAGCATGCAATGTCAGAATAAACTTTAAAAGATAATTTAATGGAATAAAATATAAAAGGACAAAGAAAATTGAAATAAATATTTTAACTTTATAAAGCTCATTTTGTTTGGATTTTTTAATAAAACTGTGTCCATATATATAAGTAAGTATAAAAAAATGAAATAAACCCACCGAAAAATTCATTCAATAAAAAATATAGGTTTAATAAAAGTAACAATGATAAAAGAATTCACAATTTAAAAGAAGACAATTTATTTGATTTAGCCATTAAACTTTTCTCATTTTAAGTTTAGAAAAAATACATAATTAATTGATTTAGCTATTAAAACTGCAATAAAATTCACACATTTAAAAATTCAGATGTTAAAATGATTTTTTAAAGCAAGTCATGACAAATATTAAGATCCTTAATAACAACAGTAATAATAATACAAATTCCAATGATAATGAAAGCTATAATTACTACTGCATAATTCTTTAAAGCAGATTTGAGGGTTTTTTAATTAATTTAAATCACACAATTAAAATAATTTCTTCTGCTATAATTAAATACAAAATTGCTAATAACATACATTTTCACTAAGATTAAAAAGTACCTTCGCTTTTCCAAATCTGCCAATGCCTTTTCAATCTCAAGAAAATTTTCATATTTTAAAGCTTGGACTAATTGCAATAAATACATCAGAAGATCCTAGGAGAAAGAAAGAAAAAATAAATCTATATAATCGTCCCCTAATAGATCATTTAATAGTTAATAAATATCAATTTTGGTTTCAAAAGGAACATCAAAATATTAACTAGCTGAAGATGAAAACAGAATTTGTATTCAAAAAGAACATTTAGTAACAATACAAATTTAAAAAGACAAAATATATAGCAATTACATTATTTCAAACATAAAACAGACAATTACTTCATCAGAAGCTTGTTTTAGCCTTGTTACAGCATATCTCCTGACAATAGGATGAGTGTATTGAGGTGAAAGCAATTCTAAGGCATCCTCAACATCCATTGCCTGCCACCTAGCAAGTAAATCAAGAGCCTGTTTCTCTTCGCTGCTGATTTTCCAGTTCACACATTTTAAAAATTTTGCAAGTCCCTGCATTAGATTAGATAAAATAATAATAATATATTTCATATTATTGAGGTTCAATTGATATTTAATCTATGGGATAGCCCTCCAGTAAATAAACTGTTTTAAAAGAAAAAATAATGGTTAGTTAATGCTTTTTTCTAATAAACAAAAATAAAAAAGGATTATGCAGTGATGAACGGAAATTTTAAAAGTTGATGATCCATCAATACTATTGACAGCTAATTATCTAAAAATTACTATATCATCTTTTAAAGCATATGATATATATCAAGAAAACTATATACTGAGATCATAAAAAAATTAGTAAAAGTACCTCCAACAATGAATTTAAAAGATGGCTAATTTGATAAGAGATTCATATTAAAAAATCAATTGATAATTTTAATAATCAATGAGCCAGCTATTTCCATCATTTCTTATAACCAGTCTCAGAAACCTCAACATACAACTTCAATTTAGTAAAATAACAAATTAAACATGGATTTTAACTGCTTAGTTACTTTTAACTTAACTCATCAACAAAACAAATTAAGCATGTATTTCAGTTATGAAGTGTTATTTTTTATTATTATTATTTAAATAATTTCCAAGCAGAGTATTTTTTACAAAACCATTACTCTTTAATTTTATAACAAAATCAAACACATTCCATTGATCTTCCCCCCCCCTTTCTTCTTTTCACTTTGACAAAGGAGTCAAATTGCAACCTCCTAAGGAATTCTCTTTCAAAAAATACTGATAAGACAAATTTTAAAATCAGTGCTGCCCCCCCTTTCCTCCTTCTTTCTTAAAAAAAGTTTTAAAATATTTTTTGTTGATATTTTGACAGTTTTTTTATATAATTAAATGTAATTTAAACATTTTTATATTTCTTAAGAATTTTATTTTATCTGTTGTCTTGTACTTTCACCATAATTAAATAAAAATTCACTATAATGGTTTAAATCAAATTGGACATTAATAGGTTAAAGTAAAAATTCCTGAACCACAAAAAACTGTATACTGAAAAAAAATATTGAATTCCTCTATTTATTGATAAATTAGTTAATAGCTTATGCAATAAAAAAAATTGATTAATATCATAAATAAAAAAAGAGGGGAATTAAACATGCATAAAATTTTAATTGGCTTTCCAATCAATTATTTCAATAAAAACAATAATTCATTTTGAAATGTATACCTTTTTATAATTAATTAAGGTAAACCGGAACTTCCAGATAAGATCCTGTTCTTCGGATGTGAGTACTTTAGTTGGAAGGTAATCACATATGGCCTTTGAACAAAACAGAAAATCAAAGCATAAATAGTATTTGATTAAGAAACCTTTTATAAATTAACCATTAGTTTAAAAACACAATGTTAAAAATAAACAAAAGAATAATTTTATACAAATATAAATTAAGCTGAATTGTTTTTAGAATTTAGAATTTAAATAAATTTTCTAAAATTTATAAAATGCATTTAGTGTTTGAATTATTAAAAACTCTCATGGGATGCCTTTAAACACAAAGAATGCTTACCATTAATTGGTTTTTAACAGCTGCATTTGGTTTCAAATCCCTATCAGTAGGACCATTTCGTAAGCTTCTTGCTAATCTATGATGCTTTGCTTCAACTAAATTTTGCTGGAGGAAAAATAACAAATTTAACATTAGTATCAACCTAATAAATTATTCAAAAATTCAATAATTGCCAGTTAATTAGCATTTTAAAATAATAGAAGACAAAATTACAAAAATAAAGCTGTACAAGGTGATTATAATAAAAATTTTATAATGATTTCATGCAAGTTAAATAGGAAAAAAATTAATCCATACCCCAGATATTTCAGGATCAGGGAATAAAACAATTTCACAAGAATTATTGTTATAGCACAGAGCATCACCATCCTGTCAAAACACGAAACAATTTAATAAATATTCATATGACTTTTACTTAGTAAGTGCAAAATTTAAATCAATATCTTAATTTTCTTCCAGATTTCATTTTTTCTAAGTAATGCCATTTTTTAACGATGCACTTATACATGTAATCTGACATATATAAAAAATCATGCCTGTAAAATATAATCAGCTCATTTTTTTTTCCTTTTATCTTTTCATGGAAAAAGAAAAAGGTACATTATATGTACATATATTCTGTATCCATAAAATGATGTTTAGATTTAAAGAATTTGGGTTTTTTTTATCTATTTGTATAGAATCAATTGAAGTTAATAATGCTCTGGTTCATGCATATATATAAGCCAATTTATCAAAAACATACATTTTTAATCTACAAAAAAAATTAAAGAAATAAACATGGAGAAATTATAATAAATATTTTAAAATAGCCAAAAATTATTAAATGCAAATTAATTTTTTTAAATTTTCTATGTTCATATTCGCATTTCTAAATCAGAACTATATCAGAAATATTTATCTAAACTGTAATTGCATTATAATAAAAGTTAATCTATGATCATCAGCATATTAAAAAACATTTTAACATTTTAATCCAAATACTATAATAAATTATAGATAGTGTAAGTTTTTATTATTGTAACACAAGAAAACGCTAATTATTAATTAATTCTACATCACAATTAAGCAGTATTCTAATTAATGCAACATAAATATAAAGGCTTAGTTATTCATTATCAAGAGAAAATTGCAAAAATCCTTTAACAGGCAAATGGATTATAACTACCAGTATGATTTTTTCAAATACTATATATAATATTTCTAAATAAAGATTTTATTATTCCTAAATAAATAATTTTTTTCTTGTTACATTTATATCAAACTAGTAGTACCTGCATGGCATTGCCTGTGACATAGCCTCCAAGAAAAATTAGCTTTAAACATAAGTCTAGCCTCCACCTGGTATGACATGGACATATTACGCAATATCAAATAAAAAATATATAGAGAGAGAAATTACCAAAAATAGCTACAAAACAATTTTTATAGCACACATTCAGAAATATTTAGACTGCTAGGAAGGTAAAAATGTGATATTCCAGAGACAAAACACAGACGATCATTTCGCTCCTCAGGATAATCTGTCTGTCTCTGCAATTCAGTTGAAGTGTGATTTAAAGAAAGATGGTGATTTCGCTCATCAAAAGACTCTCCTTCCCTAAGTGTGGGCATTGTTTCGCTGAAATTCCTTAACTGAACATGTCTATATTCTTTATTTTCTTTATCTTGTAACAAACAAAGTTTTTTGGCATTTAATGTGTTCCGGTCAAAGTTGGATTTCCTTCTTTTGGGCATGATGAGATAAAATCAGAAGAAAACAAAGAAGTGAATCACATATGCATACCACAGCTCTTGCTATTTGCACATGCACAGTTTGAGGGTTTTGAGCATGTGTGGATGAGTGCAAAGTTAAAATCGCAATTATAAAACTCCTTTTTTATTTTGATAGGACTTTAAAGTACTAAAACCTTCCACACAAAAAATGCCCTACAAAATAGTATAAATATTTCCAATATTCGTTAACTATTTCATAATACAGACATACAGACACTTTCAGGAGACTTTATTTCATACTAAGCATAGATAAAGATATTATATATAGTTATAAGTTTACAAAACAAATTGTAAAAGAAACAAAATCAATAAAGTTTTTGATTTTGATTTTAACTAATATATGTATGGTTATCTAGTAAGTTCAAATAATATGAATGATATTCATTTCATCTACTTTAATGCATATGATATTATATATAAATGATCATAAATCTAATTTAAGACAATTTTTTTAAAATAGTATAAAAAATGCAAACAATGTTTAAAAAGTATCTAAGAATAATTCAGAATCAGTAAAATGTGCTTATTGTACTATTAACCTCCTCAAAGTAGACAAGAGTGCATTCTTGATTTCCTATAACGATCCTGGGGAATTCAATCATGAGGTAGAGGAAATTGGAGGACCGCTTCTCCTTTTCATTGATCATTTCAATCTCTCGAAAAGTTAAACGGTCCAACCAGTCCATCTTTATCATATGGCCATTGCGATGCCTTTTTGTTAACTGTAAATAAAAAATAAATAATGGAGGAAATAGAAACTAAGTATATAATGCCTTAATTTCATTATAATTATGCATTATTAGGAATTACTAATATTGTTTCCCAGCGCAGTTAATCTCATAGTAAGAAAGAAATAGTTATAGATAATTCCAGTCAATGGTGTGAAACCTAAATGAGAAATATAAATATTCTGGAATATAAAAGAATTTTCATTCTATCTCAATGAGAAACTGATAACTTCAGAAAAACATTATAAATTTGGAAATTAAAGGTAATGAATAAAGCAAAATTGTCTTTGGAGTGTCAATGAAATATAAGTGAGTACAACAAGAGTGAACATGTTGCTGTTTGATTAACAGCTAGCTGTATATCTATGCATGTGTGTTTGATTTTTGAAAGTAATATGTTGTTTTTGCTTCATCTGTGTTCTGCTACCAGTATTTCTAAAGGAATAAAGCATCGTTATCATTATGCTTTATTCCTTTAGATATGCTTTATTCTTATGCTTTATTCCTTTTTTCCTATATCTTACACACACTTGACAATTTCTGTAATCTTATATATGATAGACCATAGAATGCTCACTGCTATCTTAGGTCTATACTTCATTTATCAAAATCTACTTGAATATTTGTTGCTATGACTTTTAAATTTGAAATGAGCTTGCATATAATTGGATATTAGAATATCATACAACTTGATATCCTATTGAGGCACAGAAAGAAAATATTATAACACTTTAAAAGTGAGATCAGAATTTAGTGATAATATTAATTCACAGATCTAAAAAAAACATTACTAAGTTGCAATTTTTGGAAGAAATATACATGAAATTTTAAGTGCAAAAGTTTTGACTATACATTAAATAAAAAAACGAGGATACATTTGAGAAAAACTGTAATGTTTCTACATATCATTCCTGTTTAGTTTCATAAAGGTTGAAAAAACTGCTTATTTAAAAGAAAAAAATAGATTTTTTAAATCAAAAAGACATAATATGATAAAATGTATATACAATTATACCTTGGACAGTTTACTCATCTGTTCTTTGGAGCAATCAATTTTGCCAGGTGTTTTAGTATAAAGAGAGCCATCAGCTT
The DNA here is from genome assembly GCA_026289955.1 of Argiope argentata. Classification (NCBI taxonomy): domain Eukaryota; kingdom Metazoa; phylum Arthropoda; class Arachnida; order Araneae; family Araneidae; genus Argiope; species Argiope argentata. Next base: position 43,377 of record JAOUZG010025845.1, read on the forward strand.
CAGCACCATTCCACAGCCTAAGGTCATGCATTCCCTGACGAAGAGCCCTGTTAAAGAATTGGTGGCAATAATTTTTAAAGAACATACAAAACAAATTTATTTTACATACTTTATTTACACTAATCATGCAGTATCAGTATTGGATGCAATAAATGCTTTAAAAGGCCTGAGATCTCAAATAGTTTTTCAAGTCTAAATCTGATACTGAGCATCATAAATATCTCAGAAGAAAGTGCATTGTTTAAAAAGAAAGAAATTGAAGATTAACTGAAATTTAAAAATTAGTAAGCAAATAGAAAATTTTAAATTAATATTAATTTTTAAAAATTAGATTAACAAGATAAACAATTTATTCAAAGAAACATAAACAAGATCATAAAAATCATGTTACTATTTGGGTAAATAGGTACAAGAGTAAGATGCTAATATCATGCTAACATAACATGGCATCATTGTCTAAAATCTTATTCTTTAAAAACACCTTGTAGAGGTAAGCTTGAATATCAAATTATACATATAAAATCAAACTGAATTTAAATTCAATTCCCAGCCATTCAATAGGTCACCGCAGATTGCTATTTTAAAAATTACATTTTTTTTTTTACAAAAATCAACATGTTAAATAAGAAAATGATTCTTACCCATATTTTCCAAAAATAGAAACAGTGGCTCCACCAACAGCGACACTTACATTAGGTTCAAGAATATCCCAAACCGTTAACGCAAGCAAAGCATTACGTGGAAGTTCACAGAATTTCACAGGTAGAGTCAACCATTCATTCCAGCTATCAAAAAAAGAGCAATACTGAATATATGATGCATATAGTATTTTCAACATCAATTATGTTAATAATAAAGAATAGTGTGAGTGTATGTTGGAACTAAACAGGCCAGACCATCTGAGTGAGCGATATCAAATTTGATACAAATTCTATTCAGAATTTCAAAGAAAGAAAAATTAAGCATAAGTTTGAAGTTTTTACTATAACTTATAAATATATTTATGCATATATATTAAAGCAAAATATATTAACAAATATTTACAAATTATTTTTGTGACTTTAATTTAGTTATTCTAATATTCTTTTTTGAACTTTGATAATTTTTTATTATAGTTAAAAATAGGATTTGCAATTCATAATGAAATTCAAACCACTCTCATCTTTTTCTATAATGAACATACTTGTACTAAAATAAATTTGCTTTTTTTTTAATGTGGAAAGCTAAAGAAACATTTTGCTTATTATCTTCTATGAGTTAAATGAGAAATAAGCAAGTTACATAACAGCAAAAATCAGTATACAATTAGAAAACATTTTTCAGAAAGTTTTGCAATATTATAGCATTTAACTCAGTTATGAAAGTTCATTTACATAATAAAAAGAACATTAGTAATGTTTTTAAAATAATAATACTTGAACATCTATCAGAACTTGATGCTTAAAAATATAATCTTTTTAGTAAAAACTGAACAAAATTAATACTATGCATGAGGTTTATTTGAAATTGAATGTAACCAATATTCCTAGACAAATAGATGTTTACTAGAACAGGTTAATGTGAAATAACTTAGGTTTTCTTCAATACATTTCAATTCACCTAAAAAATAAAAGTAAGCAGGTGGATAAGATCTGGTATAATTTCAACTTCAAAGCTGATTTTTTCCACAACAGACTTACCTACGTAAAAATTATTATAATGCTGCACTTCATATTAGCAAATAGTATTCAGGTTAGTAAAACAAAATAAGGTTTAAAAAAACTTACTTCCACCTAGTTGTAAATGCTTTGTATGATGTTTGTACAGGAAACGCTAGTGGCTGATTGTCAGCAAATACTTGACAAGTGACATACAGATCTGAGCACTTATCCTGACAAAGCCCAGAGAATTTTAACATTGGATTTTCTATAAGAGCTTTGTAACTTGGTTTTGGAGGCTGTCCTTCTAAGGTTCCTCTGAAAAAATATGTGAAATGACAAAATTTCAATGTTATATATATAAACAAAAATGGAATAATATATTTAAAAAAAGAAAAATTTTAATGCTGTCTGTCTTAAATTATTTTTAATGATAAAATATTTCATAAGCAATAATAATACATCTTATCAACTTATCAAATTAATCAATTTTTGGGAGTAAAAAACTTAATTCAAAATTTGAGAGTAATTCATGAGTGTGTATATATATACACCCATGTCCATAAATTAAGGATAATTCAAGTTCAGGAAAAAAAAAGTTAGAAGGAAAACAAATGTGACTTGCTTGTAAAGCCTGTTAGTTAAACAAAAGATAAAAAACAGAAAAGGTGCTATATATTTGATATTATTAATAAAAATTGCAATTTTTTGCTCCTTAGAGCAAATTAGAAAAAAAAATCTTACAAAAACTAATATTACATGGCTGGTATGATGATTAATACATAGTATGTCTCACAAATGATGCAATACAGTCCCTACAATGCCTAAGCATGCTGAATATCAAATTATCAATCTGATCTTGGTGAATATAACACCACTCAAGTGTAATGCTCTCCAAAGTTCTAGTAGACATGTAGGAGGTGGATGACAGGATGCAACTCGTAAGCCAAGCATGTCCTACAACACATGCTCTACTGGATTCAAGTCCAGTGAGAATGCTGGCCAGTCTATATGAGTGATATCCACTGATCGAAGGCATTTGTTTACGATGTTTGCACAGTGAGGAAGGGCGTTGTAATCCATAAACATGAATTCTGCATGATGGCACCTTGAAACTAGTGTACATGTTAAAGTCCATGTCCAGAATTTGGTCCTTCATGGTTCCAATTTGAAAATGAAGGTCAGTTCAAGAAATCAATATAATTCTCCCCAAACAATCAATCCAGCATCACCGCAAAGGTGTCATTCAATGATGTTCTCAGGGTGGTAATGAGTATCTGGTGCTCTTCATATGAAATCCAGCAAGAATCAGACTGCAAGCTAAACCAGGATTTGTTGGAAAACATCACACTAGCCCACGGTTGCAGTGTTCACAATGCATGCTCTATACTCAAATCATGCTAACCACAGGCGACAGCGAGTTGCAGTAAGTGAAACACATCTGACAGGCCATACAAGCATATAGACCAATCTGCTCTAAGCGTCTATACACGGTCTGCCTTAAAGTTCTTGTACCAGTGGTGCAGAGAGCTGATGAGACAGATCTGATGCTGTGCTCCATCTGTTTCTTTTGGCAGTAATTGCTAAACACCAGTACTCATTCAGCATTGTAACTAGCGAGAGAACTGTGTTGTAACCTCTGCTCATATTACCATAAACTTGGAATCATTTCCCAAACCAGGAGATGGCACTCTGGGTGATTCCAAGTTCCTTAGATACTTTCAGCTGGGTATGCCCACATTCCTGACGGCCGTTAATTCTACTGCTTAAAAAAGTCCTACCAAATGTGTCCTTTGTGTCATAACTATGTGGTTATTGAATTGAAAGGTATATAAAGCAAAGGCAAACAAATTTACTATTTTACCCATTCCTTATACATCCCTCTCTTACGCTCTTGTTAATATGACATACTATTGTATCTTCTGGTGGCTGCCTGCTATTTGCATATGATTCTTTAAGATGTGTATAGTCATTTTACTGGTGATATATATGTTTTAGAATTCAATTTCCATATAACTATGTATTATCCTTAACTATTGGACATGAGTTTATATATATATATATATATATATATATATATATATATATATATAATGATATTTTAAACTTTATCTTAATTTAGCCCATAGAAATAACCTTCTAAAATATTCTTTTATTTCCTGATCTATTCCACTTGCTCTAGTTAATTAATTCAACAGAAACTTAATAAAATTGCTGAAACAGCTAAACACCGGCTACTTTCCCACACTCCGTGTGAGAGATGAAAATTGCTGACCTAAACAAAATACCTTTATAAAGATCACTATATTTCCCTGGCCTCTTAGGCATGAGTCATGGAAATATCCATCAAAATCTAATTTTATAAGCTCTATAAAAAATATTTTCCCTATCAAAGTATTGGTATTTAAGACTGGGGATAATGATTTCCCTTCCCTTTTTTACACTTAGTTTTTTGGTCAATTCTGTGTTGTGCACGTGGCTTTCACTTGTAAATAATGCCTGCTCCTGTGATGGAATAAAAAGAACTTAAAAACTCAACCTGTCTTCTCCTTGATTTCAGCTATGACTCTGATATCTGCTTTCATCAAATAAATTAAATATGTTTTACATTATATATATCTATATTATAATAGATATATATATATATTGGCTATAGGATTAGCAATATGGAAACAATGTAACACATAATGCCTTTTGCTATAGCTTTGTGATTTGTTCTTTAACAGTATTCATCTATCTGCCAACTCATATGGTATTGAATTTCTTCTACTCCAATTTACTGTAGTAATTTTAAAACATTGTCTTTTTAAAATATAAATTCCCACTTATGTTTTGATTTGATGTAACATGTATGCTTAATTTAAATCATATGGTTTGAAAAACATGAAAGGATAAGTTGTATGTATATATATATATATATATATATATATATATATATATATATATATATATATATATATATATATATATATATATATATCATGAAATACAAGATTCTATTCATATGAATTAAGAGGTATTCTATTCTAAACCATATAAAAATAGTTTTTAATAATGCTATCAGAGTTAAGCAAGCAGTCATACAGTATAAATGGGAATAATTTTTTTTTAAAAAAAAGAGAATATAATATAGTAATTGAAGAATTCTACAATCATTTTTTTCATTTAATCAGTAACTTTCATAATTCAAATTTAATGTTTATGACACATTAAAAACTAAATAATGGCAAAAGAAAAAAAAACTTACATTGGTTTACTCATAATCAAAATGAGCTAAACAAAAATTAATAACTATTGTTTAAGAAGATTCTAGAAAGGATTTATAATATGTATACTGAATATTAATGAAAAATAAAAATGTTACAACAAGTAGCAATATTCATTTTAATAAGTGCCAGTTTCTGCATGACAATCAAATTTCTCAATTATATCAGAACAGCTATAAACTAAATAATACACAATTAAATGTTTGTGAAAATTACAAGATTAATAGATATATCAATCTTAAAGGATGCAGGAATACATCTTAATGATATTTGCATTGTTGATAATAATATTAATTGCATAACAGAGTCATTATGTTAGTTTAGGTTATTCCTCTTTTTAAAAACTAATATTCAAGATAAATGATAAAAAAAGAACTGTATGTAACTAGATCTGTTTATAACAGATCTACATAGCTATTCTGAATTTTTTTTTCTAAGCACCAATTTATTTTAAATTATTTTTTATTCAAAGAATCACTAGAAAATGTTTTATCCTGTAAGTAGTTAGTATTTTTAGTTTTATCTTGTAAGTAGTCGTTAGAAGTATTAGTTAGTAAAAACTTCAGCTTTAATTCAATTATAATGAATAAAATTTACGTGACTGGTATTAAATCTTTCTCATAATCTCTCATCTAATAACTTATAAAATGACCAGATTATCTTTTATTTTATGGAGACATAAAATAATAAAATTCTCTAATACTTTCATGGCAAACACAATATACAAGCATCATTTGATGAAATACAACAAAGCAGTACTAACAATAACATAACCATTGAAAATATTCAAAATAGTTTTTGACAGTACTATATTTTTTATCTAACAAAAGAGGGTATATGTTAAAGTAATATTTAGAGATCTGCTTTGAAATTTAAGGCCATAAAATAATTTTATAATTATCACATTTCAATGTTACCGATAAAAATCATAATTTAAGTGAAATTTAACATTAGAATATTATAAAATCAACTTATCAAAGCAAATTAAGCCCTTATGCTTTTTCAGAATTAAAAAAATAGAGCAATCTTTTATTATTATTATTAGTTAAATTTTTTAATTAACAGCAGATTTTGAAATCACACAAAAAATATAGAGGATTGTTATATTTCTAAGATACTTATAAGTTTGCTTTGTCAGTTTTAATAGCCAGTGCCAGATAAGGATATACTGTGCCAGGCATATGTTTAATAAAAGATTGTGTTAAAATATATCAGAATTTTTCAGGAAGAATAAAAGCTGTATTAAGTCTACCCAGAATTATGAGAATTCCTAAGGAATTCCTGCTTCCTATACTATTTAGTCTGAATTAATGGTGATAGGAAGTCTTCAGATCTTGTGCATAAATATAAGAATATTTAATATTTTTTCCAACTTATTATTAATAACGTTACTTGCTACATTAAATAATGAGAGAAAATAAAGTACCAAAGAATTTACAATTATTAAATGTTTACTAAGCATCAAAGGTATTATTTTCCAGAGAGAAATATGTAATTGATTGTACATGCAATAACTGTGATGCATAGATTGGATATACTTACATTTTAATTTTAAAATTACAATTCATGTTACAACTGTAAACATAGTTGAACGTTTGAGAAAGTTTGTCATCCCCCATAATTACAATAATTCTTTAGTTTTGCTAGTAAATTATGCCTTTAAAATACGCTATAAATTTTTTAAAAAAATTGATGTTAATAACGTAAGCCACATATTTCGAAAGTATGGCAGCTGTTCGTAAAACAAATATTTACAAATCGCTCATGATTCATAAGACCATGTACTAAACAGAATAAATAAATAATAAAAAATTCTTCCGAAATAAATATATCACTTCGCTTCAGCTCATTTTTTTATTGTAAGCATGATTGTTTCTACACATTAAAATTCCATTTGGCTATAGTTTATTTATGTCGTACTTTTTTTCATTAAAAATAAATTTTAACCATTTTAATTTCTCTTTAATAATTTATTTCAATTCTAATTCTTGTGATTTTTTTTTAAAGTTGAAACGTTATGCAGCAGGTTCGTCATGATAGGAAATGAAGTGAAAGACATCAAGGGAAGAAAACAAAACTGTGAATTCAGATTTTTTGGAGTTGCTGTTTCATTAGTACATCTCATTTTGAACTCGATTCTTCTTTGAAAATTACTCCGTAAGGATTACCAGTTCATAATGGGAGTCTCGGTAGAAGTCGAGTATTGGTAAACATTAGTTTTAATTAATTTATTTATTTATTGTAATTACCTTTGACATCCCAAATACCATTCGTCATTATTTTAATTGCGCTATTTTTATTCCTCTCAAAGTGTTAAATAATATATCTTTTTAGTACAAATTTTTTTTAAAAAAAACTTTTTAGATTTGTGATTCCAGAATAGCAAATCGATATATTAAGTAATCATACCATGATATACTTTTAATGATTTTTTATGATCTTAAGCATTCTTATTTTTTCTTCCAGTGGTATGTGAGGTTACGAACCTCGCTTCATGGAATTGGAGCGACAGGTTCTTCAAGCCGTACCCGATGCCACTGTCAGAGGAGCAGTTGGGAGAAAATGTTAGTCGTTTTAAATTTTATAATTTAAGTTTTAATGCTAATTGAATCTATCGTTTCAATCAAAGGAATAGTTGTTATTAATAAATTTTTATTTTAATGAAATGATTTTTATTTCTAAAATAATTTATCATCTTATGATTTCCCAGAAATATTCCAATATTATATTATAATTTTGTGAAATGCCACATATATTCAGCTTGAATTATAATATATTTGATAGAGAACATATGTGATTATTAAACAAATGAACCTTTATTATAAAAAGTAAAGAATCTAGAAATTAAGAAATATGTTCTTTAAGAAATGTTAAGAAATATTTCTTTAAAAAATGTTTTAATTTTTGAGCTCACTTATGTCTTAATTCTCTTATTGCATGTTATTCTTATGTCTTTCTCTAGTCTATATGTCTTACACTTATTTGCATGTTAATTGCAAACCAGCTATGGCAAAAATGTCGTAGTCTTTTGTGTATGTTCACCAGTGGCTTACAATCAAGCCAAAAATTTGACAAGGGCATATTGCTAACACGTAAAAACCTTGTTACTCTGTATTATATTCATGTGTTGAAAACAATAAAATTGTTTTGAAAAGTTTAATAAAATAATTTAGATCAAATTTTACCTAGTCTGATTAATGAATAATATGTTAATCCAATCAAATCAAACAGTATGGATGATTGATGTTAACTTTGTGGCTAAGAAAGCTTATAAATGAATGATTAAATCTTCATTTACTATTTTATACTTAAAATTTATTATAATGATTTTAAAAGCAATTTTAAGCTAACAGTATTTTATCTATGGAAGCTCAATGAGTTGGCCTACTTTAGAGTTTCATATTCTAGATATCCAGAATAAAGTTAAGCATTACTGATTTAGAGTTTTGTTTAATGCTAAATAATTAATTTGAGAATTTTATTCTAATTTCTTATAAAAAATTTATTTAATCCTAAAATGCATTATTTTTATATTTTTTATAAAATAAATTTGAATAACTGCATACAATTTTAAAAAATTATTTTTATTTTTTCACAAAATTTAAAAAAGATTAAAATTGTGCCTAATGGCTACATTATGAATTAAATAATATTCTAATGATACACATAAAAAAATCTATAATGAAAATAAAAGTCTCTTTTTACCAATATATATTTTTACATAGCAAAAAATATTTTATAGTTTTCTTTAATAGCTGGATTCTTCATGCAACCTTTATCTGGGTATTTTCCACAAATATTTATCAAGAAGCATTTTAAAAGGGATTTTCAAAATGTATTTTCTATACCATGAGTTTTGGAGTTAATTAAAGAATTAAGGTCCAATGACTTAGTGAAACAATATAGTAAAACTTAAATTTTATTTAGAAAAATGTACTTTATGCCATGTTAATGAAGAGTTTTAAATATACATATATTCTAAAAAGTTTTTGTGTAATGTAAACATCTGCTTTATATGCATGAAAAGAAAATTCTCATTTGAAAAATGGAACCAAAGAATTGCTGGATCAACTGTTTATTGTATGGTGATGGGAAAAAATCAGTCCAAAACAATTAAAGTTGTAGCTGTAAAATTTTGAGAAGCATGAAAAAAAAATAATTTAAAGTTTTGATAAAATGATTTTTTTATATATATTCCTATAAGATTCTGAATGATGTGAAATTTTTACTTAATGGCAATTTTTTGAAAGATCATTAAGATAACCCTTAAAAAAGATCAGATTTCTTTTTAAAGAAAAATGAAAACTTGTTCCTTCCCTAGCATAGAAAAGTCCATATCAGTTTACTTTATTTTTTAAAGCTATCAAAGTCTATATTATTGGTATGATCTGTCTACTATTTTTCTATAAAAATTATTTATTTTCATTTGGTAGAACTTAGATTTGAGTATCTTAATACCATGACTGTAGTTTGATAGATATAAGAAAATTAAAATTCTATTGGTTTTGTGTAATATCAGTTGACTGAACTGGAACATGTAAAATGTTTTAAAGTTTCTATTTGTTAACCTGTTATTCAATTTTCTTTAAACTAATTATTTGTTAATTTAAAAAATAATAATAATCAAAGAACATGTTTAAATTGGTTTGAAAATTTTAGTCTGTGCAGTTTTAAAATTATAACTTTTACTGGGAGAATAATATGTAAAATTAAATATGTGAAATATGACAGTATGAAAAATTAGAATTTCTAAAAATAAATATATAAATTTTGTTAGTTTCTCATCAGATAACAACTGATTGACTACTCTAGTCATTGTAGTGTTAGGTCTTGAAATTGTATCATTACATCTCAAAGAATTGTAGAACTATATAATTGAATATGAATGATTATATGTCATTTAGAGGTATATATGAGCAGTATTTTAATCTATTATATCTAATTTAAAGTTGAATTAAAAGACATAAATATATATTTTTTAAAGTTGAATAAAATAAATTTAACTTTAGTTCTATTAATTTCACAATTGTGTAAAAATTCTAAAAATTGTGTATAAGTTTTGCCTTTTATTGTATTGATTTTCATTTGTTTTGATTTTCTGTTATAGCTTCTTTTGAAGTTGTTGTCAATGATGTTGAAGTGTTCTCAAAATTGAAGGTGGGGAAGTTTCCCAGCATTCTAGAGGCAAGTTGAATTTTAATAATTTTAATGTTGCTCATGGGTTTTCTTAAAACTTCATATTAGTATAAATAAATGCAAGATTTACAGAATGTAATTGTTTTCCATTTTTTATTACATTCTTGATACAAATTAATTATAAAACTTGATCGTATTTTAATACGAGTTTTCATTAAAAAATCTTTTCCATTTATCTAAGTAAACTATCTATCTATGGTGACCAGCCATTTCTTTACACCTATCATATTGACTTCCTTAGCTGTTAATTCTATCAATATGGAATTATTTAGAAATTATTTACATTAACATTTCAATAGGTGTGAAAAACATGAATTAATTGGTCAGTCTACTGTAAATAATTGTGCCTATAAAATAAATAATATATACAAAATTATAGTAAAGTATTGCTTTATAGTTAATGTCCAAATAAAAATTCAGAATTCAATAATTTCATATGACATTAAAATTAGTTTGAATTTCATAATAACATTAATAACATTGGTACAGGTTATGTAAAATTTGAGTGGGAAAATGTGTAGTAATGTAATTGCAATAATTAAACAGGCTTTTGAAATGTTTAGATAATGTAAAATTTTTTTATAAAATATGTGATAAGACTGGAAAGTAGTTACGAAGTACTTAAAAAGTGGGTTGATTTTTCTTTAACTTTTAGGAAGTTGTCATGGATCTTTCTCTTGTCTAGATGTGTATGTGTGTCGTATTTCCTTAAAATTCATCAAAAATTATAAATGTATATAAAAAAATAGTTTTTCATGTTTATATTTGATATTATTATTCATACTGAATTGTATTTTGTAGGTTGTTGAGGTTGTAAAGGCTGCTAATAGTGGTGAAGAAATCCAAACTGTAACTGGAACAGAGGGCTTGTGCATCATCTCGTAATGTACACATTGTAAATGAGATTTCATCTTGATTCAGCCTGATAGCAGATTAATGACAATTCATCTGTAAGGGTCTCCTGGATGAATATTGATGATAACTCTATTATCTGGTTGGATACTTCCTGGACTCTCATCTACAATCCTGCTTTTTACAAGAATTATTTATTTATTCATTATGGATAATTTTAGCTAAATAAAGATTTCATTATTCCTTTAAAAGGTGCTTTTTTGTGTGTGCAAATGTTTGGTTTTTTTTATTTTAAATATTGTATGCATATCAAGTGTATGTTTAAATATTATTTCTCTCTTTATTTTTGACATTTAACACACTATACTTGGTATATTGGAAAACTGTATGTTAAAGGTCTTAATACTAAAATAATATCAAACTTCTCACATTAAAATGGCTAACGTGAAATTTTGGGATTTATTTGATTATCTTAGAATAATGGATAATTATTGTACATTCTGCTATAAATTCAAATAACTTTTTTATATCCTAGTGGCTGTATTGTTAGTCAGCCCAAATGAGTTCATAGATTGAATACTGGTTTTCAATAGTTCATGGGAGTGTTTCTCTTATGATATTCATTGTTACAATTGATAGGGATTTATGGATTATGGAACTTTAAGATGACATGTATGAAAGTTTAAATACAAATATTTATTTAAATAAAACAAAAGCTATCTGATTTTAAATTTCAATGAGTTTTTAAAATTTCAAATTGTGAATAGTCTTTTTGATGTGCAAAAAAAAAAAAAGACAATCTAAAGTATTTTTATTATAGAAAATTCTGAAACTATAGGAACTTATACAGTTTAGAATTATTATATTGCATGACAATGAATGTTTGGATATTTATGGTAAATAAAAACATATTATTTGAAAGGGATAGTGCTCTATTAAACTGACTTTTATGATCATATTGGGCCATGCTAGTGAACCAAAAAAGACTGCATGCTTCCCCCCCCCCCTCCTATCTATTTAGGCAACTATTCAGGAGCATTATGCCAAGAGATTCGGTGAATAATAAATTTCACAAATAGGATGTGTTATCTAATTGGGAAGGTGCATCATTTCGTAGGCTGAAGTTTTAATATGATAATAATAAAGGAAATATTTTGTAAAAAATTTTAATACTGCAAAAAAAATTATCGTTTTTCGTCTATGAAGACAAAGCAAAAAGTATTGCAATCATCAAAAAATTTCAAATTTTGACGAACCACCCCATTTCAGACCTTTGAATCTTAAAAAGAAATTTTTTTCGAAATCTATCTGCCTGTTAATATGATAATTCAGAAGCAATTCTGTCAAATGTTGGAGGAAATTCACTAACGTAAAGTCTGGTTTCCCTAGTACAGATGAACGCGATAGCAATATAACATAAAAAAGCTGAATGAATGAAATTTGGTTCTTAGATTTCGCATTTAAAGTATAAGTTCATGTCACTTTTTTAATGTAATCCAATGAAGAACAGACCATATAACATCTTAGGTCGGGGCTTATGGTTAGTTTCGCCCGAAACCAAAACTCAGTTCGTCAGGTAATTAAATCCAGAATTTATTTTTAGCCACAATACAAATATGTTATACACATTGACACTTTTTCTTGATTAATGGTTCACAAGTAATTAAGTAGAATTAAATACGAGTTCCACTAGGGAAAGGTGCTGTGTTTTCAGATAAGTGAGAAAACTCCCTGGGATGAACAAATGAGACGTTCTTCGTGAGCTCCCGCAAGATCTAGCCCGTTGTTCGCGGTTTATTAGCTACTGCAATTACCATGCAAGGTTTGCCGAAATCGTAAATTGGTGAGTTCGAGAAAACTCGCAGGAATATCAGCCGAGAAGACAAGGCAGTCTAAATCCGAAACTCTAGCCAAGCTCAAATGAGCTTTTACACTTTCGACGGAACGAGATGGTACCAATTTGATTCACGAAGTTCAGATGAACTTCACGCGGTCTCGGTCTATAGGTCGAGGCTGTCTACGATACAAAGCAAAATTCTCTCCGGAGAATTGCATACGGAATTCCAAGCCTAATTCCGTATGCTCCAAACACTCACGCACGCTCAGTCGTCAGCTGGCTTCTTCTATCCTTTTTCTCTCGTTGTCTTTCATCATTATCCTGCTCCATTTTATTTGGGTTTCCTAGGCCGATTTCCAAAGACGAACGATTATTCAGCATATTTCCCAATTTTTATTTGACCTAAGATATCTTCCCAATCAAATGAAAGGGGAAAGCATCGATTAGCAAATCTCTGATGGTTGACGACCAACTCCTTGATGCGACCACTAGTAAAGAAGGGCCATTTGTATCTGGACCCCTTTTTTGTTGCTGTGAACGGTGGGCATCTTTTATCTATTGGAAGGGACACACCTGTTTACTTCCTCTGATGCTTTTCTAAACACATGTCCATTTCATATTATCACCAATCTATTTTGTCCATAGGGCACTTCACTCTTTAGTTCATTCCTATTGTGACCTGGGCCTTTGTAGATCCCGCACGAACACGTTTTTACTTAGCTCGAAAGCTGTAATTCGACATGCGCAACCAGATATCTAAATTCTTTTACAACCAATAAATTGTTCCACTATCAGTAAATTCTTTAGCTACCAATATCTCATGGGAAACTTATTTCGTTAGAGTTTTCTAATTGTTTCTGATCCAAGGTCATCACAACCATATGTTAATCTGGAATTTAGTATTAATGTAAATACGGTAACTCAAAAACGCGACAAATTAAACGAAATTCCAAGTTCCACAGCTAAAATGTAAATTTTTATTAAAATTTGAATCTCCATCAAAATTTCGACCATTTGTCCGTCTGTATTTATGAAATTAAATTAGTATTCAGTTTTTGTTTCTAATGTGTAGATTTTTATGAAATTTTGAATGAAATCCTTGTCTATTGTCACGTACATTCTCATGCTTGTTCAAAGCGCAGTAACTCATGTATATGAAATTTTGTGTGTGGTCTTGTTACAGTAATTGCAGTTCAATGTGAAATTGTTATTTTCATCTATTGAATAATGTTCGAAAGGCCCACTATTTTTTCTTTTTAACACTTCGATGCACGGCATACTCATATGCAGGATTCTAAAAATAATAATTAGAGAACTCGTAGATTTGGCGGACATAAATCAGGATTTTTTTTAGGTGTATTAGGGTTTTTTAAAGAAATATGACACCTTGATTAGATCATATCGTTTTTGCTGTATACCATGACATGAAATGTGAAAATTGCTACGTCTCCTAAGTGGTGAAATAAACGCTGGCTGTTTTAAAGCTTCTAATACATATTAAAAGATTTACCTTAAGTTAGCATATATCTGTTTCTACCTAAGGGGTCAAAACAATGCCTTTCGTTGCTTAATTAGAAAAAATATAAATTGCCCTATCTATTATGAAATTAATGTAGAAAAACTTATTGTATTTTCAATATATTTGTTGAAGTGTGGTTTGATGAAAAGACAGTTCCTCTGTGTCTGTTTATTAAAAAAAGTGATTATTTTCGAATCTAGGTGTCGAAGATCCTTTATCGTTCTACCAAAACATTAACTCACACGTCTTTTTACTAACAACCTATAATAGCTTCTTTCTGACTGGCTTTCGTCTTGCTTCTTGTATACACACATTTTACTAACACATACATATTTCTATATTTGGACCTATCTCCATGTGCTATCTTACCAATTCGTTGCATATTTAAATACAAGTGTATGTATTCTCAACTATATTTTTTCGATTCGTCAAAAGGAAGCCTTCGGTAAAATTGAGTATACTATATACATTCCTCCAAAACTAAAATAAGAAGAAGAAGATAAAATTTCTAATTGTATGTTAGTAAAAATTAATAAAAATATGCTCATAAAATACGGCAATAATTTTCTTGGAAAAAATTAATGAACAACTTTCTCAGAATTGGCTTGTGTTAATATTTTTTTAAAAATTAAACAAAAGATTGTATATTTTATTATTTACTAATGCTATGAACTAATGTTTATTCTTTGCTACTACCCAGGTAGCACATCCTATTGCATAATATTGTGCAAAGTTATATGATATTAAACAATATTGCGAATATTTATCAATATTGTACAATATTTGTGTGCTACTATGGTATGTCTTATTATTTAATTAATTTTTCCAAATAATGTTCCTGTTTAACTCATTTTAAGCAAAATAATAAATTAATGGAAGTGATACAAGAAAAGATAAATCTGGATTTTTGTTGAATCATGAAACTCAAATATTCAAATCAAAAAAGGTAAATTTAAAAATATGTTTTTCACCGTCACTCTCAGCCGGAGAGTTTTAAAAATCGGAATTCGTGAAAGGTTTGCTATCGAAGAGTTTGATGAGAACAATAGGATGTACATCTCGAGTAAGACAATATGTTTTTTTTTCTTTTTTTAGAACGGAAACAAGATAAGATAACAATAGCATAGAAACATAGGCAAAAAAAGTGCAATTTTCAGGTTCACTGTTATCTGCATTAATGGTTGAATCATGTATATTTCAATAAAAACATAATAATATCGATAAAATAGAGATAAGAAATGAGAACAAAAAAAGTAAACAAATATTTTTAAAAACGCATTAAAGAGGCGCAGTATACTTTCGATTTAGGTATGAAGATTGAAATTCCCAAGATTCAAATAGATTATAGCCTAGAATAGAACATAGGCTACCTTTTATTCCGGTTAAATGAGTGGTTAATTTTTTGTTAATTAAATACTAACCATTTCACTAAAAATCTTCATTTCCCCATCGCCGAATGAGGAACGCTTAATAGGTTTTTGACCGATTATTTTAAACGTCTCTGTTTATTTCCTTAGTGTTTGATGCATTTGAAATTAAACATTACTAATTATTCGATCTTTCGCATTCATTCTAAAGAACTTTTGAATTAAAAGAAAACATAATAAAGGAAATTAAGAATTTCTGGTCTGTATTGCATTACCCTAACTGGCGTAGAACAGTGTGTTCTGATTGTCGACAACTATATTTTATATCAATACGGACTTGATTTCGTTTTATTCAGACTAAACATCATAACGATTTTAAATAATAGGTTTGTTGTTTTGTTTTATTTCAGGTACACACTGTAAATAAATTGTTTCTAGATTATTTCTGTGGACTAAGCTTTGATATACAACCTTTTGGTGCTATCCGATGTTGGTAATTTTTCGGTAGAGCTTTGTTTGGGTTTACATTATCGTCCATTCTTTATGATACTATATTACGATCTGTTTTGTTCATTTCCCTCGATTTTTCCTCTCAGGGGATCACCTTCTTTAGGTGGGTACGGGTGTCCCAATCCCGAGGATCTTTACTCCTTTCATTATTTATTCTCCCCTGCGTCTTTACTGTCTGCTTGATCCTTCTTTCCCTCGACGGCAAGCGAGGGATCTCTCCATGAGAAGCTGTCACCGCTCTGTTTGCTTCTTGCTTCTCATGGACAGCCAAAAACCCCACGTGTTGGCCGTGCGTGATGACCCATTAGATGAGTGTTGCACTGTGTTCCCCGGTGTATCAATCAACCGGTAGCTACCAACTCAAATTGTTAGTTTGCTAGGGATCAAGCGAAGGGGTTACTCCTTGGGCTTGGCGTTAAGGGTAGTCACTGTCCCCGGGGGTAACTCCAAGCGTATAGGTACTGGCTTGCACTGAGGTAAGCGCTGAGGCTGTTAATAGCCAGAGCCGGTGGCTGCCTTCCCTTGTTGGACTCCGTGGTTGGTAGTGCCGTCGGGCCCGAATCCCCATCAATATCGTATGGGGGAAAAAACTTTTCTCCCTTAAGTGGGCATCTTTCCGTACCGACACATGTTATGAAACCATTTGATGCGTTCTTCATTGTTAAACGAGTTTCCGAATCAAAAGAATCTTTCCATTCTGTTTCGCCTTTTCTTGTAGAAAAAGCATTAACAGAAAGAGTAGGAGAGGTGGCATCTGTTCGAAAGCTCCGTTCAAAGGACCTACTCGTTGAAGTTTCAACAAGACAACAGTCTCATAAAATTTCAAAATTAAAGTCTCTGGGGCCAATACAAGTTTCTGTTACTTCACATGGTTCTTTGAATTCCTCCAAAGGGGTAATTACCTGTGGGGAATTATTCAATGTCTCCTTGGAAGAAATCACTGAAAATTGCAAAGTCAAGGGGTGACCCATATGCGCCGAATTTCTATTAGGCGAGAGGGACAACTTCTTAATACCAAGCATCTTATTTTAAAATTTAATTCTCCAAAATTGCCAGAGTCGGTAAAGACTGGGTACATGAAATTACCCGTGAGACCTTATATTCCGAATGCTTTAAGATGCTTCAATTGCCAGCATTCGGGCATTCAAAGGCTGACTGCCAAGGGACCTTAGCATGCACCCGTTGTGCAATAGCTGGTCATGAAAGTAATGAGTGTTCAGGCAAGGAGACTTGTGCTAACTGCTTAAGAAATCTCACCTCTTCCTCTCGATCATATCCTACCTGGAAAACAGAAAAAGACATTATTTCTGTAAAATTTAAAGAGCAGGTGTCATTTCCTGAAGCTCGGAAAATTGTTAGAGCTCGTACATCTGTGCTTGGTACAATCTATTTTTCAGCCGTAAAAGTAGTATTAAAAACTGTTGGGATCCAGTATGGCACAAAGGATTTTAAGGCTGTCTCCGAATCGGATAGTTCAGCTACGGTATCTGAATTGGATCAACCTTCCAATGTTACTCCAACAATTATTCAACATACCCTAAAGAAACATAAATCTTCTTCTGAAAAATCTCTGGCACTCAAACTTTCAAAAAAGGTCATTCGCAAAGAGACTTGAAAAAATTCCTTATTTATCAGTCCGGAATTCAGTCGCTTTGGGATTAGCTACTGAGGACTTAGTTCATAAAGACTTGCCAGAAATATTCGATAAACCCACTAATATTGATCACCTTTCCCTCCATCCGTCAGAGGAGGATTTTACAATGAACTATGATGTTCTTCAAACTCAAAGCACTGGTGCAAATGATTCATCCCCCAGCAATATTTCTTGATGGGTACTTTCCTCTCCTGGAACTGTCGTGTTCTGAGGTCCAAAATTACAGACATCAAGTGCATTATCAATCAATATCATCCTTCTTGCTTTGCATTTCAAGAAACGTTCTTGAATCATAACATTTCTTTCAAACTCCGTGGCTACAATATAGTTCGTAAGGATGCAGGCACAGAAATCAATAATTCTGGAGGTATCTGTATTTTAATTTCTAACCTTTTTCCCAGTATACACCTTAAATTGCACACCACCTTACAGGTTGTGGCAATTCAGGTTCATACAAGAGCACTTGTTACAGTTTTTTCTATATATTTGCCACCTCATAACGTCATTAATCAGCAATAACAATAATCTTGTTGATCAGCTACCTTCACCGTTTTTAATACTCGGTGACTTCAATGGGTATAATATTTTGTGGGGTTCAGACAGTACCAATTCTCGTGGCCGACAGATCGAACAATTTATTACCAATAACTCTCTCTGTCTACTTAATAAAAATGAGAAAACGTACTTTCATGAACCCTCATGCAGCTTACATAGTCTTGATCTAGCCATTTGCTCTCCTGAAATGCTTCCATTTCTGAATTTCACAGTTGCAGGCGATCTTTTTAATAGTGATCACTTTCCGTTAATTGTTTCCCATGCTGGTAGAGGCGATGCAACTTCATGTGTGCTCCACGTTATCTATTCCAGCGGGCAAACTGGTCTGCTTTTACGCAGCTTGCAGAGATCACTGAGACAATGGTTAAACTGTCAGATATCACAGGAGCAGTACAAAAAGTAACTGATTGTATTATTGATGCTGCGAACAACACCATCCCAAAAAGTTCCCCTCGCCAAAAAACGTTTCGGAAAACATGGTGGAAGGACTCCTGCCGCGACAGTTACCGAGAGCAAAAGAAACGATGGAATATCTTTCGTAGGTACCGATCAATTGAAAGCCTTATTGCATTTAAGCGCGCCAGAGCCAATGCTCGCCACATCCGTCGGCAAAGCCAGAGAAAATCATAGATCGATTTCGTGTCTTCGATTACATCCTCCACTTCAAGCAAATTGCTTTGGAAGAAAGTAAAAGCTGCAAATGGGATACATAAAGAGTTTTCCTTTCCCGTTCTAAAGACAGGAAATAGAACTATTGCTTCTCCCATAGAAGTTGTTAATGCTCTCGGGTATGCGTTCTTACAAGTCTCCGCTGTCGATTCTTATAATTCTGTTTTCTTGATAAAGAAGAATCGCGCGGAACATAGAGTTTTGCGTTTTTCCACCCGAAGATCTCTTTATCATATGGATGCTTGAACTGCTAACGACCTTGTCTAAAGTTAGGAATACTAGCCCAGGTCGGATGGCATTACCAATAACATGCTTCGCCATTTATCTAGTACTTCTCTTTCAAATTTGTTGTATTTATATAACCGCACTTGGGTTGAACATAAGTTCCCTACATAGTGGCATAAAGCTATTGTCATTCCCATCCTTAAACCCGGCAAGGACTCTTCTAATCCTCTGCACTAGAGACCTATAGTGCTCACAAGTTGCTTGTGTAAGACACTGGAACCTATGGTCAATTCCAGGTTAGTTTTTGAAGTGGAGAAGAGAGCATGTATTCCACAAATGCAGAGTGGTTTTCGTAGAGGGCGTTCAACATCTGATAATATCGTCCTTCTCGAGACTCAAATTCGCAATGCGGAATCATCTAATCTCTATATTTTTTGACATTCAAAAGGCGCATGATCGAATGTGGCGCTTTGGAATTCTTGCCACTCTTTTAAATTTTGGTTTTAAAGGTAATTTGCCTGTTTTTAATGAACTTTTTATCCTTAAGATCATTTCGCCTATGAATTAGCAATTTTTATTCAGATTCTTTTATCCAAGCCGAGGGAGTTCCACTGGGAAGTATCATCATTGCGACGCTTTTTATGCTTCATTTTAGTCAAATTCTCAATATTTTACCTTCATCTGTACAAAATACCTTATATGTGGATGATCTCCAGATCTCCTGCCAAGGGAGCAATATGCGCTCAATGGACGCCAATTGCAAATTGCAGTTAATAAACTTATTGACTGGTGTGACGATAATGGGTACACGATTTCTCAAGGACAAAAGTAGTTGCATTCACTTTTGCAGGAAACGAGGTATTCATTTGGATCCTACAATTTCTATTCGGAATGTCAAAATTCCTGTTGTGGGCGAAGTTAAATTTTTGGGAATAATATTTGACCGTAAGCTCACTTTCCTCCCACATGTCTTGCATCTGCGGAAGAAGTGTGACAGGTCATTGAACATTTTCAAGGTATTATCAAGGACTACTTGGGGAGCAGATCGTACATCCTTGCTTCGAATTTACGATTCAAATATTCTTTCACGGCTTGTTTACG
This sequence comes from Argiope argentata, assembly GCA_026289955.1. Classification (NCBI taxonomy): domain Eukaryota; kingdom Metazoa; phylum Arthropoda; class Arachnida; order Araneae; family Araneidae; genus Argiope; species Argiope argentata. The sequence continues at coordinate 63,765 of JAOUZG010025845.1, forward strand.
GTTGTATGGTGTATGGGTCTGCAAAGCTTTCCGTTTTACGTAGACTGGATACCATACACCACTCTGCCTTAAGAATTTATTCCTGAGCTTTTCGGACCTCGCTAATCGAGAGTCTTTATATTGTGTGTCACCAGCTGCCATTATATTTACGGCGACAAAAATTATCTATACAGTGCTACCTTCGATCTTTGTCAGTCCCAAAACATCCTCTGCACTCTTTGATGCTTCCTGTTCGTCTTCGGCGGTTATATGCTGCTCGATCCTCCAATATTCTTCTTTTTTTCGGGAGAGTTAAATTACTCCTCGAAGATATGGAACTCCATAATGTGAGTATTCAAAAACTTGATTTATTCCCATTTTCTCCATGGGATATCCCTCAATTCTCCTTTTTAAATCCTTTTCATGGATATGAGAAACCAACAACGGCTCCTGTAATTTTCCAAAAACTTTTTAGTTCTCATCGTTGTCAATATTCCACTCATATACCTATTTTCACAGATGGTTCCAAATCACACGATTATGTTGGGTGTGGTATCATTTTTAATACAGAAACAATTAGTTATCGTTTGCATACATCTTTTTCAGTTTTATCAGCTAAATTAATGGCAATTCTCTATGCACTTGAAGCAATGGGGTCAATTCATGGGTCGCGTGTCACGTACCGAACAAACCGATTCTGTTCAATTTTCAACCGTTCTTCGCATCTCGGGATGTCTGCCGATAACGTTGGTGAAAGCATTGCAGTCAGCTGTTGCAGTTGAATGTTACCCTAGCCGAATAATTATGAAAAACTTTTAACATTTTTTTAAAATTTAATATTTTGAATTATTTTAACCGAACTTTTGTAGTATTGAAATTTTATTTCTTATCCTAAAATTTCAATTAGTATTTTCAATGCAATTATTTTTTGTCTAATTAATTAATATTACTTTTTAATTTGTTTGCTACCCTTTTATTCTTTACTTTTGCATATTATATATATATGTACGTATGTATGTATATGTATGTTTAAAAGATACATTTTGATAAATGGCTAAGGTGGCGTTTTTGAAAAATTACATATTTTCTTTTTTAAAAAAATTTAAATGTTAAATCACAGAGAAAAAGAACCTATCCTTCTCCGTAGGTTGAATTTTATAAATATAAATTTTAAAAATAAATATTACTCTTAGATAAGTTAAAAATTTGAAGCTTGCCAATAAAATTATTACATTTTTTTTCTTAAGTAGTAACTTTTATTCAGAGACTTTCTTAAGTAAATGATTTTTGTTTGAGACTTTGGTGTTTTCAGTTTGCTCAGAAGAAAAAAAACATGAAACTCAAATTTTTAATATATGTAATAAAATTTGTTTACAATTTGCAAATTATGAACTATAAAAGGTATAGATACCATTTTTTAAAATCTATGCAACCAGAAACAGTTATTTTATTTTAACTTATAGAAATCATTAAAGGACAAACAAATAAAATTATGCCTTTATAATTTTTATTTACACATTTAAAAAAAGATTAAATACATATGATAATTATTTATTAAAAAATATGATTAAATGGATGTTTCAGTGCTCTTACCTATTAAAAAACAACTCAAAAGTTGTTTATCAACATTTCTTTTTCTAGACACAAAGAATATAAACATAGTAAGGCAAGAATGTCAAAAATGATGAAATCAATTTCATTTAACAGAAACAACCTGAATGCTAAACAACATTTTCTTTATCACCTATAAAAACATAATATCGAGCAATACACTTTTAAAACAGAGCATATCTGAAATGTATTTTAAAATTTTAAAATTACATTGATAAAAATTACTCAGAACGAATATAAAATAAAACATACAATACAGTAAATTTAATAAACTAGAATAAGATCATGATAAATAAAAATATAAAAGTAAAGTAGGATATAAAGAGGAGTTGAAAGAATATGCTTTTATAGAATTTTATTATTGAAATTCAATAGGTTAAAATAGAAAAAAAAGTGAAACACTCATGTAAATAGGAAGTTAGAAATAAAAAATATATAATAAATATTGCTACAGAAGTTGATTTTCAATGAAAAGACCAATATTTTTTAAAACAGAAATCACTGAAGTGCGCAATAGTATAACATGATATTATGATAACAATCAATTTCAGTTTAAATAAAGAAACTAATGACATTTCATTCTAACTATAGCAACAGTTGCCTGACATAAATTTAACTTGAATCTATTACAAATAAACAAATGTATTTGAAAAACTAGTAATAATTATCTCTGAAGCCATCCATTTTCCTCTTAAGTTATTAGATGTGATTACATGGCAATAACAAAATAATATGAATTACTACAAGGAAAAGAAAGCTTTCAGGTTCACACTCAAAAAGTAAAAACCTCAAAATGTATTTTATTATACTGCCAAAATCTAAAAAAAACAAATACAAAAAATTATTTGATGTTAATTAATGATCTTTGAAAGTTATACAACCTACAAGTAATTGATATTATATAAGCATGTATAAAGGACAGCCCCTTCAAAATATTTATTCATTATAATTTTTGAAATGGTTCTTTCTACTGTAATCCTATATAAGATATCTAGCAGTTATCAATTCTTTCAGTGATATTAAACTGAGTCCAGTCATTCAAAATTTTATTTTCAACTTATATCCTTTTTTTTTAAAGTTCTTGTTCAATTTGAAAACTTTTATCTGTCATCACAAAATCATTCAGTTCTAATACATCCATCAGATAGCTTTTAATTTCAAAAAATTCCTAGTCAGATATGCTATCACAGTGTAATGGTGAAATGAAGTTGACAGCTCTTGAAATCGTTATGACTATCGTATCTTTTAAAATATTTGCTTCTTTATAAAAACTGGAAATATTTTGCTGTTCTGTTGGATTGATCAGTTTCTATGCAGTCAATAATGAATTTGGAGTCTTTATTTTCAAAAATCAACTGGATTTTTAATTTTAAAAATCAACTGGATTTTTAATTTTAAAAAAATCAAATGGATGCTTTGGCATATTTAATTTTTGAAGATTCGCTTCAAAATTAAAAAATATATATATAAAGAAAAACCTTTCTTTCGTGAAATTTGTCAATGTCCTCTTTTTGATATTATTAACAATATTCTCAGGAATGAATCTTTTTCACAGAATCTTGAACTTCATTTTGTAATTTGTGAATTATTTCAGTAAAAAGGAGCATTAAAGTATGTAGCATTCCATTTACCAAATTAAGAGCACTTTTAATACTATACATCAATTATAAATGCTGTTAACAATCAATACGAAAATTGGATTTTTCAGTAATTGGAAAAGATCCATTTATTTAATAAATCTTAAAAAAATTTATTCACCTCCACCCAAGTCAGCATTACAGCCACTAATTTTCAGGTAAGAGAGATAGTTTTTACAATAAAAGTTTGTTTACTTACATCAATTAAATTTAGATTTTGTCTTCAATTAATTAAGATTTTGTAGGTTAAATGTAATAAGATATTCGTGTAAACATTTCAAAATCTTCTAAGCATATTCAAAATTATCAGAAAATTCCATCAAATGTCAATAAAGAAAATTAGAAACGCACTGAAGATTTTGTTTAATTGTCCCCATTTGTTTTAGACAGCAATGCACGTACCGATTTCTTTTCCTTTGAGAGGGTTTTCTAAAAAAATTACTGGAACAGTTTTTGGGTTTCAAAATTTTGTGAATATAAACACACTAAATGGATTCTTGAAAATAAAAGGCGCATATCACAACTTCGAAAACAACAATCTTCCATTCGAAAGCTAACAACCAATGTCAGGATTGTTGAAAGGAAACTAAAAAAATGCATTTTATCGTGGTGAAGTACTTGAAGGATGCGATATTAATTTGAAGTACTTCCTATAATTAGCTATGTCCTAGATGCAAAAGAATGACTAATTATTTTTATAAAGTTATATATTGAAAGACTATTTACACTTCATCTGGAATATACAATAATGAACGAAGAACATATTATCGAGTATGAATAACAAAAAGGAGGCTTCTTGGTCGGTTAAGCGGGTGCTCGATTAGCCCTCCTAAGTTCCGCCGGTCAACGGCGAAGTAGCGTCGTGCTGTTCGTTCAGGCAACCAACGCCTAGCGAGACTCCAGCCGGAATGACGTAAGGACCCGGCAAGGACTCTTCTAATCCTCTGCTCTAGAGACCTATAGTGCTCACAAGTCTTTAAAGATTATTATCTTTAAAGATTATTATATTAAGATTTATCTTTAAAGATTATTATAATGACATTAATCACTCCTTGCCTTCCATTAAGTTTAGTCATTCTAGAGTATGTTGTGACGACTTCAGATAAATGACAAGTAGGAATATAATGAACTAAGTTTCCAGGGGAAAACAACCCTTTGTAATTGGTGAAGTTACCGACAGCGGAGAAATTTGTAAAATGCAAAGAATGCAGACATCTGGTACTCAAAGCAAAGTACAGCGGTCAAGCTAAATCCAGGTGTGTCTGGGCGATTTGTGAGGTCTCCAATGAAATTGACATGTGTTTGGAACAAATATCGGTGGAAGGAACCAGATGTGTCCCTATCAATAGATAAGAGACGCCACCTTTCAAAACCGCCACAATGGGACCGGCGGAAGATGGCGTTTCTTTAATCTGGAGAAGAAAGCCCAGCCAAGAGGCAAACCACCCATCTCTTTGCTAATCGATGCTTTCTCCTTTCATCTGATTGGAAATATAACTTATGTTAGATGATCCAATGAAAGTTGGGAACTATCCTTATTGGTCATTTTTCACCGAAGACCGGCTCATGAGACCCAAATAAAAGGGGTATGAAAGAGATGGACGAGAACAAGGAAGCCGACTGACGAAGCGAGAGCTAGTGATGGGACCTAGAATTCAGCTTGGAATTCTGTGTAAAATTATCAGGAAAGAATTTGGAGTGTACGTAGGCGACCGCCCCCTGTATCTGAGCCCACGTGAAGTTCATCGGAATCTTTTGGATCATTCTGCGTTCCGTCTGAAGTGTGACAGCTTATCCGAGCTTTGGGAAACCTCCAGTTAGTTGAACAACTTGTCTTCTGAGTTGCTCTTCCAGCCAGATCATCACCTTACATTTCCGGAATTCCCAGCAGATTAATCGAAGAGCGGATAATCCCGAAACTCGGGCTGAATCTTGCGGGAGTTTCAAGAACTTCATCATATCTCTTCATCACCGAGAGAAATTCCTCACTTATCTGAAACACAGGACCTTCCCCTAGTGGAACTCTGAACTGAATTACTTATATGCTTGCAAAATCATTAATCTAGAAGGTGTACCTGTGCGAAATGTATATATATTATAGCTGGAAATAAATGGATTTTTATTTCTCAAAGATCTGAGTTTGTTTTCGGTGCAACTCACCAGTAGGCCGGCCCACGACGCTACAATGTATAACCCTTTTCTCCTTCATTGGGGGCTCACGACATTAGGGGCTGACGGGTAGTCAGCCCCCAATGTCGTCAAGATTTAAAACTTGATTTCAATCTAATCAAAGAAATTAAAATTACCAATTTTTAAAGATATTTTGACAGTTGCATTCTTCCATTAAAATTTTATGTATGCCCCGTTTTCCATAAACGGACAATGATATTTTATTTATTATCATTTATTCTGTTTAGTAAAGAGGAGCTCTTTTTTTGGAAAGGATTTGTTTGCGTAGCACATGCTGTTACAGCGAGCGAACGTCGCTGGAAGGGCGGAAGGAAGAGCGATTGGCTACGGTGTCAAAGAGCTTGGCGCCAGCTGGGTTGGTTTGGCAAAAGGAATAGTCTGGAAGCCGCTGGATTTCTTACGGTGATTTCCGAAGCCTCTAGGCACTTTCGACCGGCTATATAAGGGACGGGCTACCGCATTCGACAGTTCCTCTCTCGGAGGAGAAGTGTTTCGCTTTATAAGTGGATTCTCGCTTGTTATTAGTTGACTGTGTTTGCGTTTGCTGTTAACGCTGTGTTATTGAGCTCGCTGTGATTTACTGTTCGCTGTTCTATACGATAGTTGTTTTGCAGACTGTGTTTATTGTGCATAAGGCTTGCATTTGCGCAGTAAGTGACTGTTACTACTGGATTGGGTTTATCTGAAGTTTTACTTTATCAAGTCATCCTGTAAACATCTGTAAATAGCTGTAAATAAATTTGTTTGTGCTGTCCTCAAGTAAAGTCCATTCAATCCGAACCCGCGACGCTAAAAACGTAAAAACTGGTGTCAGAAGTGAGATTAAATGGTGAAAACTAGAGCGATGGAGGAAGCAGATAAAAAAAATTCGAACAGCTTTTTGCTTTCATTAAAGAAATGAAAGAAGAGCAAGAGAAGATGGAAAAGAAGATAAAACAAGGCCAAGAGAATATGGAGAAGAAGATAGAACAAGGCAAAGCTAATATTTTTGAAACAATCAAAAACAAAGTGGATGCCTTGGTGGAAAAGGTTCAAGAGAACGATACAAAGATTCGTAGTATTCAGCAGAGTTGTGAGCAGAATGTTGAAAAATTCCGTAGTTTTGAAGAGAAATGTGAAAAAGTGGACGAAAGGTTTAAAACCTTTGAACAAGTAATGGAGTGGAAGGTCAAAGAAAAATTGAAGAAAATGGAAGGTGAACAAGTAAAATCTAAAAACCAATCCCCGAATGTTCGAGAGCCTAAAATAGCTCAACCTGCGCCTGTTATTCCTAAATCAAGCATTAAAGTGTCCACTTACGACGGAAAAACATCGTGGCTTGTCTACAAGACTCAATTCTCCATCATCGCAGAAGCCAATGGTTGGGATCCAGTCACGAAGGCTCGTTAACTGGATGTATCACTACGGGATGAAGCTGCTGTTATTTTGAGAACTATTCCCGAAGATCAACATCTGGAATTTGATGCTCTTTCAAATGCTCTGGAATTGCGCATCAAAGGAATATGCCTCGGGGACTAAAGCTGTTCCGTTCTATTGACTTTCTATTTTGTCATATTATCTTTTTTATAGTGATATTTGTAATATTTAGTTTTCAAATAGGGCAACATTGTTATTAAGCTTATGGAATTTTGTGTGTTTTGTTTATCATTTGAATAAAGTTGGCGTTCGACATTTTATGCATGTTTTCTTTTTTACTGCCCGGAATATCTTACGAGGCTTTTGCTATAAGTGTTTCATATTTAATATAAGTATAAGGCGTGAGCACGCAACATTTGGCGTCCGCGACAGGACTTTTAATTATGGATAAAACGAAAGTTGAAAAGGCTGAGCGAACTGTCGTTAGATCTGCGTTTACAAAACAATGCAATCTGTTAGAATCTTTAATAGGTGTGTTCAGAAATTCATCTCTAACTTTTTACTCTAATAGCTTAAATGATCTTCGTACTCATACTCTAAATAAAAAACTCTTTTTACCGACAATAAATGCCGTTTTTATTATATGAAAAACTGTAATCATTGAACCAAACTCAAAAAACGAAAGCAAAACACATTCACTCACTCCATGACAACAACAACAACGTTGCCAGTTTTGAAAACACAACTTGCAAAAACATAGATAATAAAAATAGACAGTTAATTACAAAATACATAATGTAATCTGAAATTATTAGAGTCAAATATTTAACATCCTCCCACTTTGCAATGTGAAATTTCGTATGAACATTGTAAAATAATCAAAAAGCAGGAAAAGTTCTCACAAGTCTAATCTATGAGGAATTCTAATTGTCCTTCCTGATTTCGTAGTTGTGGGAAATTTGATGACACTTTGGTTCTTCCCTTCTGGTATAACAGGTGCATCATCAATCGGTTGTGCAGCAATATCATGGCACTGAGTACCTTGATTAAATTCAGGCGGATTTTCTTCTTTGGACCATAACTCCAAAGGAAAAAGATTTTGTATTGCTCTTATGACCTCTCCATTTTGCACTTTAAGTCTGACTCGTCGACTTTCACCATCTTTTCCTGGAAATAACTGTATGATTTTACCAAGAGGCCAATTTAATCTCTTTTTGTCTTCTCTTCCAATCAAAACAATGTCCCCTTCTTTTAATTTATAATTTCCGGAAAAAAATTTTCTTCGTAGTTTTCAAAGTTCCCAGATATTCTTGGCGAAATCTTTTCTTGAAAGCCTGAGAAATGTTCTGAATATGAAGTAATCGACGTTTATAGAAGTTAGAATCGAAGTCATACTTCAGGGCTGGTTCTGATGTATTTGAAATTTCCCTTAAAAAATTTCCAGGAATTAAGGCAGTAAGACTTGAATCCGCAGATACAACGGTTAAAGGTCTATCATTCAGTATAGCTTCACAATGACACAAAACTGTGCTCATCTCCTCATAAGTGAGACAGGCTCGTCCCAGAATTTTCCGTAATATTCTCTTCATCATTCCTATGAGCCTTTCCCACCAACCACCCCACCACGGGGCACCCGGGGGGATGAACTTCCATGCAATACTCTCGTTGGCACCTTTCTTTGCAATTTCATCGAAATCAATGGAAGTAAGCACATTACACGCCCCAACAAAATTGCTTCCATTATCGCTATAAACAATTGATGGTTTCCCTCGTCTAGAAACAAAACGATTAAATGCTTGTAGAAAGGTATCTGTGGTTAAGGATGTAACCAGTTCCAAATGAACGCAGCGATACACCGCACAAGTAAATAGGCAAATCCATGCTTTTTTGCAATCTCTTAAAAATATAGGTCCAGCATAATCTATACCTATTATCTGAAAAACTGAGGCATCCTGTACTCGATCTCTTGGAAGCGGTGGTGCTGGTGGGTTGATATTCTTATTTGAATAACGTCTGCAAGTAATGCAAGTTTTTAAAACGGAGGAAACAACTCTTCTTCCGGATAATATCCAAAATCTTTCTCTTAAAGAATTTAGGATATGAGAAACTCCAACATGCCCTTTTAACTTATGTTCTTCCATTATTAGACGTTTTACCAGATGATGATCACTTGGTAAAATAATTGGTGTTTTGAACTCAGACGTATCATCTCTTTGAAATATTGCAGATTTGGTTCTTATAATTCCATGATCAATGAACGGATTAAGACTTATGATCCGTTTATCTTCTATTCCATGAAGTGACTCCGATTGTATCAAATGAACCAAGAGCATTTCAGCTTCATTTATCTCTGGTACAGTAAGCTCATCCTTTTTCTTAATTTGATGTTTGCAGTTGTAAATAAAGCGACGTATCCATGCTACAAGTCTGATTGTCTTGCGATAACTTGAAAATCTAGTAGAAACTAAACTGGCATTAAGATTCATTAAGGACGATATTATCTTTTTCTTCCTCTCCAGAGCTATCGCTTCTTCATCGGCACTAAAATCCTCTTTTGGCCATTCTTCCGGTGATAAATATAGCCATTCTGGGCCTTCCCACCACTTAGACGCAATTAGATAAGAAGCAGAGCATCCTCTACTGGGCAAATCTGCAGGGTTCAAAGCTCCTGGTACGTGCCTCCAAGATTCAATACGAGTCAACTTCTTTATTTCTTTAATTCTGTTGTGAACAAATACATCCCATACTTCATTTCTTTGTATCCAAGCCAGTACAGTAGACGAATCTGTCCAAAAACGAATTTCATCAGCTTCAAATTCATCCACTATGCTGGATGCTAAACGTGCACATATTGTAGCTCCAAGAAGTTCCAACCGATTGATTGTTGTTTCTTTCCTCCCACTGGGAGCAACTCTCGATTTAGCTTGCAGCAAATGGATTTGAACATTATCTTTTGTTTGCACTCGGATAAAAGCCACAGCGGAATATGCAAATTTACTAGCATCGCAAAAGAAATGAAGTGAGACATTTTCAGCCTCAAGATCACAGTGTAACCATCTTGGTATCACTAATTTTTCCAGACATTTCAAACCATTCAGCCATTTACAAAACTGTAACTTGGAATTAGAGTCAACTTCTTGATCCCAAGATAACTTTTCCTTCCATAGGTGCTGAAGTAAAAGTTTTGGGATAAGAGTTACAGGGCATGCTATTCCTAATGGATCAAATATTTTGTGTACAGTGGCTAGAATCTCTCTTTTGGAAAGTATTCTTGGCAGATCAAAAGTGATATGAGAAACATTTAAGCAAAGGCAATCTTTACTTCGTTCCCAAATTATTCCTAAAACATTTGTTGTACTTGATGAATTATCTGTGGGATCACTGTACTCCCAACCACGTAATTCTAGCTTTCTTGTAGCTAAAGTATCTGAAGCAACTTGAATGAACAGTTGCAACTCTAATTCACTTTTTACGCTTGTTAAACAGTTGTCTACATAAAAGCTCTTCTTTAATTGCTCAATGATGTCAACTTTATACTTTGGTATTCCATTTAGTTTTTTCAAAGTTGATTCTAGAAGGTAATGAATCACAGAAACAAGCAAGAAGGGACTACTAGTAACCCCAAATACTACTCTGCAATGTCTGTAATGCTTCAGTTCTCCATCACTACCATACCATAAAAATCTTAGATAGTCTTTATCCTTAGAGTGGAGACTTATTTGCAGAAATGCTTTTCTTATATCGGCTGAAACTCCTATGCGATTCCTTCGAAATCTATGAAGAATTGAAGGAATCAACTCTATAAGGTTCAGTCCTTTCTCTAGACAATCATTAAGACTAGGTGACCCCTTATGTTTAGCCGATTCATCAAATACCGGCCTGATTCGTGTGGTGCTATTTTCTTTAACCACATGTCTATGTGGTAGATAATGACATGGGAAATTAATTTCACTTTTTGGTATTTCTTCTATGATACCTTCCTTTTCCCAACACTTGAAAACTTCTCCATAATCATCATAAAGTTTATCAGCTCTCAGTCTTCTTACAGTAGAAGATAATCTTTTAACAGCCAAGTCATAGTTATCCTCCAGTGGCAGATGATTATCAAGCCACGGCAAACTGACTTGAAAACGTCCTTTTTCGTCCACTTTAACAGTTGACAAAAAGTAATCTCTTGCCTCTTCTTGAAGTTCGATTTTATTTTTCTTCTCTGAGGGATCTAGAATTCCTAGTGAATCTAAAGACCATAGATCGGAAATCAACATCTCTTTATTCAACATGGAAGTGACGAGCAGAGTTGTATTATCTGAGATCTCCTTCATACCATTTTTACCAAAAACTGTCCATCCAAGTTTCGTCTCTATGGCAGCAGGACCCGATGTAAGCAGTTTAAACCTTCCAGTCATTAGTTTGCCTGCAACGTCAGCGCCGATAAGAATTTATATTGGTCCTTCATTTTTATCACAGTAAGAAATTTTGTGCTCTCTGAGCTCCTTAAGCCACGCACCTTCACCAACTGGTGGTATACTATTACAAATGACATCTTGGCCAAGAGCCTTAAAATTACAATGATATGTTCCATCGGCTTTGGATAAAAACACCGTAAAAACATCATGGTTTATATTATCAGTACATGTTCCGCCAAATAATGAATGGCTCAATTTTTCTTTACTCTTACTCTCAAATTGCATCTCATTTGCAGTACTTTTTAAGATATATGATCTTTGTGAAGCAGAATCTATTATTGCACGAGCTTGGCGATTTTTATCTCGACCTCTTAAAGTAACCATGAGAGTTTGTAGTAGCACATCTGGCGCTCTCGCCAAATTGGCGAGAGTTTCATCTCGTTGAGGTACTATATCTTTACTGTCATCATCTCTAATTTTAACACTATCTGAATATTTTGATACAGCTGGGACATTTCTGCATAAAAGTATGTGATGTTTCTTCCCACAAATTACACATGATGTTTTCTTTCTGCATTTAGCTATTACGTGCATTCTATCTAAACACAAAAAACAACTTCTGCTATTCATAACCGCCTTTTGCCTTTCATCGAATGGCATCTTTCTAGCTTTAAAGCAATCACCAGATTCATGAACTCCGGCACAAGAAATACATGCATTTGAATGTAGATCCGATGTTGCTATAAGTGTTGAAGCGGAAGATGTTTGAGAAAAATCTCTACGGTTTTTAAAACCAAAATTCTTAGTATTCCCGTGCTTAGGAATTTCATACTTAGTAAAACATTTATTAGCTATACTTACTCGCTCTTCTCCTTCAATCTCATCGAGTAAAAACGAAAGTAAACCATCTAAATCCATGCGATGGGTTGACTCTTTTTTAGCATCTTGTTGACTACTTTCGATTTCTCTGTTGCTGCGATTAATAGCTCGGAATCTTTGCCATGCTCTTAGAGTATCATCCGGCAATGAAGATTCGACTAAAGGATATAGCATTGCAGCATATTTATCGCGTGCAACACCCAACACTTCTAAAGCTCTAAGCTTTGATTCCAAATTATCATAAAGCTTTCTTAGGGAAAATTTCTGCGACGAATTTTTTAATAGCACTAAGGAGAGGAGATCTCTAACATAGACCTCTATAAGAAGGTCTTCTTTACCAAAACGGGATTCCAGCTGCTGTAAAGCTTTACTATAGCTTTCACCACCGGGAGGAAAACTTTTTATTAATTCTTCAGCGGACGATCCTTTTTCCATAGATTGTAACAGATAAGCAAATTTGTCATGATCATCCAAGTTCGGATCGGAGTCAATCTTTTTGAATTGCCCCCAAAATCCTAACCAATTTTTGATATTTCCATCAAAAGTCGGGAGTTTAAGCTTAGGATATCGAAGAACAGCATTTTGAGCAAAACTATCATTTATAACAGAATTATTATCTTTTCCGGCTAAAATACAAATTAACTTAGATTCTGCTAATCTCCATTTGTCAATATAGCTTTCTGATTCATCAAACTCACTATTTATTACCGTTTCATTATAATCAGTTTTAAAAAGTTCTTCTCGATAAGCTTCTTCTAAATGCAACATAGGTTTTGCTTTCTCTTTAACTAACTTAAGTTTAGAAATTTTTTCATCTAGCGATAAATCTTCCTCACTTTTCTCGAAATCATTTAAAGCTCTTGTAAACAATCTCCTGAACTGAGATCGTTTGGACTTAAGATCATCCATTTTGAATAAGCAAAAGAATCGTACTTACAGAAAAGAATCCTGTCGCGGACGCCAAATGCTCAGAAATTCATCTCTAACTTTTTACTCTAATAGCTTAAATGATCTTCGTACTCATACTCTAAATAAAAAACTCTTTTTACCGCCAATAAATGCCGTTTTTATTATATGAAAAACTGTAATCATTGAACCAAACTCAAAAAACGAAAGCAAAACACATTCACTCACTCCATGACAACAACAACAACGTTGCCAGTTTTGAAAACACAACTTGCAAAAACATAGATAATAAAAATAGACAGTTAATTACAAAATACATAATGTAATCTGAAATTATTAGAGTCAAATATTTAACAAGGTGAAAAAGGATATGGTGATTCAGAGGTAAATGCTAAATTTCTAATTATTCAGTCTAAAATTGAGAAATTAAAAGAATTAGATAAAAGTATTTTCTATATAATGTTGGAAGATAGTGATGAAGCAGAGTTGGAAAAAGAAATTTCAGTACGCGATGAATATGAAGAAAGATTTTTAAAGTTGAAATTGTCTATTGAAGAGAATAATCGCGGTAAAGCTGATAAAGTGTTGAATGCTGTCAATGAAACCCCAAGATACAAATTACCTAAAATTGAACTGAAGAAGTATAACGGGGAATTAATGGAATGGCTTGGATTCTGGAGCCAATTTTCAAAAATACATGAAGATGCTAGCTTGGCACCAGAAGACAAATTTCAGTATCTGATTCAATCGACTCAAGACGGTTCGAAGGCAAGGGAAATAGTGCAAAGTTTCCCACCTACGGCACAAAATTATCCAAAAGTGATTCAGAGTTTGAAAGAACGTTTCGGTCAAGAGGATATGTTGGTGGAAGTCTATATAAGAGAACTTTTGAAATTAGTTATCAAGAACGTTGCAAAACCTTTGCCTATTCATGAGGTATACGATAAATTGGAACCAGCTATGCGAGCGTTTGAATCACTCGGTATAACAGCGGAAAAATGTGCTCCATTATTGTATCCATTTGTTGAGAGCAGTTTATCTGAAGATATTTTACGCACTTACAGAAGAAATGTTGATGCGGATCCAACTCCTACTGGTCGCTTAGAAAAACTTATGAAATTCATTAAGACTGAAGTCGAAGCCGAACAGAGAATTTCAATGGCAATGGATGACTTTGAACTTGCCAAAAAGGACTTAAGGGTTCGAACCAATAGATTATCAAAAAATGAAGATATGGCTACTGCTTCGGAACTCTTGGTTCACAATGAAACAAGGTTATTCTGCCTTTTTTGTTCAAAAGCACATTCTAGTTATGATTGTTTTATTGCTCAAAAAATGTCACTCGATGATAAACGGAAGACATTAAGAGCTAAGCAGGCTTATTTCTCATGTTTAAAGGTCGGACATAACGCAAAAAGGTGTCAAATTAAGCTTAAATGTATAATATGTAGCAAGCACCATGTGCCTTTTGTGTGTCCGATGCTATCCGAGAAGAAAGGAGAAACTAAAAACCTTAGTTTTGATGAGATAAAACCTGAGCAAAATCTTTCTTCGTTGTCTACTTTTGCCAAGGAATCCAAGGTGTTTTTACAAACTTTAAAGATAACAGCTAGGGGACTACGCCGAAAAAGAGCTGTTCGAGCTCTAGTTGACACAGGATCCCAAAGGTCATATATTCTGAAGGAAACAGCCTCGGAATTGGGATGCGAATCCTTCAGACAAGAAGTTATAATCCATTCCCTTTTCGGTGGACTTAAGATTTCACAGAAAAATCATTCCAGTTTTAATGTTGAACTGGGAAGTCTTGAAGGCAGTTATATTGAAAATTTCGAGATTTTGGATCAACCCATAATTTGCGGAAATGTCAATTCTATAAAAAGAGGTCCCTGGATGGAAGAGGCTAGATGTCTTAATGTTCATATAACTGATACTGATGATCCACCAGGGCCTATTGAGGTTTTGATCGGAGCTGATCTTGCATCCAAATTGTTCACTGGAAGGCAACTAAATTTGTCTTGTGGACTTCTTGCGATCGAAACTCGTTTAGGTTGGACATTAATGGGTAAAGTTACTTCTAGTGATGAAACCAAGAACCTGGCCATGACTGTGACTTCATTATTTATACAGGAGGCTTCTATCACAGATCTATGGAACCTTGATGTTATTGGAATTAAAGATTCTGCTATGGTAAAATCTAAGAAAGAAGAAGATCTGGAAACGAAAATAAACTTCTTAAATTCTATTGCAGTAACTACAGATGGTCGCTATGAGGTCGCACTACCATGGAAAGAAGAGCATCTGCCTTTGCCCTCTTATAAAGAATTAGCTTTGAAGAGATTAGAAAAAATGACAAAGAGGCTTCATTCCGAAAAGCTTTTCAATGCATATGACAGTACGTTGTCAGAATGGCTGAAATTAGGTTTTATTGAAGAAGTACCGTCTACAGATAAAGAATCAGGAATGCATTATCTCCCGCACAGACACAATTATAAAACATTATGGAACCACAAGAATAAGACCAGTCTTTGATGCATCAGCAAGGAAAAAGTGCAACCCATCATTAAACCAATGTTTAAATTGTGGACCAAACTTAATGGAACTAATCCCATCTCTAATTCTGAGGTTTCGAGAGAAAAAATATGGCGTGTCAGCGGACATTGAAAATGCATATGCAGTAGTCGTTTTTATATGAGTGGAAGTGGCTCAGAGAGTGGAGGTTAATCTTTTAGCCGCCAAGTCTAGAGTTGATCCTCCTAAAGTACTCACTATACCTCGTTTGGAGTTGATAGCAGCTCTTATTGGAGCAAGAAAATGCCCCTCTTGTGACAAGAAGTGGCCGTATATATAGGAGCAAAGAGTTGCTGCAGGAAGAGTTAATTTAAAGACTTATTCTTCCAAACATCTGATGATGTTGGCAGAACAAAGTTAACGCAACACCGAATCAATACTGGATATCATCCTTCTATACAACAGAACGCCAGAAGATTGCCATTTGCCAAAATAGAAGAGGTGAAAGATTTATTGAATGACATGCAAGAAAAGGACGTCATTGAACTTTCGTATAGCCCTTGGACCTCTCCCATCGTTTTGGTCCGAAAGAAAGATGGTTCTACAAGGTTCTGTGTAGGTTACCGGCGACTGAATGACATTACGAAGAAATATTCGTACCCTCTTCCCCGAATCGATGATACACTAGACACACTCTCCGGAAACGAATGGTTCTCAACTCTCGATCTGAAGAGTGGATACTGGCAAGTAGAGATCCATCCTGACGATCGTGAGAAAACAGCATTCACAACTGGAGGACATGGACTGTGGCAATTTAAGGTCATGCCTTTTGGCCTTTGTAATGCGCCAGCAACTATTGAACGCCTAATGGAGACAGTTTTAAAAGGACTTACACCAGAAGCTTGCCTCGTTTATCTCGATGACATCATCATAGTCGGACGGAATTTTGAAGAGCATATTTGTAATTTAAGAAAGGTTCTAGATAAATTTAAAGATGCCAACTTGAAGTTCAATCCATCTAAATGTCGTTTGTTCCGTCATGAGGTAAGCTATCTTGGACACATAATTCCTGCAGTAGGCGTCCAAACAGGCCCAGAAAAAGTGTCAGCTGTTAGAGATTGGCACCACCCTGAAAATGTGCATGAACTTAGGAGCTTCTTGGGCCTCTGCACACATTACAGGAAATTTGTCAAAGGGTTTTCCTTGATCGCTAGACCACTACACAGGCTAACTGAAAACAAACAAAAATTCTTGTGGTCGGATGAATGCGAAAAGGGATTTAATAACTCGAAAGACGCCTTCACATCGCCCCCATCCCGTCCTATCCTGATTCAGGAAAACAATTCGTCTTAGATAAAGACTCAAGTAATGAGAGCGTTGGAGCGGTATTATCTCAGAAAATAGACGGTCACGAACGTGTCATCGCATTTTGGAACAAGTGTCTTTCGAAACCAGAGCGGAACTATTGTGTCACCAGGAAAGAATTGCTAGCTATTGTGAAGGCCATGGAGAATTTCCATAGTTACCTTTATGGAAGGAAATTTCTGCTCCGAATGAACCATGTATCTTTGACCTGGCTTTTAAATTTCAAGAGCCCGGAGTGTTAGATAGCCAGATGGATACATAAACTTCAAGAGTACGACTTCGAGATTAAACATCGTAAAGTGTCGTTGCATGGAAATGCATATGCTTTATCAAGAAAAATTCCTGCTCCGAGGGTTGTCGCTATTGCTCCTCTGCTGAAAAGAACTATGGGATTGATACACCAACTGTGAGCCAAATCGAAGGAGCCGTCCCACCTCAATCTAATCCCTGGAGTGATGAAGAAGTTCTCAAGGAACAAATAAATTATCCGGACATTAAACCGATTATAGAATTTATGCAATCGAACAATTCAAGGCCTGAATGGCAGGACATTTCAAGCCTCAGTACTGGAACTAAACGTTATTGGGATCTCTGGAATTAACTCGAAATCAGAAATGGTCTCTTGTATAGAAAATGGGAATCCGAAGATTCGAAGTCATTTAAGTGGCAACTTCTACTTCCCCGATCAAAGATAAATCAAGTTCTGAAAGAACTACATAGCAGTCCTGCAGGTGATCACTTCGGCGTCATGAAGACAATTCATAAAGTTCGAGAACGTTTCTATTGGAACAGCATGAAAAATGATGTTCGAGATTGGTGCAGAACATGTGATGACTGTAATGCCGGTAAAAGAACCAAAAACACCTCTCTCTCGGACTGACAATGGAAATAGAAACATTCTGGTCGTTATGGATTATTTCACAAAGCGGCCAGAGGCTTATCCGACTCCTGATCAAAAGACGACTACTGTAGCAGAATTCTTACTTCAGAGCTGGATTTCCAGATTCGGGACACCTCTTCAGCTTCACTCTGATCAAGGGAGGAATTTTACTTCTGCTGTATGTCAAGGACTTTGCAAACTCCTCCGAATCGACAAAACTCAGACAACACCTCTTCATCCCCAATCAGACGGCATGGTAGAGAGGTTCAAGCGCACGATTCTAAATAACCTCTCTCTTTTCGTTTCGAAAAACCAACAAGATTGGGATCAGAATCTACCCTTGTCCCTGCTTGCTTATCGAAGCACGGTTCACGAAATGATTGGCTTCACACTATCCAAGATGCTCTTTGGACGGGAACTCCGACTTCCCTGCAATTTTCTGCTCGGGTGTCCACCGGATACGCCTTCTTCGCCTGTGGATTATGTTCAAGACCTCCAGGCCCGTTTAGAAGACGTACACAGGTTTGCCCGAAATAGGATCAACATAGCGACGGAGATGAAGACCAGGTACGATGCTAAAGCCACCGGACATGAATTCAAGGAAGTTGACACGGTATGGTTCTGGAACCCGATTCCACGAAAGGGAGTCTCTCCGAAGCTGCAGTCTTCCTGGGAAGGCCCTTATACAGTTCTGAAAAGACTGAATGACGCCGTGGTTCGAATAAGGAAGTCACCGAACTCAAAACCAAGAGTAGTACATTAGGATAGGCTAGCCCCTTATTATGGTAACTTGTCAAGTTACAATAGTGAACTTGACAACTCAACCTCCTGAAACAGCCGTGTCGCCATCTACTCGAAGCAAAAGTTGTCAGATTCACTTGACACTGCTATCGAAAAACCAAGTCGTCATACACACTCGACGCAGCAATCAAAACAAAGCCGGCAAACACACATGACACTCTCGGCACAACGCTTGACGATATAAAAATCGTTCGTCTCCTCGCGAACGGAGTACTGTGGCTCTATCTTTATAACCCTAGTAGCACACAAATATGGTACAATATTGGTAAATATTCGCAATATTGTGGAATATTGTTTAATATCATGTAATATTGTACAATATTTTCCTACAGGATTTGCTACCTGGAAAGACTGTCGTTCCCTAATCAGAGTTAATAAATTAAAAAACTTCAGTGAAATAAGAAAATGCTTATGAAAAACAGTTTTTTTAAAACAAAATTCTAAGAGACAAAGTATATTGGTCAGTGGCGGATTTGGAGTTTCAGAGGCCCGAGGCGCAATTCAATTTGAGGCCCCCCTCTCCTCCAGTCATATTTATAGTATGCACTCTTTATACATATTTTTCATTCTGTTAAGTTCTGTATCTGATTTTTTTTTGTTTTAAAAAAGGGGGGAGGGTGAGATCTAGGTACATAATAATGAAAATTAAAATAAATTTCTCCATACTTTTTGGCAGTATTTAAAAGAATGATTAATTTCAGGATCTGTTAAGGATGTTCTTAAAAATATATGCGCTATTTTGTTCCATAATTATGCAATATTTTTCTGAGATACATGCCTAAAACTTCATTATACACTAAATCAATTGCTATTAAATGAAGCTGTTTTTCTTTTTTGCTAATAAAAACTTTGGTTTTGTTTTAAAACATTATCAAAGTTGGGAATTTTAATCAATTTACTTTTTTTCCGACTTTCTGAACAGTCATTTTCTAACTATTTCCTTTGAATTATACTGTTCTATTTAACAAACAATGCCTTTATTGAAAAACTGAGAAAACTAGTCTATTAATTTGCATCTAATTATTAATCCCTGAAAGTTTGGAGCTTTTAGGTATGTAAATTATTTCGTAACTATAGCACAAAGTTCTTCCAATTTTTTAAAATACTTTTAAGAACAGTCTTAATTATAAAAACTGAAACTTATGGTTACGAAGATTTCTAAATTTCAATAGATAAAATTGTTTTTAAAAAACAAATAATCGAATATAAAAAAATGTATTTTTTTCTGGAAATTTAAAGACCACCTAGTGTCACTTATACTTTTTAAATTTGGAAATTGATTTTCAATACTATTATTAAACATATTCCATCGTCTAGTAGATACCGAGAAAAATGCAATTAAATTCTAAATTTAAAAAAAAATCAGAATTTAATTGCATATTTCTGGCTTTGAAAATCAAAATAATTTATTGTGTCAGAACATGATTTTGCTGCACTATTTCCTATTAAATTTAAAGTATGGCTTGTGCATTGTACAAAGACGGCTGTATTTATATACTATTTTAGTCTTGCTTGCAGTCCACTGTATTTCCCTACCATATTTGCAGCGTTATCGTAGCTTTGACCCCCATAATTTTTAATATCTATAGACTAATTTTAAAAAATTCAAGAATTGTTCTTCTAAATATTCAGAATTTCAGTTTTCAATATTAATAAAACCGAAAAAATCTTTCTTTTATGTTTCCATTTATAATAAAAACTCTCAAAATACAAGTAAGTTGGTCTACGTGGGATATATCCGGAGTAGAGTTCACAATTATCAGATAGTAAATTGCTTTTTAAAGTTCAGCTATTAAATGTTTCTTAATTTCATCATCCATTAAATTTATGAATTCGTCACATATCGTGTAAAATAAATAATTGGCATTTCCACTCTACTGGATTGATAAATTTTTGCAAATGCAATTTCATAAATCTGTCAAATTCTGCCAAATAATCAATGCAATTCAAGAAGTTTATTTTTCGATTGGAAGTTGTACCTTGTTTGTGGCCAAGAAATGCTATCCCTAAACTCGTCAAAAATGTTACAGTGGCAATGACTCGCTGTAAAACAGCTCGTCAATATTTTTATTCCATACCAAACTGCCATTCTAAATGA
Source organism: Argiope argentata (assembly GCA_026289955.1). Taxonomy (NCBI): domain Eukaryota; kingdom Metazoa; phylum Arthropoda; class Arachnida; order Araneae; family Araneidae; genus Argiope; species Argiope argentata. The sequence continues at coordinate 84,381 of JAOUZG010025845.1, forward strand.
GTGTTTAAACGTCCAGAAATAGACCAGAGTTTTTGTGGAGTCACTATAGATTTGATATGGATCTGTGGAGCTTCGTGGCCACTTAGGTCTTATTAAATTTTTCCAATCACTAAATTCTGTTGAAAATTCCATGGGCGTATTAGAAAACATTTTACAAACGTAACAATAAATACACTATTGTTACTGAATATTATTTTGTGACATTTGCTTTTATACAATGAAAATTCGATTCAGAAACATTTCTATAATAGCCTAGATTTCTGTCTCAGCATTTTATTTTAAAGCTTGTAATATTCTCAATATTACAAGACTTATTTATCAAATAAAGTGCAATCATTTTATCTAATAAGTTTGATGGCCACAATATTCCATTTTGTGGCTTAAAAGTACAAGCTGTTGATTCTTCAGTTCCATTCTCAGATCGTTCATTAATTTCTTCGAATTCGCATTCTACTTCGACTCGCTCTTTTCTAGAGCACATTCTTTTTTTGGAACGAGTCAGCTGGGAGGAAAGCCTCGGGCAAAAAGTGTACCTCAGGATGAACAGAATTCACTTCCGGTTTTTGAACAATCCCAGCTCGCGAAACTATCCCCCCTACGTATATCCATGTATATGAGCAATGTGATCGTACTTATGATTGGCTAACGTCACTGATAATGTATGTTTACATTTTGGAGATCGAGAATGAATGTTTGTCAGATTCACTCCGATTTAACTTAAAACCACTGCTATCCCTCGATTAAAATAATGGTTCGAAATTACACAGAAATATGAAAGAATTTATTAGCAAGTGTTGATATATGTAGGATAGTAAACATAAAACTATAGTTCTTTTTATCATTTACATAATGCTATTCCATTTACATTAACTTACAAAATTTTCTGTAACATGTGAAATGATTATGATTTAAAGTACATTTGTATGTATCACCAAATATAAGTATTATGTTTAGATAAATGGTTTTTAAAAATTTATTTCAAGTATTTGATTTCTAGTGATTATTTTTATCTTTCAAAGAATCCTTACTATCAATATTATATTTTTACAAGTATTGAGTCATCATTTTTAACGATCTTCATCATCTTAACATTTAACTATTTGAACTTTATTACTTGCAGATATCCGTATCTCTACAGTTTTGATTTAATCTCTTTACTTTTTTTTCCCTCCTTGTTTCAATAACACTTAGTTCCCTTGAGTCCAACTAATTGTTGACATTCTTATTAAGTACGAATTTTAGAGAATGGCTATATGACAAGTCTTAGTAAGCATTGTCTTTTCTTTGTTTATTTGTTTTGAATGTTAATGGAATATGGAGGAGAAAATATTCATTTAGTAAACACATTCAAAGTGAAAATAAAAATTGGGATTCTAAAAATGTAAATCCAATATTATTTTCCTTTTTAAAATTAGCTACTTAGGCTCTGACATTGATTTCTATTATATAGCAATTGCAGCAGAATTTTTCGAGTAAATGTCTTTATAATACCAAGACAATTTGCACAATTCTTTTGATATAAATTATCATGATCAAGTAACTCATATATGTGTGAATTTTTTGTGTGTGAATTTACATTGAAATATTTTAGTATCATCTGCTTTTACTTTATTTAATGCTAACACTTTTAAAATATATTCAAATTTCAATAAAAGGCATCTTTAATGTTATTCAATATTTTCAATACATATGCATAATGTAATTTTAGATAGCCATGTTATATTTCTTCGAAAAAAATTGCAGCATTTTTTTTTTTTTGAATAGGTTCTTTCAATAATATATATCTAATACAAAAAATAATAATACATTTTACATGGAGATAAATATGCCAATCTATTGAATTTTTTTTATGTGAAGGTCAGTATTTTTAAATCCTTTTATGGAAAGTCTTATACAAATGTTTGAGGACTCATAACACTTAGAATTTTAATCATTAAAGATGTATAAATTATCATTTGAGGATATTAAAATGCATACATGCTATACGAATGAATAATTATGTGCATTTATTGTAAGCTATACAGAAATTTTATACAAGCATAATAAATAGCACTTAGTTCCTAAGAATTTGTTTTAAATACAAGCAGTCTTTCAACAACTTTATTTTTTTATGATTATTTCGGTGTCAAATAAATGTTTTAAAATTTCAGTTCTTTTAAGTATTTAGTTTTTTATAAACTATGTCCTAGTTCTTATGTTCAGTTTCTAAACATTTACATTACATTTCAACTTCATCTCTACTCATACTATAGTTAAGCAAAAAAGTGTAATATTTAGTTTTCATTCCTTTTAACAATTTGCTATTTTGTTAAAATTTGTTATTTAAATTAAAATAGCTTTATAGCAGATACTGAAATTCTTCCCCTCAAAACTTAAAAAAGTTAAATGTTTTGTTATTTCATTTTCTGGAAATATTTAATCTAAACAATATTAATAAATAAATATGTTGTATAATCCTGGTTCATCGTAAGCTGATTTTACGAAATACCTTTGATATTGCAAAATCCAAAAATAAATGGAAGGAATTTAATTTACTCCCATGAAATTGTAAACTTGCCGATTTTTTCATTACTAATTTATATGCTATTATTCATATACTAAAGTTTTGTTCAAAACACTGTCCCTCCCCCTCAAAAAAGAAACTTGTATTGTCTATATGCCTCTACAGAATGTATATTTAATCTAAACAAATCAAATAGTAGGCTCTGATCCATGTAACTTTTTTGCTAACAAAGAATATATAGTATTAATAAAATAAGAATATTACATAAATGATAAAAACATGTTACAAAAGCCTAATGAACCAAAACGTGGTACATAGCTCAAAAATTTGGATTGTATTTAGAACATCATAGTGTTTATAGACTGGTGTATTATTAATAATTTCAACATGCATGATAAAAAACATCATTCAAAATGGTCTACAGAGAAGATCATTATATCTACAACTACAAAATTTCTCATTTATTTCTTCTTGTGCTGTTAATGCTCATTAACTCTTTCAAGATAAATGAAAAATATGCTTCTTCCCAAATATCTCAATTTTTGTGTGAAGTTATATAGGTTTGCTTAAGTTTTGACACAAAATTTCTATAAGACAAAAACTTAGGTGCTTCATTTCCTTATTTGGTCTGTCTTGGAATGTCTTTATTTGTTACTTAATTATCAATTAACCAAATTAAATTAATGTAATTAGCTAAATGAGTAACTTTTCTTAAGCCAAACTCAATCCTAAGATTTTTTTTAGCAAACCATGATTGGAAAAAAAGGACCTTTTCTTTTAAAGGATTAAGGAAGAATTTTTCAAAATTTGAATTAGATTTTTCAATTAAAGATTAATAAAAACCTTAAGTTTTTTCTTCATTAATTTTGAAGCATATCAGACAAAAAACCATTTTTACATTATTTTATTGTTTTGCATGTTTTCATTTGTAATTTATATTAAAATTTAAAAAACTTTTTAAAATATATTTTATAATTTATCTAGTTACTGGATTTATATTCACAAGCATTCCAAACATTTTAAGTATACATGTTAGTAATTTTTTCCAATCAAGTCGGAGTAATGAAACATAAAATATTCCTGTCAAATTATCATGAAAAGTTCAAAAAGGTGGAGGTTTTTAACTCTTTACTCTGTGATAGTGCCTCTGACTCATTATTCAAGATTGTGCAACATTTGGACATCTAATTTATTTATTTTTCAAATTTAATTGTTAAAAACACTTGCATAATGGTTAAGAGATGTAGATTAATTTTTCAAAGAAATTCTACTTAAAAGAATTATGTATATTTATTTTTCATAGCTATAAACAAATCTTTGTATTTGGTGAATAATTTTGCATCTAATTTTTTCCGGAGTTTAAAGGGTTAAATAAGTTATCCCAAACAAGCTACTAAGTTTGCATCCGAATAAGCATCAGTTTAATTAAACGCTAAAAATAAATATTGAAATTCTAATTTTTCACATTTAAATAAAAAGGTCTGACACTAAAAGGAAATGTTTAATCAGAAAATTTGCAGCTATTAAAAATATCTACAAAATAAATTGTTAAACATTGTGATTGTTTAATTAAGTCAGAATAAATAGTTTAAAGTTCCAATATGGAAAAATAATTTTTAATAAATGTAAAAATGTTCATATTCCACTTAAGTACATGTTATATAGATGGAAATAATTGGGAAAAGAAAACTATACATGGGAAACATTTATAAAATTAATTGATATCCAAAGATTAAGCTATTTATTAATATGTCAAGCTGAATCATTAAGTAATAAGTATAAATGGAAAAATTAAATAGAGAATCATTAAAAATCTACAATTTGTATAGGGTAACATATTCTTATGCTTTTGTTTCACTTCAAAGTGTGAGCAAACTCTACATATCTTTATATGAGGAAAGGGGAAGGAAAAAATGAAACTTAGCATTATTCTTAAGAACTTTTTAAGCATACAAAGTGATGAAATATGCAGACAATAAATAGATACTGTAACATTATGCATATATATATATATATATATATATATATATATATATATATATATAATCTTTCTACATCTAAACATTTTTTATAGATTTCTATTTCAGAAGAATTTCTACCCAAGAATGTACACTAAACAAATGAAATATAACTTTTTCATATTATCCAAATGATCCATTTTCACTTTAATATAAAACAAAGCTACAGCATGGAAAATGTTCAATTTCTTACCTATCACTTACTGCTTTATTTTTTGAACAATGTATCCTGATGCTAATTTACTACTATTTTTTTTTTTTTTTCCTTAAAGGAACCTCCTAAAAGTTAAAAGCTTAAAACGAAAGCCAGAAATTTCTGGACAATCTTTTCAGCTAAACCATTGGGAATTCGTTCATTTATTTTAAGGCATGAGAAAACGCACAATACTACAAAATACTTACAATATAAACTGGAGTGAAAAAAAAAAAATTAAACCTTTTTTTTTTCTTATAAAAATATTTTCTATTTTAACGCGTTTTTATTCATATACTAATTCAAACAGTTAGTAAGCCCATTAAAATGACATAAGAACAACGTAATAAAGATATCTTTCTTTAAAGGTCTTCTTTAGTATATTACTTCCATCATAAGCTTGTTTCTTTCCATTTTAAATATGTGATTAACTTAAGTTTTTTAATTTAACCACTTATCTTTTCTTGACACTTTCAAGGCAATCTCTTTCCAAAATTATTCTATTCTCACTGAGATTAGCAATCTGTGAAACTAATAATAAAACAACTTCCTAAAAGTTAAGCTGAAGAGAAAGCTAGAAATCTCTAGACAATCACTTAAAATTAACCATTGGGAATTATTTGTTTATGGTGTTTAAATTTAGAAGGAATAAGGGATAATTCCCATTTTGTAAGATTGACAATTAATTTTTTAATTTTAAAATTAATATAGAAATGTTACTAAAAATTTTTTTCAATAAAAGACTTAAAAATTTACATTTTTAGTTATCTGTTCAAACATTAGAGCTCTAAATGAAAGTATGTTAAAGTTCTGAGTCAAAGAAAATTTATTCAATTTTTGATGGGCAAAAAAACTTACATAAACTCCACAATTAAAATCATTGGTTTGTTTTGTATGAGGTGGAAAAACTATCTGCCAGTGGCTTTCTGAATTAAGTAATTTATTCAAAATCATAGACCATTTCCTAATCAAAATTACAGTATTACTGTCTGGTCTGTCACCAAGTGGATCAAAATATTCAAATGTTTTAAGTTTTATATTAACAATAATCAAAGTCCAATGACAATTTAAATTGACAGGAATAATTAATAAATCTAGATTTGGTAACTCTTGAATCCAAGAAAATTCAAGAATATCCTTCTGATTAAAAATTAAAACTGATTGCAAGGATTCTATTGCTTTACAATTTCTGAATTTCTCAGTTAATAAGAAAAGAAAAGCATCGACAACAGAATCATAAAGCCAACCTTTTTTAAAGTTTGGTGACACAGACTTCAGATAATTCTCTTCTTTCCGAGTGACAAAAGGATCTAAAGATTTTAATGCATAAAAAGAAAGATTAATATTATTAATAGTTACTATTGTTGCAGTAGGAATATCTGAATTAATCTTATTGAATTTATTGAATATATTAAGACTAACACATAAAGAATTTTCCCCAGCAGAATAAGATTTTAAAGGAGAAACTTTTTTTTTACCATTGGGATCATCATTACTTTTTGTATCATGATTAGAGCATTTAGAAATTTCTACCCCTGGATATGATTGTAAAGGTACATTCTGCTCTATATTAATATCAGGTTCATCAATATTTTTTTCATTTAATCTTTGCCGTTTTCCACTTTTTTCATGAAATGATTGTTTCCTCTTATGTCTTTGAGAAGTTTAAAAAAATTTAAGCTGATGGGAAATTTTTTGATTGGGAGCAACATACACCTGAGGTGTGACAGGAGCAGGATTATTTGTATGACTGACAACTCCACGCATACCAGATACTAAAGTATTTAAACAGTTTACTACATCAGTTAGCATAGTTTCTTGAATGCGAGGAAGTTTAATTAATTCCAAAATCTCGGAGCATAGTTTTTTGCATTCAGCTTCTTTTGTGCTAAAACATGCAGATGAAACATTATCTTTCAATTCCAAATTAAAGATTTGGGGGTCAATTCCTTGTGTATTTCTTTCATTTTCAACAGCAGAAAAATCATCTGTTACAAAAGTTTTTATTTCAGAATACAATAAATGTACTTTATGAATATGCTTGCAAAGATTACTATTATCTTTACAAGAACACACATACAAATGACTACATAGTACTGAACAGTTAATATTAGTGCATTTGAAACAACAATGGTCTAATAAAAGACAAACCTGTTATTTTTTTTACTGAGTATACAATTCCCTTTTTTGTCTGTGAATTTACTAACCATTGATCGCCATGTTTAACTACATCATTAATTGGAATATTTTCTCCCATTTCATGCTTTTCTTTAACAGTTTTATTGAAATTTGAATTTAATGGAACATTATTTACAACATTAGAAGAATACTTTAAAAACCTATCTGTTTCCATCCTTAAAAGAGTTAAAATTAGTTCATCTAAGCGCCTATTGAATTTACGTTCAAAATATACAGTTTTTAACTGGTTATGAAATGATTCACAATAATTATTTGTATTGGTGTGACCATGTGGAAACTGTCTATAGCAAGTAGCCCATAATGCTTTTCTTGCAGAATAATTTTTTATAAAATAATCGATAAAATTTTGGCACTCATTTGAATGTTTACTAATGAAACTTGAGAATCTATTATCAAAATCTTTTAGTGACTTTTCATTTATTATATTCAATAATTCATATGACATCTTTGTGCGGAGACATTTATTATGGACTTTAACAGTCAACTGCCTTTTCCAAGCTCGGTATACATGCCACTGACACAATAGATGTTTGATATCAGGACCAAATACAAAATTAAAAGCATTAAAAGTAAAACCATCATCATCAGTCATGACAGTATTAACTTTCAAATTAGGAATGCGACAATGTAAACTAGAGAATAAAGCCACCAATGTACGAAAATCCAAATCATTTGTAATAAAATGTGCAACGGGATATCCCTGACCATACTCATCTTGCACATGCAATGAAAGAAGAAAAAAATCATAATGGTTTGTACCGTAGGTAGCATCAATGCAAAGGATTTTATGGGAGTGTTTAATAAGCATGTCTTTTTGAGCTTCAGTTTGAAAACCTAATGCAAAACAGTTTTCGTGATTTGGTAAGCTATCCAAATAAGAAGGTCCAAAGATAGTATCTGACTTTTGTAATTTGAAAATTAAAATGAGATTATATTTTTCATTTTTTAATTTCTCTACAGAGCAGAAAACCGACAAGGCATCATTAATTGGCTTTGCTGAATGACGTAGACGCCATGAATAAGATTGTACAATTTTCCGAGAAATAAAAACTTCTTTTGTTGGGAAAAAATTTCTTTTATCCCGACAACCTGCATCACCACGAATTAAGCTTATTATTTTTGAAACAGGAAATGATAGCAATAAATACGATTTAATTAAATCATGTGTACTTTCTTTAAGTGGGTGATATTTTGTGTTTTCATACCCAATATTATGATTATGAACTGGATAATATGTTGCAGTCACTAAATTTTTATGTTCACAGACACAAATTCTAACTGGGCAATTTAGATGGAATGGTATTACTCCCTTTCTATTTTTACTACTAGCATGCCGTTCTATTCGCGCTTTAATCCTTGACAGATATGAAGGGTAAAAAAATTGGCAAACATAATAATGAAAAGTTTTATCTGCAAAAACTTTTTTGCCTGTTGATTTTCGGAAAAAAGTATAGGTGGCAGAGCTTTCAGCTTCTAACCAAATCTTAAAATTCTTAAAAGAATCAAAAGAAAATGTTTTTACATTCTGAATTTGATGTACCATCCTATGATGTCTATTTAAATGCCAAAGATTCTCAAAGAATTGATGCAATCAGATTCTACACACACAAAAATTTCCTTTTTCTTGGTAAAATTGCAAATTTCCTCATGACTTTTAGAAGCATTATTCTGGTAAAACCTACCACATTTTAAACTTTTTGGTGCTTTTTCATTGTTATTAATCATAAATTGAGAACTAAGTGCATTTTGATTTATTCTCACATCTACAGTTGGGGTCATTACCGATTCCTCATGAGAGTTATTAACGTCCAATACAATACAGTTATTTTCAACTGGTAAACACGATACAGTCTGAACCTCCAATTTACGGCAACGCTTTAAATGATTGCTAAAAGAGGATTTAGAAGAGTAGGACTTTAAACATAATTTGCAAGTTCTAGGATACATATTTGGAAGACCTTGGGAAGGATTTTTAGGTTTGCTGCATTGTCTTAAATGGTTTAAAAAAGAGGAATGGGAGGAATAGGATTTCAAAAATACTTCACAAAGTTTAGGGTAACAGTCTTTGACAGGTTGTGGGCATTTAAATTTCTTCAGGTGATTTGAAAATGAAGATAGTGTAGAATATGTTTTCCCACAATAACCACAGGTTTTAGAATAGGAACAATTTTTGGGGCCTGCACCATTTATTTCATGCAATATGTTACAATTAGTTGTCAAAACTGAAAATTTATTTAAAGTGGGAATACTACTAAATTCATTTTTATTAAACTTATAGAATGGAATGCATGGCATCACAAGAATTACAAAATGAACATTACCTGTAGAAGACAGAGGAGAAGAAATATCTTTTTTGAGCGAAGTAGTAGACTCCTTCTTTGGTCGAGCAACTGGCCCAGCAGACTCCTTCTTTGGCCGAGCAACTGGCCCAGCCGACTCCTTCTTTGG
>JAOUZG010025845.1:93751-132750 GCA_026289955.1 Argiope argentata
CCCAGCCGACTCCTTCTTTGGCCGAGCAACTGGCCCAGCCGACTCCTGCTTTGGCCGAGCAACTGGCCCAGCCGACTCCTGCTTTGGCCGAGCAACTGGCCCAGCAGACTCCTGCTTTGGCCGAGCAAGTGGCCCAGCAGTCTTCTGCTTTGGCCGAGTAACTGGCCCAGCAGACTTTGGCCGAGCAACTGGCCAGGCAGAAGAAACAAATGCTGCAGGGTTAGCTGATGATAATTGAGGAAACTCTGATTCATCAAAAGAGAAACCACAGTTGGAAGATCGAGACTTTTTAATCTAAAAAAATGAAACAAAAATCAATTGTAAACTTCAGATTTGCATGAATTTTAAAATTGATTGTGAAAAGAATTAACACACTATGTTTTCATACATACCTTGTTAGATGCAATATCAGCTGAAATGCATCCTGTTAAACACCCAAGGAAACAATCTGCAAGGAGCTGATTACCCAATGTATTTAAATGCAAGCCATCTCTTGCAAGAAAATTCCTCCAATATGGCTGGTAACAACTGCAAAACAGAAATGCTTGATAGTAACAAAATTCTTTAAGTGCACAGTTTATAGCTCTAATCCTATAATTTAGTGCCTGTAAATGATATCCTGACTCCTTATGATCCTTTCGGTGATAGTCAAAATCTTTTGGAATAATACTAGAGAAAATTATTCCTGCACCTGGGTTATGAAGTAACATTTCACTAGCTAAAGCTCGATATTTTTGAAGTATTACCTCAATAGTATCCAAAGATACATTATTTGTGCCAACATGCACTAATACCCAGTCATAATTTTTATGCACAGAAATTTTTCTAGTTAATCTTTCAATAGTTGCACCAGGATGGGAAACAATGTCCAAATGAAAATCAATTGCTTCACCAGATATATACTTATTCAAGTATTTGATCATGGAATCGCCAATAAAGAGAACCCTCATTGTAAAACAGCAAGATAAAATAGAATTCTTCCAAAATAGTAACAAAATTCTATACAAACTGTAAAAAAAGAACAAAGTGAAAAAAATTAAGAATCAAGACAATGAAGATGCTCCAAGAATTATAATAGATAATACCACAAATTAATTAAAAACTATCAAATTCGATATACCACTTAATAATGATTAAATGAGGAAAATTGAAATACACAAACAAAATGAACAAAAAAATTCACAAGTCAGTTCTAATCTGAAAATAGAAATTACAAACTAAAGATGGTAATAGGATCTAATTAATCCAAGGAAAAACAAATAGTCAAATTAGATGTAAAAGTTTTATAGGCTACAAGTATAAATAAACTTTTGTTTCCTAGTTAGTCCTAATTAGAACGTTCAATTAACCCTAATTAGTACGTACCAATTCTAAATACCAAAATAAGTAAAGTAAAATAAAATAAATCTAGATAATATGAATAAATAATGAAAGATAAATAAAGAATACAAATTAATAATATAAGAAAGAACAAAAACAAAATTCTTATCACTACAAGCAGATAAAAGGTATATGCGATTCAACAAACACGTCTCACAAACAGGCAGAGCAAACAGAATAATGATTTAATTAAAATTGCTACATAAAGCCCGCGCTAAATGACCAGAAATGCGTCATCAATGGTATACGTCATATCCGATGAATTCTGTTCATTTTAGAAGTACATATCCGGTGGCAACGTTTACTCCCAAAAGTAAATACCCTTTTTTTGTCTGCTCATCGGTCTTTTCAGATTTGCATTCTGTTTCAACTTGCTCGTCAATTTTTTCTGCGAATTCATTTTCTGCTTCAGCTTTCTCAACGGTTTTATCTCGTTTTTCAAACGTTATAATAAATTATTGAATGAATTTTTATGTTGTTCTGCATATTCACTTTTTTTTTTTTGCCTTTTGTGTTTCGAAGATACCGATTCAAACTTTCTTTTCGGTAGCCTGGCTAAAACATTAAAAAAAATTAGTCATAAAAAATATTAACTCGAATTTTGACAATTTTTCTGAGCTGATAACCCCCCTCCCTCAGTTAAGAAGAGAAAGTGACCAGTTGTTTTTTTAAAAAAATTTTGAGCAGTGCCAATGACTAATGATACGTATTGTAAATTAGCCCTGTTCTTAACCTTCAAGTGTGCCAAAAAATATTAAGTCACGATTAAAATATTTTCAAAAGTACTAAAATAGAAACAAAAATGTATTAAAAATTATATTCTTACTAATCTTCACGTTGATTAAAGGTAAAACACAGAAATGAATTCCTTCCCACAACACAAATCAAAGTCAATATTTTTAAAACGTGAAACGTTAAGTCACTACTAACAGTATGTTTTGGAGAAACTAAAGTCTTTGAGCAAAGAATTTCTAACCACGGTCTCTAACTAAAATACGTCCAATGTCTTATTATATAAACATGTTGCCTTTAGACCTTGAGAGCCATTCGTATATGTCATAGGGTCCGAGTGTGCAGGAGGATGTAATATGACATCTATCGCTGTAGTTTTGTAAAAGATAGAATATGTTGTAAAATGGTGGGTAACTTTTGACTCTATCATTCTCAGAATAGTTGGTTTCTTAAGGGTACTGATATTGCATGATTCTTGATTAAGATACATGAAGAATAGCGAATGGGAATTGTAGAGTGTAAAAATGAAAGATTTTATTAAAAAATATCCTGTTTTTCAAAATTTAATATAAATAAGTATCATTATTATTTTAGAACTAAATTTTGAGGCCCCGTTAATTTATGAGGCCCGAGGCGCGCGCCTCATGCGCCTGTTTGGTAATCCGCCACTGATATTGGTGACTGAAAGTGAGCTTGCTTCAATGTATGTTCTTTCAGATGAATACTTCAAAAAGTGCATGAGAATATGTTTAATGTCATTTTCTTGTTTAGAAAAGAGATAGTCAGAGCTATTATATTTAATTTATTCAATAAGGAACTATACGGAATCATATTTTTCCGTTCTATCAGTTGGTTGGCGCATGAATTCATAGTATTATTAATCCGAACTTCCCTTGAGGTTATTTTTGCGAAGCTACAGAAATAGGGGATGACGAATGCTTTATGATTGTTTTTTATGTAACCAATATTAAAAGGGCACAAATACCAGTGATCAAAACTTTTCAAACAGAGCATCCTTGATATGATTTTACTGGTGACATTTCGATTACAGGTCTTGCATCACGATCGAACGCAACAATTTACAAGTCCCTGTTCCGAAGGTCCGTTGCCTTTATAGATAGTAAATCCACCAACCTATCCAATGTAAAGACCCTATCACACGGCGAAATACCGTCAGCACTTTCGTCGTCAGTTGTTGATTTGTGCTCGCAGGCAACCGGTCAAGCAAGATTTCCGTCATCGTCAACTTTTTCTAACCTGCTTGAAAATGTCCATGATAGTGACGGAAATATTGTTTACAAACGAAATTCAACCAATCATGTGAAACTTTGGAAGTGACGTAGCATGCCAAGAACGGCGTAATTGGCGCTACTATACTAAAAATGCATGCATTTAATCTTACATATTACTAAATACTAAAAATAGTTTCGGTATCTTTTTCCCATTCTGTGGGGCAACTTATACTACCGTATGGGGAATAGTTCTCTAGAAGGATCTTCGAACTTGTGATGGAATTTTTAGAGATCCAATAGGATATTTTTAAGTAAATAAAAAAATATTAATGCTGATGTGAATTGTTTTCTTTTTGTGAAATATATTTGGCCATATTCAGCCTTTATTTATTCAAATAATAGTATAATCTTTTGATTATAGTAATTCCTTAAATAGTTTGTAAACAGCTTCTATATAATTAAAAATTTTTAACTCCAATGTTAGAGTGAAAAATATAATAATGATTTTAAATTTTAATACTTAGATGTTCCTTCAATGTTGCAGAAATATAAAATATATTTGGTTTTGACAAAAATAGAAAAGTGATCATAATTTTATCATTAGCAAAACACTAAATCACCTTTTGTATGATAGACAATAAAATTTAGGCTTCTTTTTCTACATTTTCTTCTTTTAAATTTAACAAATTAACAGTTAATTTAGAATGATTTCTGATTATACATTTGCATTGAGAAAGTTGCATAGAATGGCCACACATTTGGAAATAGTCAGTTTAAAAAACAAGTGTTTTATTGCTTCTCATTCCTGATGTAATGTGGAGGTATTTCTTTTATGTTTGGCAATTTGAAATTTTTCGAAAAACCTGTTTTTTATTATCTATGTAAAGATAAATAAAGTTTAAATACTTTAGCTTTGAAAAAAAAAAACTGAGGAAAATGCAATAACATATTTTGGAAAATTATTTTTGATTATTATTATTGAATGAAAATTATTTAATGCTTCCTATTTTTCACAAATATTGGTAATAAATCCACAAAGATTTTTTTTAAAAAGCTCTGGAGTTGCAAATAAAATAAAAAAACCCCATTTAACTCATTTTTTTAAAAGTAATTTTAGAAATGAGCGAGACTAAATAGTGTATTGCCTTAGAATTTACAAATATTTATCAAATGAAGAATCCTATTCGATGAATTGTTTTATAATTTTGAACTGATGTGGGGAAATAAAAATTATTTAAAGGAATGATAAATACAAATCAAGTCCAATATACATTCTCAAAAATTATTTTTTTAAAATAAAAAGGAGGGCAAAAACATTCAATCAAATTTAAAAGAGTAAAAAATACTTCTTATTCAATGACATGGTGGTAATGCATTTAAATCCTGTTTTTATTTTTAATTAAAATTCCCAAAAATATGTTCTTAGTGAATTTTTTATGTTCCAGAATCAATTTCTTGCCATATTTCAAATTCCTAACTTTAATTATTTGTACTTCACATCTAGAAATAGTAGTTTTTGTTTTTATACTATACACAAAACCTAAAATTTGTCGAGATGGATCCAACAAATATCAGTTTTCATATAGACAAAAATCATTAGATTTCAAAGGTTATTTAATTTTGTTTTAAATGTATTGGCACTCCTCTTCTGTTTTATTTATGAATTTTTGTTTTATTTTCACTTTTCCAGAAAAATAAGCACTTTTAAGGTACTTAAAATTGATTTTAAAATTTCAGCACTATTTATGATGGTATGCACCTTTTAAGCTTAATTGGATGCACACCCACAAATCATTTTTCTTTTCAATATATTTTTGTTTTAAATTTAATATTGATAAGATGCATTTAAAGGAATTTATAAAATACAAACACAAAAGGAGCATTTTTTTTTGCTTGTCATTATTACTACAAAAAAAAAAATTACAAAACTGTTACTAAGAAAAATTTAAAAGTTTCCTTATTTTACAGAATTCATTGTTACTAATTTTGATAAATTAGTAACAATTGTCATTATTACTACAAAAACTACTACTAACTTGTCATTATTACAACAAAAATAATTACAAAACTGTTACTAAGAATAATTAAAAAGTTTTATTATTTTACAGAATTCATTGTTATTAATTTTGATAAAAACATTACAATTAGTAGAATGGCACGATAAATATTTACAATAAATAACAAAAAGATTGATACTATTAGAAATGAAAATGACATTCAAAGGAAAAAATGGCTAGAAAAGTATTTTCAAATTCGATAAATGTACAACTTGTCTCATTTTACAATCCTTATTATATTCATTGTATTAAGCATTTAAAAAATTAAATTTGAAGCAGAAGTGATTCAATTTCAATTAATTCGATAATGTGTCAATAGAATTGCAATGGACAAATTTCAAGATAGTTTAATTTTAAAAAAAATTACAGCTATTATTGTAATGCTTTTGCATTCATTGAAGCCTAATGGGATCACTTAAAAAAATTATCCCGGTTTTAATTGCAAATTAAAGCAACGTCTTGACTAGAATCCCACGAATTATGAAATAAGAAAACTGCCGATATTCACTAAGTAAGAGAAACGGATAAAGAGCGATAAATACATTATAACGTGAACCTAAGTTTTTAGGATTACCAGACAGCAAATCCTCAAGTGACGTCACTTTCGTCATCGCGTGCAGTCGAAAGTGCTGAAGGAATTTCGCCGTGTGATAGGGCCTTAAGACCACTCCCGTTTGTGTACGTGGCATGGGAGCATCCTGATTATTGTCCATAAAACGAATAGATTTGAAAAATCCCCCAAAACACAAGTGAGATGAAATAGAGCAAAATGTGCCAGACTGAAGAGGCACATGGGCTTTTATTGTGAATTAGAAACTCTCTGCTTGTGAACATTAAGTCTCACAACACCAATGGAGATCTAAGTTGTCTTTTCCTGGAATATGTTTACTGTATAAAGTACTCTCTCTATGCATAATTGAATTCTTGTTCATTAACTTGAATTGGATAGATCATATTGATTGTTATATGCTATTATGATCCAGGACGATGCATTCGATTATAATCGAAATATCATCAGTAAAATCAAAGATTTAAATCATACACTATTTGAAAGGTGTTGATCTCTGGTATTTGTGATCTTTAATATTTTTTAAATAGTAACCGTTCATAAAATATTCGACATCCCTATACATAGCTTTCCAAAAATTCAAATTCCAAATGATATATTTTTGTATTGAAATCCTGACCTGATTGATTCATCAATGCAGCTTTACATTTTGTTAAAAGGAGGTAAAAAACCGCTCAACTTAATCTTCGAGCTACAGAGGAAAATAACAACAATGGCGACTTCCAAAGGCGCTAACACGTACAATCGGTTGAATTGGGAAGATGCCGTAAGTTAAGCCGATATTAAATTATAAATTAGTTTTTCATTTACTTATATTTCTTTATTGTGATATAAAACATTTATGGGATGTTTTATTACAGGATTTTCCCGTTTTGTGCCAAACATGTCTGGGCGACAATCCATATATTCGGATGGTAAGTTTGAAATTCTTAGTGATTTTTCTTCCGTTTCTGTTTTATTTTTTCTAATTAAGTGAAATTTGCTGTTTATGAAAGTTTTTTCTGATATGGTAATATCCTAAGTTGTTTTACTTTCACATTTCTGTAATTTACTGATTTTATATAATGTTCAAAAGAATAAAAGAAATAAATCCCCATTTATTCTATTTTTTCCTGCAGTCTATTATGCCTCAGATTTAAAAATTAAAATATTTGTTAAAATGAATTACCGTATGCGCATTTACGTGTTAACTATCAACATAGCTTCATTTTAGTGAGGCTTTATTTTTTTTTTTAAGAAATTGCATTTAAAAATTTGTACTGAAAACAATTGCTTTTTCAGTCTATAAAATTTTAGTTTTGTATATATTTGCATTTCACGTTTAATAATGAAATGGAATTTTTATGTCAAATGACAACTTTAATCGAATAATTTTAATTCTTGGACGTAATAATAGTGATAAAGCTATCTCAGTTTTTCATAGATATAAGGGGAAAGAAACTCGCATACTATTTTTTTTAGTTGTTTGTAGTGTATATTAAAATTTTTCTCTTGAATAAAATACATTCAAATGAATAATGAAATGTTTTGGAATGTTACAATTGAAAACCAAACTGCAGCCATTTGCTACGACATTCAACTTTTTTGATAAAATAACAAATATTTTTAGTAAAAATGATAGTACATCAAAGCTGTTCCCTTCACTTTACTACATTTATCATGTACTGTCTGTCCATAAGGAGATCTCTGGCCGACAGTCGTCTATGTTTACGGCGGGCGTTATAGAAACAGGCGTCGATAGGGAGGATCCATTTTGAATGGGTCGAATCGTACGGAAGTCTGCAGGGATATTCTTTATCTTGGCAAAAAAATGAAGCGATAAAAAAACTATTGCTCATTCGTCTTCTCGCTTTTACCGCCGTTGCTCGTATCTTTATATTTGCTTAGCTTACTTCTTTTATATTTTATTAATATTTTCTTTGGTTAATATTAACTGCATTTCATTATTTAATAATTTTTGTCTCTTGAATTTTGAGATCCTTGAAAATGCCTTTTCCATTTAAGAATGGAGAGACTTTAAAATCACAAGCACGTAAAATTGTGCATAATGTTATAAAATTTTGCTTGAAACTTGCTGAAAATTCGTATTGGGAAAAAGATGGGGTTCTAGAAGAATTAGTAGATGAACTAGTAATTCAGATTGGAAGTACTGAATCGGATTCTGATTCAGAAGAAACAGAATCTTTTCACAGTGTTTTTGAATTCTTTTAATTGAAAGTACACAACTGTCACACGATCTCTGCTAGTTTTGCACTCTTTTAATAATAATTAATGTGTTTTATAAATAAAAAGGGAATTTTAAAATTGCTTTTTTTGTTTCATTTCAATTAGTTTAATCGTAAGTTATAAAAGATATATATCTTAAATAAAATTCTATATAGAATTTTATTTAGTTTATTTTCTGAAGCTACAAAATTTATTTGATTCCTTTTTGTTGTTTTCTATTTTTTCAATAATGTGCTCTTGTTTTCTGTTATTCAATATGTCGATAATCAAAAGTTTCAGTTTAACATACTTTTGATTATCCTTAAAATTTGATAAAATGTAATTGTTAATTTTGAGTTTTGAAAAATAGTATATATATCAAAAATAAATAAATAGTTTTATTTTGGAGAAGTTTTAAACATATTTAACAATGGATATTTTACTTTTATAAAAATTATGAAATAATTACGATTATTATGCTATTATTTTTATGTTGAATTAGACAGATTACTTCGCGTTTGCTGCGGAGAATTTGATCTTAAGTAGTTACATAAATTTAAAATGAAGATTAATTTTTTGTCATGCTGGATTCTGCTTAGTTTTTCTTCTTCTTGTGCACTCGTTAGACATATAACTAATTATTCAGTTTTTCTATTTGATTTACTCTGTTCTTTCTGTACTAATCAGAAAAGAATTTCTATATTATTCTAACAGGAATAATATATTTTTTCAAAATTCCAAGTACGCAAAGGATTTTCGGGCAAGTGAATTATTTTTCGAATTTGCTTTCGAAAATTAAAGGCAATATATCTATACCACCAATTAGGCGCTAAATGTGCCAACATAAGAAACTTGAATGAATTTCTACCTCTGCGAAATGGACTCTTCCTGCAGTAACCTGTTTCTATAACTCCCGCCGTAAACATAGACGACTGTTGGCCAGAGATCTCCTTATGGACAATCAGTAGTAACTTGTAGAAAAGTTTGGATACAATTACAGATTGAGTAATTCATTGCAATTGATGTGTTCATAAAATGTCAACCTTTTCAAAATTTATTTTAGTTGTGATGTTTCCATTCCAAACATGATATATTTGTTTTTCTTTAGCATTAATAAATTAATTACATTATTAAGTAAAATCATTTTCCTTGTATGTGAAAAAGTAATTTCCATTTACCATTTATTTACAGACCAAAGAGCGTTTTGGAAAAGAATGCAAAATATGTTCTCGTCCTTTTACTGTTTTCCGGTGGTGCCCTGGATCAAGGATGAGATTTAAAAAGACTGAAGTTTGTCAGACTTGTAGTAAACAAAAGAATGTTTGCCAAACTTGTTTACTGGACTTAGAGTATGGTATATATATGTGTGATTCTTCTAATTGTTATCTAAATTCTACTGTTTACTATATTACTGCTTAATTTTTAATATTTTACTATTCAAAATTTTTGATTATCTGCAGTAAAAATTTTTAATTTTTTTTAACATTTCTAATGTTTAACACTTTATTATTTGACAGTTCTATAAAAATATTGCTTTAATAATTTTACATCTTCATAAAATGATCTTATTTTCTAGTTATACTTCCAAACATATGTACCGATTGAAGGTCGCGATACAAACCTTTGACGCTAGAGCCAGTAGCCGAGTAATATGACCATAATACAAACGTTGACTTCAGTATTGTAGATGTTCTCTGGCTTATGAAGCTAGCACAGTACTCCCCCACCAGTGAATCGGTGGAGGGACGAACGATTTTTTATAGCGCCAAGTGTTATGTCGAGTTGCTGCTTGCTTGCGCCAAGTGAGTCTGACGACTTTGCTTTTTCTTGTGTCAAGTGAATCTGATTATTTTGCTTTGCTTTCTTGCTTGTCTCAAGTGGGGTTGGCTGCTTTGTTTGCTTGCATCAAGTGAGTTTTGACGACTCTGCTTTTGCTAGATGGCGCCCAGACTGTTGCAGGAGGTTATATTGCCAAGGTCACTAATGTACCAATTGAAGGTCGTGATACGAACCTGCGACTTTAGAGCCAGTATCTGAATAACATGACCATAATACATAAGTTGACTTTAGTATTGTGGATGTTGTCTTGCTGCATATAAACTAACCTTACATTGATAGGAACCTTACAAAAATTTAAGCCCGCTGATTGGTTGGACTCATCCTACGTCATGAAATGTGATGTTTAAGGATTAGCGCAGCGCTTCTCTGGTCTTAGACATAAGAAATTCATACAGTTTCTTTTTCTCAATCTTTATGAAATGTCTCTGTTTTTGGAGACAAATCTTCCGACCATTTTATAATGAAGTGGAATCATTTACTCCAAACCAAATTTTTTTTGACGCAGTGATGTGAAAATTTTAGAAGAATGCAACAAATGGATAGCGAAATTCGGAAAATTGATGAACATGAATTGGAATTTAAAATAAACAAGAAATTGTGAACAAAAAATTTCTCTGCATCAATTAAAATATGTTTCTTTGTATCATTTATTTTATTCACTTGTAAACATTTCGAAATATCCGTCTTTTGAAAATGAATTAAAATTACACCATGGCGCCCTCTATTATAAAAATTAGTTAACTAGAATTTTTTTGTGTGAATTAAAAAAAACATTCAAATTAAAACAATTTGAATAGCCGACTGTTATATGCTTCAAATTGTGCTGCTTTCTATCTGCTCTATATTCTTGAGCTGTATCTGTAAAAAACGCAACCGAATTTATATTATTTTCCCCAAATGAATGCTTATGTAGCAAGTTTGATCTAATAAAATTCCTTGTAAAAAGTTTATTTCAAAAAGAAAAAAAAAAACTAGAATTCATTTAAAAATCCATGAAATTTTTCCGAATGAAAATAAAAAAATATTGGTAAATGAAATTTGGCTTCCCTTTTAACTTCCGTATTTGAGAAAAAGGAATGGCCTAAAAAAATTTGGCTCCAGATTTTTTTCAATTGAAAATAAGATACATTTTTAAATGCTTAATTTTACTAAAAAAATGTTGCAAAAATTATACAAATTATTTTAAATCTTCCACGAAGAAATATTTGTTGTTAGAAAAATGGGAATTTATTATTTTGTCTCTTAAAAATTCTAAATTTTTCACATCGCTGCGAACAGTAATTACATTCTATGCATATGATTCAACTTCATTACAAAATGAAGTTGGAAGTTTAGTCTCCAAAAACACAGACATTTCAAAAAGAATGAAAAAATAATATGTATTAAGTAGTTATGTAAAAAAAAAAGAACAAAGGATCACTATTAGTACACAAATATATCAGTTGACATCACAGGTCCTGACGTAGGATGAGTCCAACCAATCAGCGGGCTTAAATTTTTGTAAGGTTCCTATCGATGTAAGGTTAGTTTATATGCTGTCTGGCTTATGAAGCTAGTGCCACACATATGAAACCTGTAACTTCTGGCTTACTGAAAGTAGATATTAATGAAATTGTTCTGATTAATAAATACAGATGTTCTTCTTTCATACCGTGTTCTGCCTTAATGCGTATCTTAAGATGCAAAAGTACATTACGTAATTGCTGATAATTTATTCAGAATATAAAGGAATTAAATTTCCTATTTTGATCTTATTTCTCCTCCTCCTCCCTGTGTTTGTGTAACAGTATACTTAGAAATACATTGATATATTTAAACTGCAGTTGAATAATGATCATTCACAGCTTAATAAATATTAAAATTAATTTTATAATAAATGGATATAAAAATAATGAATGATATATTGATTATTAGTATTTAAGTATTTTTTAAAATTAATTAATATATTACTTTGACTGATAAGTATTCAAATTGAGTGTTTTATCTTAATGAATTGCCATATTTATTATTTACATGAAAAATGAAATGTGTGTAATATGTATACATATTTATCATAGTTTGTTTTAAAGAAGTTTTATTTGTTATTGAATTGAAATTTATACTGTGAAGAACTCTATATGTCTTATTACACCCAGATAAGTGTTGCAGAATATAATCCTAGGGTGATTAATATTATTTGATACATTCATCAAGAACTTAATTTTAAGTATAAGTTATTTGCATTAAATATAATGAAAATTGTTACTGAAGCTGTCTTTAACATTAAGATGCATTGAAACATGGATTATACCATTAATTGTTTATTTTGTTTCTTTCATCATTTTATTGCTAAAAGCTGCTATATAAGCTTTAACCTTAGTGGTGTCTTTGAGTATTTCAAAATGTATGCTTCCTTCAAAGTAGTAAAAAGTTAGCATAAAAAATATTATTAACTTGTGTGTTTGTTTTAACATCAAAGTTATGCTCCAAATAATTATTGGGGGAAGATTCATTTCAATAGTTAAAATTATTAGTTTTGTATTAATTATGCCATTTTCATAGTAAACTCTTGCTTTTTTTATAATTAATATTCTTTTTACCAGGTTTGCCGGTTCAAGTTCGTGATTATGCCATGAATTTAAAGGATGAAATTCCAAAGTCAGAAGTCAATCGAGAATATTATTCTCAAAACATGGAACGAGAGGTTAGTTTCAATTTTTATACCAGTAATTATATTATTAAATATTTTTTAACTTATACAAGGGAAAAATGTGCAACATGAGTTTTTATGATTTTATTAGGGAGGACTTAAGTTAAACTCCCTCTGCTCTTATTATGCTTTTCAAAAAATAAAGCATCTCTAATACTATTTATCTTCTAAAGAGTTTTATCTGGCAATTTATTGCATTTTGAATTCTAATATTTAATTTGATTTTCTTGCTACCTCTAGGATTGGAAAAAATCAGTATAAAATAATGATTTGCAATAATTTTTTTTGAAGTTCACTAAAAAGAATTAGTTATATTATATCCTTCTTGCATTCTGTTTTTAAAAAGCTTTTCTATTTTTCTTTAAAGCTGTCATTTATTGTGGTTATAAAACAATTTTTTATTTTTCAAAAAAATTTTCTGATTCGTGTTGATAAATACTCCCCCCTTCCTGTATATAGCTCTTTTATAAATTATTTTATTTTGTTATTATTCATTTCTAAGCTTTAATTATAATCATGGTTGCTATTTGAATAATAGGCTACAATTGCAGAATGACAAGGTTTCTGCTTCAACAGTAAAAAAATTTCAAAATCAAAAAGCAATAACTTGATCAAAGCTGAATACCCTCCCACTGGTCCAATAATATGGAAGTTTGTAATGGGGGAGGGGGTTGCCTGTTCAAGTGTCATCCTTATCAACTGGTATAATTCCAAATTTTTTAATTCCATCTAACTTTTGTTCTCAAGTTTTCCTAAAAGAGAATATTAATGCAACTGAACTAAACTTGAGATATATGATATTTGGAGTATAATTTTCATTTTAGGTTATTATACACGAGTACTTGCATTTATCTTATTCTAAACTAGTTGTGGAATTGTCATGTGAAGATTTAATAATTGTTATCATAATAATCTCATCATTAGTTTATTAGATTTTGATGTTCTATTTTTTTTTGTTTACTGAAAATAACAAACGTCTTAGAAACCCCTTATGAAATGTTTTCTAAATGGATTATGAAAATTTTAATATACATTTAGATTTATCAAAATTCATTTGTAGAAACAAGCCACTCTGTCTTCTAGATAGTTAAGGGTTTTTAAAGGTTAATTTGTTTGCTAGTGAATGTTATATTTTTGACTTAACGTAAATGATTCTTCAAGTTATTTTAAGACAGTATATGATTTTTTGGCAAAGTATCCATATTTATGATCCATAATTTAATTAATATTTAAACCAAACTATTGAAATATATAGTTGAAAAAGAATCGTCCATATTTTTTAAATATGATATTTCTTGTCCATTTTTCTAAGTATAAACTGAATTCAAATGATTGGAATTGTAATTTAATTATTTCTTTCATTTACCTAAGTTGATGTATATCAAAGTGTTTTTGATAATTTTTATAAATATTTTACTATCAGTTTGTATTTGGATATATTTATCCATATTTGATATGCATAGTTTTTTTGTTGCAAATGTTATTATCATGCGAGAACATGATGTTGTTTTGGTTTGGTGTCTCAGAAATTTAAAGGCAAGAAATATTCGTTTTTTCATCAGTATATATTGAGTCATCAGACCCATAACATTTGAGGTTTGTTTAGCCACTATTGTTTGAGGTATTTGATTTAAATTTATTATCAATTGCTTTTTGTTTGTCATTTCTATGAAATGACGGCATCTTACTGTTTGTTTATGATTTCTTACATTTTAATAATTATTCTCACGCTCAAACAATTCAAAGTTTTTTCATGTTCAAAAAAAAAAATTTTTTTTTTTTTTTTTTAATTCTTTTCAGTTTCAGCAATTTATTCTTTCTTTATTAGTATTTATTCTTTAATGATATTATAAGCACATTCTTACTAATTGTATTTCTCAAAATAATGTAAATAATAGAACATTATTTAATATCAATCTGTATTAAGCTCATGGGATTTTACTATATATACAATACTTCCAGTAATACTGAAATTATCGTTAAAATTACTTTTTTTTAAAATATTAAAATCAGTTGAGCTTCAAAATTTTGTTTGCCAGCTAGAAAAAGTGAAAATGTAAGTTTTAAAAAATTACCATTAGAGAGAGGTCTCATAATTTTTTCTAACTAGTTTAAACTGGTTAACGACTTAATTAAATCAAATAATCACTTATAAATAATAATTTTATCACCTGATAACTTGAAATTTGCAGTCATAGATTTCATTTTTTGTTTTCTTTTTTGACATTATTTTGATAATTTTTTAAAAGCTATTTCATATTTTGATTAATATATCCACTCTTAATATGTGTAGGTTATAATACAAAATATAGACAGCATAATAGTTGTATATAGCGGACATTTCTCTAACAAAGTATTTCTGCTCTGTTCATGAGCATATACTCTGCACTCTTGTTTGCAAAAAGTAGAAGATTCTATTCAAGAAAAATTAGGAAACATTTTTCTTGACTATTCATCCATTTATTCACATTGTGTGACTCCTTATTTTTATATAATTTCTGATAAGCAATTCCATATCATGGGTATGAATATTTCTTAAAAACAATAACATTATTTTTGATAAACTAATTTTGCATAAAAATCACTGGGTTCCACCTCATTATTAAAATAAATATGCTTTGCTTTTCCTCACGAGCTATTGATCTTTCACTCTACTTCTTCTTTTCTTCATAACATTTCAAAACAAAAGGAATGCTTTGCCATCTGGATTAGGAAGGGGAAGTAATCTAACAATAATATGCCCCATACGTTATGTTGTTTTATTTTAATTCATCGTTTTTTTAATTATTTATATTTTGTAGTTTTTTCAAATATTTTACTGTCATTTCACATTTGGATCAATCTTCTGTGTTTATTATTAATAGATTTTTTAATTAAACATTCTATTTTCATGTATGTAGATAGCAAATGCTGAAGGAAGTCAGCCATTTGGAGCTCTTGCTAAAGCTCAAACACCAAGTGACCTGCTGATGAAACTGGCTCGAACAACTCCTTATTACAAAAGAAACAGACCTCATATATGCAGCTTTTGGGTTAAAGGTGAATGTAAGCGTGGCGAAGAATGCCCTTATAGGTATTTATTTAATCTAGATTTGAAAACATTTAATCTCCATAACATATTAGTAATTATGAGCATGTCTTTACAGGCGATTAACAATATCTTAAAAATGATTTTTACATATCAATTAACAGAAGTTCTCATAGAAAGTCTCTCACAGTCTTCTGTACATTTGCTGAATGCTTAACCTATTAACTGCTGGTGTTGAGTTTATGCAATAGTCAAAATTAATGCACATGAAAATTTAATGAATAAACAAATTTTATATAAAGTGAAATTTTTCAGTTGTGCAAAAGACCAAAGATTTCTGTGATAAAGTTTTTAAATAATAATTTTATTATTAAAAACATGTGTCTAATTTGTGGTAATTTTCATCCAAAACTGTTGACCTTGGATTTTTGAAGAGAAAATATTGGGAAAGAGACATGAGTGTTACATGTTATCTACTTTTAGCCAAGGTCACAGTCTACCACAACATTTTATTCATCTGTTCTTTGTAGTCACCTCGAGGAGGGACGTAAAACACATGTGCTGACACATCATCAGTGAAATAAGGGCTGTTCAGCTCACTCTGAAAAATGAATTATCCATTTCGCTTTTCAATTGACAATGTTTGTGTTTCTCCTTCTATGCATACAGAAATGCCAAAAAGAAAATAGTTTGTTAGGTGAAGATCTGGATAAATTTTATGAACTTGATTCAGAAGATGATGACATTGAAATTGTAGTTATTCCACCATGAACTGCAGAAGTTAGCAATGAAGAAGAAGGAAATGATAATATTTGCATTTCTTAGGATAATGTTTTACCTAATAATACCACATGGCAATTCCAAATGCACTCAAAAAAGAAATCTAATCTTTCGAAAACTGATGGTTAAAAAAAACACCACTTGAAATGGATAAGAAAGGAACCAGAAAATTTACCTCAACCAAAAAACAAGGGAAAAGATAGATTGGAAAGAGTAAATATAAAAATAGAAAGTTTAACTTGAGGAGGGATTTTTGATCTACTTTTTGGTATTCATTTATTATCATTTCTCATAGATCAGACAAATATAGAGAGTTACCACGATTGTTCCGTACAAAGAAGAAAGCAAAGTGATTTTTGTTTGTTGGAACTCTTGGTTTAACATTGGGTAAGATTCAGCCTGTAAACATTATTTCCTGTTATTCAAGTACAGAAAAAAACACAGTTTTGGTGTCTCAATCTTGTTTTGCTGATAATTATAATGAGAAAATGGGAGGAGTTGTTTTATGTGATAATTTAGTAACTAACTAGAGAATAGGAATTTGTGAGAAAAAGTGGTGGTGGCCAATATCCAAAAATTACATTGATGTTGCCATAATAAATACATAGAAATCATAAAAATGATCAACTACAGAAAATAAAAAGTCATTCTTGGATTTTAGATGAGAGGTTTTCTAATTTCTTTTGAGAATAGAGACTTTGGTGGATATACTTCAACCACCGGAAGGCCTAGTAAATTCAACATTAATAATAAACATTTACTGTGTAGCCACTTCATTATAAAGTCAGAGGACTATAGAAGACTACATTGCAAGCAGTGCCACAGACAAACAACATACGATGCAAAGATTGTAAAGTTGCATTGTTGATTGTTATGACAAATCTAAATTCATACAAATTTGTTACATGTCAACCTGTAAAATCCAATGAGTTTTTTTTTTTTTTTTTAATAGTAATTGGGGTTTTCAAAAGCATAGAAAAATTGGAGAGATATCCAGATATAAATAGTGAGTAACTTCTCACAAGTTAAGTTCAATTCTGTATTCTTATTCCGCTGACGTTGCAAGAATGCAACACTTGATTTCTCAAAAGCTAAGACAAATTTTTATATTTTTATTATAAATTATTGTATATATTCCCTATTGTTATATACTAATATGCTATTGTTATATACTAATTAACGGATACTAACATATTGTTACATTTTTAGCATAACAGGTTCGGATTGAATGGACTTTACTTGAGGACAGCACAAACAAATATATTTACAGTTATTTACAAGATAATTGATAAAGTAAAAATTTCTAATAAATACAATCCAGCAGTTAACAATCACTTACAGCATAAATGCAAGTCTTACACAATAAACACAGTCTGTAAAACAGCTATCATATAGCACAGTAACAGTAAATCCTCTAGTCCAGCGAGACGCTTTTTTTTTTTCAGAGAAAACTCTCAAGAAACTCACTCACTCTGGCTACTCGCCCTAATATAGCCAAAGAAGTGCATGCGCCGAATCTCGTGAAAATTCTCAAAACAACGCGCACAATCCAGTGGCTACTGGACTATTCCTTTCGCCAAACAAATCAAGCTGGTGCAAGGCTCCTCGCCAAATGTCGCCATCTTTGGTGCATTTTCGTGCCTCTTGCCCGCTTGTAACAGTCTGTATAAAATTAAACTCATCCTTTTTAGTTTTGACAGTTAATGGGTTAAAAAATTAATTTTACTTTTACTATAATACTTTAGATGTACTACATGTATATAGTTGCATCATATATTCAGTACACCTGAAATACACTAATTGTTATCTACAATTAGTACACTGTTTGCACAATACATAGTTACTTAAAAGTTTCATTTCTTTATCGTGTAATAGTGTCTATTTGATAAATTTGACTGTGCCAATAAACCACATCATACCATGTCAATTTATAATATTCATGAACGCTCAAATCAAAACAAATTAATAAAATTAGTTAGAAAAAATCCTAATTTAATTGGAGGGGGGAAAATGTAGTGGCAAAAATAAAATTGAAAACTGACAATTACTCATACAGACAAATTGCAGTTAAATTCAATTGAAACAACTTTCAACCTATGAAAAGAGAATATGCTGAATTGCGGCAATAACATTTGCTGATAAACTTTTCCATCTATATTTTACCTTACTTGATAGAACTGTTTTGTTTTATTTCTTTCTGAATGATGTTGCTGATAAATATATAATAACAGTATTTGAATTAAATAGAAAGTTTAAATTAAAGATGTTTTAGACATCAAAAAAAATTTTTTTTTGACTTGACACAAATCTTGTGTTTGTGTATTAAAAAAATATGTGTATTGACTTAATGAATTATTTTCAACAAAATAAAAAAAGTGAATTTTTGAATGAATAAAATATATTGTTTTACTGATTTGAGTAAGTTGAATTGATTCTGTTATTTGCTTCAAAAATTGGGCATTATTGCTAGGAAAAGCTCCATAATTGACTTCTCACCATGTCATACTATAAAAAGGGATCAATTATCCTCTATTTCAAGTTCATTCGTCTATATGAGTAATTAAATGTGGTTAGCTTTTGCATTATGTAATTTCTGTCATTATAATTTATGCTGTTACATTTTTAATTATATATGTACATTACTTAATGCTTTTAAATTTATAAATTTTTTTAATGAATAATATGTGGTGCTATAATATTAAATTTATGTGTAAGTTTTTTCCCATTTTAGAATGCTTTCATATAGAAAATAATTTTCACAAGTAATTTTAATTTCATTTATGATGGTTGTTACTCTAATTATTCAAATAATATTGATTATGATGATATTCCTGTTGATGGGAGATTGTGTTAGATCCTATGTTGAGTGCTATATATTAAATAAACATACGAGTTTTTAACCGTTTCCTAAATGGTTAAGATATTGGATGGTTGAAGCGTATCAATCTGAATAGAAATCTTTTCTTCAATTTTAGGTACTTTTCCTTTAGCTGGGCACCAGGAGAAAATTGCCAAATGATGTAGAATCCTGCCAAATTTCTTACAGTAATTTTAAAGCAAAAAAATGCTGAATAATATTGAATTACGCCAAATTTCTTTAGCAATTTTTCCCTTGTGCTAGGCTAATTAAAAAGTACCCAATTTTACAACTCATAAAATGGATGTTTTTTCTTAGTTTATTTAATTGGCAAGCATTTTAATTTTTAAATTAATCTGCTTCCACCATATTCTGTTAGTCCAGCAGGCCTGGGGTGTTGACTTCATTGCTTATCTGTTTTTTTAATTAGGGTTTGCTATAAAATCATCAGTTTTTAACTTTAATCAAACTAAAAAACAAGTTATATTTTTTATTATTAAATTATCAATTTTTTAAATATTTTATTATAGGCATGAGAAACCTACTGATCCAGATGATCCGTTAGCTGATCAGAACATAAAAGATAGGTATTATGGTGCAAACGATCCAGTTGCTGATAAGCTACTTCGAAGAGCATCTGCTATGCCCAAATTAGAACCACCTGAAGATAAGACAATAACTACTTTATATGTGGGAAATCTTGGAGAGAAAATAACAGAGAAAGAGTTGAAGTAAGCATAATTTATTCCTTGCTTTAGTAAATTTTACTCTTATATTTTAGTTTTTAATAAATTATTTAATCGCTATTTGTGAATGAATAAATTTTAAAGCATTGTCACTTAACTGACATGTTTGGAGCTGAAGTTAAATATTCTTATACAGAAATTTTAAGGATTTAATTACTATATATGTTTGCTCTCATTAAGGACTTTTATCAAGTATTAATTTCTAAATTTGCTGTTACCAACTCTATTTTCAATAAAAAAAATCCTCATATATATATATATATAATTCTAGTCAATTTTAATGATTACTTGATTTATTGGGAATATTGTTTTACTTTACATTCAGTTGAATCTTTTATGCATATTCTAATATTTAATCAAATTAGCTTGACTGTAATGTAAGAAAAAACAATAGACTGTACATTATAGTCTATGTCAAATTTTTATGTAATATTAAAATTTTCAATTTATTATTATTGGATATTATACAACATTTTTGCATTTTTAAACAAATTGAATGCTTTTAATCACCACTAATTAATTGTGTTTTTTTTTTTTTTTTGAATTTTATAATATCTCAAATAAGTGACATACATCCTGTTAATGCTCAAAATGCCATTTTATAAATTTGATTTGTTTAATATTTTTGAGTTATTCTGTTTGTAATTGGCAATTGTAAAAATAGGAATGATTGTACTTATAATTGATGTGGAATCATAAATAATCCATAAATAAATATAAATTAAAAAGTTATTCATAATTTTATTGTGTGTTTTTCCCCCTTAAGAAATCAGTCTTTTGCATGAGCATGGAGATAGTATTTTATAAATATTCATATTGGAGTGGGTATGTTTTCACAAGTCTTAACATTTGCTGATTTGATTTAATATGCACTGTTTTAGATTCTATAATAAAATTAGCAACGTGTCATTTGATAAAGATTGTCTAATTGTGGCATCTTACATACTTTTTTTTTGCTGTTACCATGCTATTGATAATTAGTGCTACCTAATAAAACAAATTGTATTCATGTTCATTTTGTATTCAATAATGAACATGTACATAATTTTTATTTCCCCCTTCTCTCCATGGAAATATTTAGAACATTCAATGTATAGATCATTCATAATGTGTGCAACTAATTAATATATTGAATCAATAAGAGGTTTTTAATAGGATTTTATGAAGAATTAGAAAATGGATGGCTTTTGAGATTCTCTTTTAGATAGTTTTTAATTGTTGTTCAAAACTTATGCTATACCCAGTTATAGTTTTAAATTTATTTTATTTAGTTTTATCATGTAATATTATTTATTATTTTGTGTGGAGAATCCTTATTGATATAACAGTGACAATTCTTGACGAATAATGACGCAGTATTCATTTTGCTAAACTAGATTTTTCATGAGCTTTTATTGATCAACCGCTCAGTACTATGAAGAGTGTACTCAGTGTACACACAAAAGTTTGTGCACCTTGTTTAAACATGCAAAAAAATTGTACAATACCAAAAAAATTTATAACATTTTTTTTTCTCTTTTTTAATATTTTATATCTGTGATTAACACAAATGAAATGCCATTTTATTTCAAAATACTTCAGAATCAAATAGAAGTTTAAGGAATGAAGGGCAAGAAATTATTGGAATTAATGTAAATATATTACCTTTTTCACCTTGTAATTTTATTCCTTGTATCTTCAGTTATTTGTATTATATCCTGTGCATTAATAAAATTAAGAATTAGCAAGATGTTAGAGTTTTATTAATCTGATTATTATTATGTTTCAAATATGAAGTGTTTTTTTTTTCTTTTCTTTTCTTTTCTTTTCAGGGATCATTTTTATCAGTATGGTGAAATTCGTTCAGTAACTCTATTAAATAAGCAACAGTGTGCATTTATACAATTCACTACAAGACAGTCGGCTGAAATGGCTGCTGAAAAAGCATTTAATAAACTGATTTTAAGTGGTCGACGATTGACAATCAAATGGGGCCGATCCCAAGCTAAACTTGCATCTGGAGGATCAAAAGAAGTAGAAAATAAGAACTTAGAACCAGTGCCAGGTCTCCCTGAAGGTAAGAAATGAAAGTTATATTAATTTTGTTCTCATGAAAATACAAAGATTGGCTCAATGAAAAGTGAACAAGTTGTATGAAAATAATACCTTTATTGAAATTCAAATGAAATTGTCATGGACATTGTAACAGAGGCCTCATCATTTAAGTAGCGTGTCTAAACTTTTGCTTTCAGAATAGAAAAGTGAGCCAAAGATCTGGATGTCACA
Organism: Argiope argentata; assembly: GCA_026289955.1. Classification (NCBI taxonomy): domain Eukaryota; kingdom Metazoa; phylum Arthropoda; class Arachnida; order Araneae; family Araneidae; genus Argiope; species Argiope argentata. Next base: position 116,130 of record JAOUZG010025845.1, read on the forward strand.
GGGTGGAAGACTTAAATTGTACGGCATGCGTTTTATCTCTTTCCAACAGAATTTTTTAAGGTCATCTGGGTCTCATTGGAGACATATGATCTTGTTATGGATAAGGATCACTTATTGTATGAGTAGGCCTGGTTGTTTGCTTTTGATTGCTTTCCATAGTTCCAGCAGAGTCTACTGTATAGTCTTTAATTGATAGTGTTCCCTTGGGACAGGAAATCAATCAAGAGTGGTCAACAACAATCAATGAATCCAAAAGGGAACTGTAGCGCATCGTTCCAATCTGGAGGCATCCATTTGCAGCATGATGTTACTTTCAATCAGTTTCCTCGAATACAAATAGTTTTCAGTGAAGAAAGCTGTATGTAGTTGAATCCCCTTTTAAACTGTATATGCCTTTTTGGTGGTTTGCTATAACTGCAGTCATTCTAATGCAATTGCAAATGTTCACTTTTCATTTGGGTATCCTTTATATAATCATGTTTGCTTAGTTAAAGAAATTAGTATTTCATTCTTTTTGTACTTAGTTTAAAAACATTTTATGAATAATATAACTTTTGACTGAATACAACTTATTTGCATGAGAGTGTATATTCTTCCTTGTTTTGAAATATTTCCCTGAAATGGCCTAATAGACGTATAAAAGTTTGTATAATTATATATAAAAGAGTAGAATTAAGTTTTAAATGTTCAATTTAGATATTATTTTGTATATTTGTCTTTTAAAGAAATATGGATTATTCAGACAATTGGATTAATATATTTTTTTTCCACTACAATTATCTGAAATATAATGAGCACATTATTTTCTATCTGTTGTATTGATCATTAGTATTTTCAGTTGCCATTTCTTGTGTTTGTTTCTAATTGGATTTTTAAATAATAAAAAAAAAAACATAAAATATGAGAATGGAAAATTTAATTGTCTTCTTAGATTCGTTTTAAGTCAGCTAAAAAACTATCTAGTATTTTAAAACTTTTGATTTTTTAAATTTTAATTGATAAACCATTTTAGTTTTTAAAAGTATGTTTTTTTTTTGCTACTTGTGTATTAATTATATGTAATTAGTGATAAACTAACATTGCAACTGTGGTGAGTTTTTCTGCTGGTAAATCATCGATTGCAATAAAAAAAAAACATTTCTGCCATTTTCATGTTGGCCTGTGGTTAATAACAAGTATCGTTTTTTAGTATTTTTATTATTATGGAATTAAGTTAATTTAAATCATTCTTAATTTTTGAAATTTGTTATATATTGTTGAAAAACATGTATTATTTGATTTTATTTTGTTTGATATAAAGTTGAAATAAAAACTCTTCTTTCTGAATTGTTTTTCTTAGTTAACTATGACTATACCTTATGACATTAATTACCGCTAATGCAAAATTTGTTAATACCATTAATTCATTAAGTTTATTCCATTCATTTTTTAAAAATCTTTTTTCACTTTGGTTTTATTAAATATAATACTGTTATACTCTATAACAGAAGGTGTTATAATATTTCTTTAGTTGAGAAGTTGTATTATTTTAAGTATACACTAAAAGTTAATTATGAGGGCAGATTCTCTGTTTGGAGTATGATTGTGAAGATAATTATCTAGCTTCAATGTTGAGCTGCTCTTTGTTCAATTAAGACTCTACTCATGAATTATTGTTTCTTGCTAGGTCTATCTTTTGTATGTTGTTTCTATGTTTCTGTTCTAATAAAGCATTATTAGCTTATATCAAGCATGTTGAACTTCTCTGTAAAAGGTGAAACCATCATATCTATTCTGCTCAAACTGAGGAAGATTTTTCAGAACCACAGTGCCCACCTCCAATGGATCCCATTGCGCATAAATTAATAGTGATGAGGTCACTGATAGATTGGCCAAAAAGGATAGTGAGAATGAAATGGTATCTGACTCTTTGCTTACTTATCAAGAACTAAACCCAAATGAAACATCTAAACCAAATTTAATCTGGCGTATTTCACCTGTGCACAATGGTGCATGGAAACATCCCCTGGCATTCTGCTGGAAATCATATGTGACTGTGGGTCCCAGACTGCTCTGGCTAGACTAAAAAGTGGCCACCTTAAGTGTTCCAGGGAGACTTAACTTCTTATCCCCCCCTTATTTTATATATTTTTTGGCTGTCAACAACTTACTGGAGCTGCTCTTACTGTGTCCGATCCTTTAAGGATAAGCAACAAAAATGTTAAACTTCTTAACACACACATTCTTTAACAATTCTAAACTATAATAAAATTTAAACAATTTTTAATTATAATTATAGTAAATGTGTTAAAAAGTTATTTAATAAATTTTTATTATATGTCTATATAAACATTTCTAAATGTATGTTTTTAGCTCTACCGCCTCCACCAGAAGAGTTAGCCAATAATTATTTCAATCTGCCTCCAACTCCCACTATCTTGCCTACAGCCGGAGCTCTTCCACCAGCACCCCCACTTCCTCCTTATCCCCCACCTATGACAATGATTGGTGGGCCTCCACCTATAGGTATGGATTTAATTTATTTATTATCAAAATATGTTTATAATTTTACGAATTATTAATACATGAACTATCTCGCTGTACTTGTCATCATAACTTATTAAAAATAAAACATCCAAGTTTATTACTTTTGGCTTCAGCTTACAAGAAATAAATGTGTGTGCAATCATTAACTCTGTGAAGGACAGTTACTTTGTTTTATGCTAGTGAACTGATCTATGAGATCACATGTTAAATTTCTATTTTATCTGAAGTAGAATGATTCTGTAACTGTTTTGCTTTTTTAAAAAAATAATCTATGGTTTCATTTTTAATCCAGCAATGAAATGTATTGTTATAAAATGTGATAAAAATAATTTTTTAAAATTAGAATATGTATAATTTCAAAAAATTTGGTACTATTGGAAAGATACTTTTTATATAATGAAAATATTTATGTTGTAAATATTTTTGGAAATTATCCTAGGAAACTCCAAAATGTTACTTAATTTTTAATTAAATAAAGTTCTAATAATTTCCTCATTAAAATATTTTTACAATGTCAGATTTTAGTTGACATTAATGATATATTTTTTTAATAACCTTACACCTTTTCTGTTTATTGTCTATAGGAACTAATAAATAGAAGTTAATAGTTTTATTTTGCAATGTACCAATATATTAATTTTCACTTTTATTTATGTATTATTTTTAAAATCGTTGAATTAGGAATGGGTTTTGCTATGCCTCCTCCACCACCACCTCTTCAATTCATCCGTCCTCGTCCAGCGACTTTGCCTCCCCCTGGTATCATGCCACCTGGATTGCGTCCCCCTGGCTCCTATCCTCCCCCTCCAGGACAGTCATCTACACCATCATCAGGGTCCTCTGAAGAAATGGCTTCTCCACCAAAACCAGTGATTCATTATCCTTCGCAAGATCCACAGAGAATGGGATCCACTGGTGCACCGATTAAATCTTGAGTGAAATCCTGGAGATAGGACTGGAATGATGTGCATATTTTTGTATGAATGATTTGTACAAATTATAATTATGCCTTGTTGTACTTTCAAGCACTGTTTGCTTTATGTTGTGTCATCAGTAATATTAAATGAATTATAAAAATTATGTTAACATAATTGTTTTTTATTGTCTATTATTATCTTTAGTGACCAGCTACTCTCCTGAAAATCTTGGTTGTTTAATTTCATTTAAATAATCTGATTTTACTATATCTCTAAGTATTAAATTACAATAGACTTTGATAATCTATTATGTTCATAGCCTTATACCTATTTTATATACTTTGTTCTATACATGAACATTCATATACTGATGTCATTGTAACTTAAAGTGCAATTTGAAATAGATTACCCAAATACTTATCTTTTTGTGGTAATGTATTCACTTATTATTTTTCTTATGACTGCACAGAAAATTAGTGGAATAATTCTTCCTTGTCTTTCAAAATTGGAGAAAATCAGAAATGAAAGTTTTATAAAAGAATGAAATTGAATTTCAGTTCTACAATGAAATCTATTGATACATATAAAACAAATGTTTTTTTTTTAATTCCAGAAAAAGCTAAATGATTGATAATTAAATCAGTGTAATTGGAAACAATTTTTTAAATGATGCAAAATTTATTTTTGTATGCTATTTTTAGAAATTTCAGCAATAAAAGTGTTAAAATCTTTAAAATTTTTAATTCTTTTAAAATGCCCCCAAACACTGACATTGTCACATTATTATACTCGTACATTTTCTGAAGTGTAATTGTACCAAATTTGATATCACTAGAAATGGTCTGGTCTATAGTGTGCTAACACACAAAACTTTTTTTAAATTCTTTATAGAGATTGTTGTGAATTGAATATTGATTAGAAAGTCGTTTTTAAGTCTCCTGAATATGTGATTTATATCAGTTTTAATTGTTAAATTATAAATACAGAATTCATGCATTGGAAAATTATTGTAATTGACAAAGAATGGGCATTGAAAATCATTTTTTTACGGCAGAGATTTTGCATCAAGTGTTTAGCGAAATTCCAATAACACAATATTGAAACTAGGCTTTAGACACATAAGAATTTATTCATTATTGAAATAGAGGATTTCCAAATTAGTGTCAAAGGTTGCTATCAAAAGAGATGTAATTCTTACTAAATTAAATTATGAACCAAAGCATTAGTAAATGTCAATTTCAATTAAGGAAAATAACTGAATGGATATTCCTGAATTATCTGACGATTGCATGATAAATTATTGTTACAAGTGGACCAGCGGCACGAAAATCGCCAAAGATGGCGACGTTTGGCGAGGGGCCTCGCGCCAGCTTGATTGGTTTGGCGAAAGGAATAGTCTAGTAGCCGCTAGATTGTGCGCGTTGTTTTGAGAATTTTCACGAGATCAGTGCACGCGTTTTTTCGGCTATATAAGGACGAGTAGCCGGAGTGAGTGAGTTAGTTGAAGCACCTAACTCCCCCACTAGATTTGGTTCCCACTCCGCTAATACCCTTGATCTTACAATAGTTAATAACTTTCATTACCCCTACGACATTAAATCTATCCCTGAGCTTAACTCAGATCACAACCCCATCCTTCTAAATTTTTACTTTAAATACTCGCTCTTTAAGAGTAAATTATCGAGGCACCTAGCCCCGGAACGGGGCTTATCCTCGGGCTTTGCGATGTTGACTGAAGCGCTGCACAAGGTAGACTGGCATGGACTGAGAAGTTGCATAGAAGCCGCTACCCAAGGGGGCGTGGCTACGTTGAGAGGGTGCTTTGTGAATGGCTGTTGGCTTTGCGTTGAAGTGACTATAAAAGGAGGTGACAGGGCTGATTTTTATGGTTAAGTCATGGTAGTATATCAAAAGCAATAGCCTTTAACAGCCACATCATTAAGGAGATAGACCTTTTCTCTAAAGGTCGGGTGCTCCGACAATCCTTTTAATGAAGATGAAGATGATTTTTATGGAGATATTGAGTCGAAGAGAATGAATAGCTTTCTTAGAGGGTCTGTTGCAGTTTTCATTTCTTTAATACCTTTTTTGAGATTGGGGAAAACTTGAATTAGGGATTTGATTTCTCTTAGTAAGTCAAAAACATCAGCAAGGTCTGAATTAGAGTTGAATGAATTATTTACATGAGAGGGGGAATATTAGGAGTAGGTAGTTGTTCAGGGATATTAGTTCTGAGCATTTCTGAATATGCAATATTAGGTTTAACAAAATTAGACTTGAAAAGATTAGATCTGATATTCTGGGGTGATTCAATTTTCGGGAACTTTGGGCATCCGCGATAGGCGGCAGTGTGACCGAACTGATCGCAATTGATGCACTTCGGATTGTCAATTTTGTTTTTAAGGGGGCAATTCCTGGTCTGATGGTCACTATTACATTTTAAGCATCTGGGTTTAAGAGCACAATTACTAGATACATGTCCAAAAAGATTGCAGTTGTAGCATTGGGAGATCAAATTTCTGCCTCTGTAGCGTTCAATGGTAATTTTAAGATAGTCTAGATGAGTGAGATTATAAATTTCCTCAACTTGATCGTTTTTATTTAAATCGACTAGTAGGATTGGTAGTGGCAGTTTTGCAGGGGTTTTAGCAGTTTTTCTTTTGGGGGATAATCTAAAATCATCTTGATTAGACATTAAACAGCCATAATAGAATTTCGCTCACCCATTAGTGACTCCAGGTTTTCCTCCAGTTCTTTGGCGGTGTTAACGGATTCAAGATAGGATGTGGAATCAGAGTGGCTTTCATTCTGTGCCTCTCGGATGGCCATGGATAGTATTCTTAGCTGACATTTAAGTTTCGAAATTTTTTGCTCAATTTCTATAATTTTGGTACAGCTGTCACATTTACAATTAATTACGCAAGCATTCATCATTTCGGTAGCAGGCGGTTCAGTGCATTTTCTTTTCGCATTTACTCCTATATCTCCTCCGCCCTTCCATAACAGATCCTCAAAAGGACGAGTCGGAACTGAAGAAGAATCCTGCACTAGCTCGCTATTTCGCTCCGCAGAATCAAGACGACCGCTCTCCATCATAGCTGAGAACGGAATTTTAAATACTCGCTCCCAATAAACTCCTCTATTTATAAGACTAACTGGAAAAATTTCAACTACCTTCTCAGCCAATCAGATACCCCGCTTAACCCAGAAATCTCCTCTACTAGCGAATTAGAAGCCGCCGTCAAGCTCCTAGAAAACCAAATGCTCAAAGCCAAAATGGATGCATCAGCTTCCAGTATGACCAGCCAAAAACATTTAGACCCCAAAATTAGAGTCCTCATCAGAGATAGGAATATTGCCAGGAAGATTTTTCAGAATACTAGGGACCCAGTTTTCAAAAGACTCATGAATAGATTAAATAAGGAAATAACTAAATTAGGCACTCAACAAAATCGTAAACACCAACGCAGAAGACGGATCCATTTGGAAATTAGTTAAATCGCACAAAAATAAACAACACAAGATTCCGCCCTTAAATGGCCAATCTAGTATTGCAATTAATGATAATGATAAAGCAAACTGCTTGGCGGAAAGCCTTGAGAACCAATTTAAACCCAATGACACCCATGATCTCACAACAGAGCACCTTGTAAATAATACAGTCAAAAGCTTTCAAGACTCCCCCCCCCCCAATTTTAATGACTTCTCATCCACTAATTTTAATGAACTTAATGACTATATTAAAACTTTAAATATCAAAAAAGCATCTGGAATCGATAATATCAGCAACCAGATGATCAAAAATTTACCTAATAAATACATCAACTTTTTAGCCATTATTATTAACAATATGCTCAAGTTAGGATATATCCCAAGCTCCTGGAAAACTGCTGCAATAATTCCAATAATTAAACCCGGTAAGGACCCAACTGATCCGACTAGCTATCGCCCCATTTCGCTTCTCGCCCAATCGCTTCAATTAGTAAAATCGCCGAACACATTATTTTAGCCAGATTAAATGAACATCTTAATAATAATAATATTCTTATCCCAGAACAGTTTGGTTTCCGCCATGCCCTCTCTACCACTCACCAACTGCTCAGGGTAACTGAATTCATAGAAGAAGGCTTTTCAAATAAACAATACTCAGCAGCAGTTTTTCTCGATATTCAGAAAGCTTTTGATAGAGTTTGGCTTGAAGGCCTTATTTACAAATTAATAAACTGCAATATACCTCCGCACCTAATTAAAATTTTAATATCTTACCTCAGCAACAGATCCTTCAGGATTAAACTGAACAATGTTTTCTCAATTATAAAACCGATTTTAGCTGGTGTTCCTCAAGGATCCAAGCTGGGGCCAGTTCTTTTTTCTATTTTCATAAATGACAATTCAATACCATATTATGCATGTACGAAGATGATACTGCAATACTAGCGCGCAACAAAAATCCAAATTACAATACAATAGCTCTTAATAGGCATATTAAATCTCTTGAGGACTCGTTCTCCAAGTGGAAAATTGTAATAAATGCGTCAAAAACTGAAGCCATTTATTTTAGTAGATATAAAGCTAAGAAATTCCGCCCCCTTCAAATTAAAAATCGAAACATCCCGTGGTCTAAGGAATGTAAATATTTAGGAGTCATTTTAGACAGTAAATTAACTTGGAAGCCCCACTTTAATTATCTAACCAACAAGTTTCGAGACCTAACTCGTAAATTATATCCCTTAATCTCTCGAGACTCCAAAATGACCTGGAAAAATAAAATACTTATTTACACTGCCTTTTTTCGTCCAGTAATTACATATGCTTGCCCTGTGTGGGGTTATGCGCCTAAATCCAATCTAATTCATGTCGAAAGACTCCAAACCAGATTTCTAAGAAATATCTGCAAAATGCATTGGTACATGCCAAGTAAAAACATGTACCTTGCACTAGACTATCCTCCACTTAAAAAATTCCTTAAAAAACTTGCAACTAAATTTTTTGAAGACTTGGAAAAAATCAATAATGAAGCCATCCTTAATATCCCCAAATATACACCAAACATTAAAGTCAGAAGACCTAGAAATATTTTACTCTAATCTCACCTCATTTCCAATATTGTAATTTAACTTTTGTTATTTTTAACTTTTTCTTTTTTCCATACTTAAACTCTTATTTTTGATGATTTCAATCAGCTCTAAGTCTTAAGTTCTCGCAAGGTGCATAACTCCACACCCACCACCCCTAAATAGCCAATCAAAACCTGTCCTGACTCTCGCCAACTCACCCACCCCTACTCCTCAACAACTACTACTTAAGGGCCTGCAGAACTTTTCCAGTCCACTTCGCAGACGGTCACGTATGTAGCTGAAAGCAACGTGGAAGCATTTCATCATGACTGGGGATAAGCCCCTGCCGGGGCTAGGAACCCCAATAATCCAACCACTAGCGAGTGAGTTAGTTGAGAGTTTGCTCTGAAATAAAAAGCGTCTCGCTGATCTAGAGGATTTGTTATTAGTGAGCTGTGTTTGCGTTTGCTGTTAACGCTGTGTTATTGAGCTCGCTGTTGCTGTACTATACTATAGCTGTTTTGTAGTCTGTTTTTATCGTGGTAAGACTTGAATTTACGCTGTAATTGACTGTTGGATTGTATTTATCTGAAATTTTTACTTTATTAATTATCCTGTAAATAACTGTAAATAGCTGTAAATAAATTTGTTTGTGCTGTCCTCAAATAAAGTCCATTCAATCCGAACCCGCTACGCTAAAATCGTAACAGTATGGTTTGATTCAATCCATTTTGCCTGGTGATGTTCTTCGTAAACTACAACTATTGTTTTCAACTAAGCTTGACGTTCTTAAATGTACAAAAAATTATTGTTATGGAGGATTAATCATAGATAAATTATAGGCTATACTCAAGGATATTGAGCATTTATGGAGATCAATTGCAATTCTCCACTCAACATCTTCTGTCATTGTAAATCCAATGGTATAATGAATGGTACATACATTTTTTTAAAACTATTTACAGAAATGGTGATAGTTACTGTCTTGTAACTTCTTGTGAGCATGTGGGAGGATTCAAGATCTCATATTGTTTATTCTTGGATACGAAAAACTTTCATATTTTTGTTTCTATCAGATGATATCGATTTCTTTCAAACTTAAAAATGGAAGAGGAGATGCTAAAATTTTATTTAGCAAAACAGTAAATTATTGACAGAATTAAGTATATGGCAACTACAAATAATCTGCAAAACTGATTACATCCTCTATATATGTTATCGATACTCACTTACCTTCTATCATCTTCCTTTTTCACGAGAAATTTATAAGGTTGAATCCTAGCATAGAGTACTCTGAGTTTATTGCCAATATGGTAACCCTATAATTGATTCCTTTACTGGATTTTTTTTTCTTGAGTTATACAACCACTACGAAACTTTCTATAAGAAATTAAAATACAAAATATGAAAAAATGAATTTTTTAAAGGTGAAACAGTTTTGCTTGATGGTGAATCCATTGCTTGCTTTAATTTATTATCTGAAACACACGCTTACACAAAAGATCTTTATTTGAGAATTTAAAGAAGATTCAAAAGTTGTGACCCACATAGTTTCAAAAAGAAATCATCTTAGATAAGACATTTGTGACCAATAAAGTTCATAATTTTAATAATAATGATAAAAAGATGGGTAACTGCAACTATTTCACAGTATTTCTTATCTGGCCAACCATTTTAAATTGGCGACTTGACTGTGTTGGCATCCATGGCGAGGAAAGGGGCACATTAAACTAGGATTCTCCAAAAAAGGCTATCTCACATTATTTATGGTGAAACCAGTACAATTGTAGTATTCCAAAGATTTTTGCTTCATATGAATACTAACTTCTTTACATATCATCAATGATCATCTATACTCCCCCCTCCCATTTCGAAAGCTATTGCACATTTTGGCACAGCTCTTAGTCTTGCCATTTCTACCGCATTAGCTAATTATCACACGGAACATGAAAATTTTGCAGCTTTATAGAATAAATAATCAATGAAAATGCTATATATTATCACACAGTTATTTTTCTAATATTATTGTAATTATGTTTTTATTTTACTATTATTGTAATAAAACATAATTTATCAAAATTGTTTGACATATTTAAATTACTCTCTTTGATACTATAATGTCTTCATTAATGCTGTTAATATAGTCTTGTCGATCAATTTTGATGAAATGTGTATCTTTAAAACAAAAGAAAATGCAATTTTAAATGATAATTGCATTGTAATTCTTGAGCATTTTGATTAGAATGCTATTATTTTCATGCTATCTAGATAATTATCAGTTTTCTTAAGCTTTAAACTGTAGCTTGCAGAGCATCTTAAATTCTTAAAAACTAAATTAATACTCCAAGCATTTTAGAATTCCATCAGCTTCTTTCAACTTGACAGCCTGTATTGCAAACCATTACCAGATTCCGAAAGCTTTATAACTGATCAAAAGATATTATATAAAAAATAAGTAAAATAATAAAAATATGTTTATCAAAGAAAAATTCTTTTGCCTTTACCTTTTAATAATATTTTAACTGAAATAAAAATAGTTGCAGTTATAAAATGTCCGAAAAGGAATCATCTGCTAAATGTTTATTAACAGTTGTAAATCAGGTTTTAAATTGTATTCAACGCTATGCTTCCAAAACGGCAAAATTAATAGTATAAAAAAATCCGATATCTGATCAGTTATTAAAGCTGGGACATCTAAGAATTATATCATAACATCTGTCGAAAATAGAGGTAGAAAGAAGACATGTTCTTTGTGACCTGTCTAATAGTTATTAACCACCCGAAGTGATCTTTCCAAAACTTTCTCGAATAATCTTTAATGAAGGCGTATTTGTGTTTTAGATACATTGCTGATACTTAAGTATTAGACCGTCGACGCCAGCGGTTTAGTAAAAGCGACGGATTTAAGTTTGGCGATAAACCGTCGATGCCAACGGAACCAACAAAATGGCGGACGACAGTTAAGGTTTGAACTATTTTTTAAATAATGGCGGTTTTTTTTTGACATTAGCGGTTTAGCAATTTATTGGCAACGCCTTCAAATTTGCCGATGCAGATCGACCGTTTAATGCATAAAATAAAAATCCTGACTAATTGAGAGAAAAATATATAAAGTGGTACAAACAATTGAGGATACATCTTACTTTTGCCTGATAACTCCAACTTTCAATCGAAATAACACATTAACTAGAAGTGCAAACGTATTTTTATTTTCACACGTAACAAAAGGGTTAATTTACAGTAAAAATAACGAAAATCAACAACAAAATGTCTAAAATTAAAAATTTCACAAGTACTTGAAATAAACATAGGCAGGTATTTACCTTAAAAAATTAAGGATACACCAATGAAATTTGTGTGACATATCACATACAAAGACAGTGTCAATATTTGGTTGTATGTCCTCCAACTGTCTTGGTACTGATTCTACCAATTTTTTGGTGGTATGTGGATATATTTTATCCCATTCTTCTTGTAACACTTGCTTTAAATGGGCTTTGTACCTAATTTGGTATTTTTGGACTGCTTTTTCGAGTTTGGCAAACACATTTTTCACCACCAGTCCCCTGCCATTGATGTCAGGGGACTGGTGGTGTGTGCAATTGCTGTTTACAATGAAAAAAAACACCACATTTTGACATTACGTGCCGTATGTTTGAGGTCGTTGTTTTGCTAGAAAATAAAATTTCCATATAAACCCAATTTTTTTGCACTTTCTTTAAGATTGTTGTTGAGTATATCTATATAAAGCTAATGATCCATTATGCCATCTATAAAAGCTAAATTTTCTACCTCATTTGAAGCCATACAACCTCAAACCATGACGGAGCCACCACCATGTTTCACTGTAGGGCGTAGATTTTCTGGATCCATAGAGTTGTTCGGCTTTCTCCAAACGGTGCGACGGCCATCACTTCCAAAAATGTTGAATTTACTTTCGTCACTAAATATAACTTTCTTCCAAAAGTTATCTGTCCTCAATTGATGAGTTTTTGCAAACTCCAAACGCTTTTTCTTAAATGAATGGCTTAAGAAAGGTTTCTTTCTAGCTACTCAACTGCTATATCCAGCATGTCTAATCACATTTCTCAAAGTTTCAGTACTTACACTTCTGCCCATTATTCGAGAAATTTTTGAAGCTAGTTTGACTGCACTTAGTTTAGTATCAATCTTGATATCTTTCAAAATTTTCCTTTTGGCTACATAACTCAGAATACCTTTCCTTCCTTTTCCACTTTTATTTTCGATTAATCCATCGCTTTTAAATCTTCCAATGATTTTCTGAACACAAGAGTGACTTCTACCGATAATTTCAGCTATTTCACGATAAAATTTTCCTTAGTATAAATTTTCTTACATCAATATTGGTCTCTCTCCGAAGACCCATTTTCCATTTAAAATTGCGACTTTAAATTCCCATAACCAACTTCAAAAGACAAAAGTAGCAGCCGAAAAGGTTTAAGATAAAAGTGGCCAAACTTAGGCTATTATAGTAGCAAGCAGAAAAAATTTAGTGGTATTAAACAAAAATTTCATTGGCATATCCTTAATTTTTTGAGGTAAAGATCTCCCTATGTTTATTTCAAATACTTGTGAAATTTTTAATTTTAGATATTTTTTTTTTGTTGATTGTTAGATATATATTTTTGTGTTGATTGTTTTGTTTTCTGTTGTTCGTTATTTTTACTGTAAATTAACCCTTTTGTTACGTGTAAAAATAAAAAAGCGTTTACACTTCTAGTTAATGCGTTATTTCGATTGAAAATTGGATTTATCAAGTAAAAGTAAAGTGTATCTTCAATTGTTTGTACCACTGTATAACTTCAATTGAAGTCGCAACATCATATATCGAATTTGATATATTCAATCATTGCGTTTTTGAATCCGTTGCGTTATTGCGTTTGCGTATCTTCAAATGCTTGTAAAGTAAAAATGAATGAAATTGATAACTTAAATATTTTATTTAATGGCTAAGACTAGTAGAAAAGAAGAGTTTTTGAGAATTTTCGAAAATAAGTGGTGTTTGAGATAGGGAGATCATTGGTGACGTATCTAAGTGTCATTAATTTTCATGCAGGCGTCTTAGCACAGAGATAGAGCGTCTTCCTTGTGATCTGGGCGTCCCAGGTTCGACTTCCGGCCAGAGCATGGTTGTTCTGTGTTCTATCTGTGAGTTGTGGGAATGTGCCCCCCCCTTTAAAAAGGGGCCGTGCAAGCGAATGTGATAGCTGTGTGCCGTTTTCATATGATCTAGAAGTTAGACTTTTGTCCTCAGGTGCTTAGGGGTCCATACCCTCAGAAGCTACTGCACCCCTTCTTCCGTTGTAAAGCGGACATGCCATCATTAACTTTAATTAAAAAATTGCTGAAATTTTTTCAAGTAGTTATGTTTTTAGACCAATTTCAGGTTTGCCAAATATTTTAAATATATATGAATCGTGAGTGAACAGTTGGTTGTTGGATTTATTTATTTATTTTCTAACATTAATAGTCGTTTGATCGAATAATTCTTCTTATTCTAAATCGTACAAATAGTTAATTATAAATATGTTATGTAGTTAAATTATTAATCACTTTTTTAAGATGTAAAATTATTTTATCTTATTTGGACAACAAATTAGAGAAATATTGTTAGTCTCCTCGTCGCAGATGTCTTGCTCCTCCCATCTGAAAATTGCTCCGTCCCCACTGAATGAACTTTTCTCACATTTTTCTCCTTTTCTTAATTTGGAGAAGAAAAGCAATATTAAATATTGGTATACACGATTGCCATAAAATACGTTTTTTTTAAAGAAGATACTTTCGTAAGCTAAGGTTGATTGTCACCAAAAAAGATACAACCGACGTCAAATGAAATATTCTTTCTGGTAACTTTTTTCATTATGTGAGATCAAGATGTTTTCGTTAAGGAGTTCTGCACAATCGAAGCCAACGAATAATTGAAGCTCGAAATCGCGTAGGCAATGCATAAAGCATAAATGGTAATATTCATCAACATCTTTTAATTGCAAATATATTTTTTGCCAGTATTGCATTATTACTATGTATGCTTCTTTGAAAGCAGAAGCGTATTTAAGAGATTGACATGCTTTTCCCAGTATTGCTTTTCAAACTAATTTAAACTACACAATAACTTAAATTAGCTTAATACAATAATGACTTTATGAATAAAAAATAATTTCTCACATAACTTGAAATTTGCGATAGTAGATTTCATTTTCTTATTAAATTTCATATGTTTATTAAATTTATTTATTTATTATGTATATATTTTGTTATGTCGCCAATAGAGTTTACTTGGCAAGATTTGCTCCGGTAGATGAAAAAAGACCATTAAGACACATCATCCAAATCTCCGGGCTTTTTGGCCAGAGTAAAAAATGGGATATTTCACCATTAAATTATATTTTCATGTGCCGATAACTTGCTAAATGTGATGACTCATTTTTTCAAAACCCTAAAATTCTGGCTTCGAAGAGCATTTTGTTACTTTTTGCCACCATTCAAAATGGCTGAATTTTAGCGATATTTTAATATTTGGCACGATTTACCTACATGGGAAAAAACTGAAATTATATATTTTAATCTAATTTGGCAAATAAATTCTTAATAGATTCTTGGTTTTAAATTTGACTTCGTTTTGTTTATTTTGAAATTTTTCTTCTTAAACTGTCCTTGAGGAAAAACTTGTACACATATAAGTTTCAAATTTTAAAGGAAATTTTCCAAAAATAGCAAGATGTTTGCCAGTCAAATATTGATATTTGTTTATTCCTATTTCATAGCACCCTTTTGTTTCGCCAATATTTGTTCCAGACATTTTACTTCGTTTTTATACCCTGCTATTGCCGAGTAGCACATATTTATTTGAGCAATTAGTGTTCTAATCACTTTTTCCTTTTCTTTGATTCTTTCTCTGATTTCTATCGATTCATTCAAATACTCTTCGTTTGGAATCCTTATTTTTGCATTCTTCAGCGTCTCTAGCATTACGTCTTTTTTCTTCAGTTGCAATTCCTTTTCGTTCAATTCGTTGACTTTATTCCGAAGCAACTTCTGCATCCTGGAGTGATTTTTTAAGAACTCGTAGTTTTCACTGCGAGTTGAATTTTGTTCCCTGTAGATGTGCTTTACGATATGTTCCTGCAATGCTCGGACAATCTGTTTCTCTTTTGCCAATGATCGTTCTAAATTTTGAATTTTACTTTCAGATTCCCTTTTTTGTATGTTTGCATTTTTCGAAAGATTTTTCCAGTAGTCAATTCCCTTCACTTTCTGTTTTAGAACTTTAATTTCTGTTAGAAGATTGTCCAATGATCTTTTTGTTTGGAGCAGATCTTGAAACTGAGAATTGCTTTCTTCCTTTATCTTTCGCAGTTCTAGATCTTTTTCGTTTATTTTTATATGTAGAATCTGTCGAAATTTGCTAAATTCGAATTCATGTCGAATTTTATTTGTCTTCCGTTCAAGAAAATTGGTTTCTTCAAATTTTTTAGCAGCTGTTTTCAATAAATAGCCATTATCTCGGTCTGAAATGTTACTGGTCATTTTAGTTGATAAATTATCCTTTGTTTTTGTTGTTTTGCTAGAAACAGGTCCCCTATCATCAAAATCTTCAAGGATTTTCACATTAGACTTGTTAAATAACATGTTTGAAAATTAATCCAACAGCCCAAGAGAAATACACCCTTTTTGAAATGCTTAAATATTCAAAATATTTTTCTTATCACATGGATATTGACAACTATATATTATCTTTTCAAATATCTTGTTATTTCAAACATAAGTTAGTCATTAAGTACTTTTAAATAATAAACAATCTCGAGGCTCACTATTGCTACAAATACACAATCCTAAACTTAAAACTTCCGTTAATATTAATGGGAATGTAATAGACTGATGGTTCAGGTAAAAGCCCGCGTGTATTTCAATAATTTGTAAAAGCTTCGTCTTTTGAATCAGGCATTCTCTTTAAAGTACAATGTCATGGAAAGTTTTAAAAAACGAGTTTCTTCTATGTCGGAGATAAAAGCTTTAGTACTGGTGAGGAATAAAAGAGTTCTTGACTTTTTAAACTGTATTTTTATTCACAACCATACTAACACAAAATAATAAAACATT
>JAOUZG010025848.1:5141-44750 GCA_026289955.1 Argiope argentata
CATATAAAGTCCATTCAATCCGAACCCGCTACGCTAAAAACGTAACAGTATTTAAACACATTTATTTTTAGGTGACAGAATGTCGAAATAAAGCAGAAACCTTAAAGAAATGAAATTATTTTATTTCAGCTTTTTTAGAGAATACTTACGTAAATAAATAAAGTGTTTCAAATAAAATTAAAATTAAATAAATTGATTAAGTAGATCGCATTTTATTTAAATATCAAAGCAGTAAATATTAATTGTAAATAATAAAATTTTAGTATTGATAATTAATAGGGAAAATTTGAATGAAAAGCATCATTTAATATTTAAAAATATTAATTTATGGAGCAATATTAGCAAATATTTAAAAAAAAAACAGCTTTAAAAATTGAAAAATATTTGTTGTACATCGATTACACATCTTAGCGTATAGTATTCAATTTCAATGACAATTAAAATTAGTAATTGAAATGTTTTAAAATAGAGCATCGTCATGTTATATTATATTAAAAGTTATTAGAAAATCTACATGATTTTTTTAATGAATCTTTTTTTTAATATTTTTTATTCTTGCTCAATCAATCAGTCCTGATAATAAAAAATTAATATTATTATTTTCACCTGAAGTGAAGAGAGCCATAGAGTTTGTGTCATTAATCTTTTCTAACCGCCGCCGTTTTGTTTTTTGCTGAGGTTGTTGTTTTGCCCTAACAAAATGGCTGAAAATAATAATTTTAAGAAAGGTGGTTCTTTTAACAACGAAAACAACAAACAAGATATTAAGATGGATCGTCGTAGGGATAACAGAGTAGATAACAGAAGACCTCCAGGTCGTAACCAAAATGATAATCAGTGGGGCCGGAAAGATGTAGTGAAAGAAAAATTGGAGCTAATGAGTGGACCTACTACCAATTTGGTTAGTAAAGATGGAGTTTCTGCAAAAAAATTTACTGGTCGCTGTCGTTTGTTTGTGGGAAATTTACCTACAAATATCAGTGAAGAAGACTTCCGAAAAATGTTTGAACAGTTCGGCGAAATTGCCGAAGTATTTCTCCAAAAACAAAAAGGCTATGGCTTTGTCAAATTGGTACGTAACAACATTTTATTCTTTGAGTTATCATTTCATATTTGAAATGTAAAACAATTTTGTTACTTTTTCATTGTATAATACGTAATATAATTAATACTCTTTAATTATATTGGTTAAGAATAATCATTAACAATATAAATTTACATATTTTTCTTTGATATATTTTTTGTAGAATGGCAATCATTCATCGTTTTACTTTTTATGCTGTTAAAAATCATATAATAAATAAGTTTATTTGTTTCATTAGATACTGTTAGGTCTGTCGACAATGATTTATTGCTCCTTTTAATTCAATTTCATTATTTATTAGACCTGGGTGGTAATGCTTGTTGATTTTTTTTTAAAATTTTAATTTCTCATGTTTTTTTACATTAAAAATGCACAATTTAGTTATATATAAATCATTATGTTATCGAAAAAAACATTAGAAATCTCAGTAAAATCTGAAATTTACGGCAGTGAACAAAAAAAGTTCTTAGCAAAGAAAAAAAATGTTAGTCACAAATAATTGTCTAAAACAATATTGCGTCAAAGGAGGTTTATGAAAAGTGTTTGACATAGCTTATAAATCACCAAAAAATATTAGAAAATGAGATCTGAAGTCTCAAATTTCTTCTGCACTTGAATCTTCTGAATGAAAAGGAAGTTACTTGTATGAATGAGACTGACTCACAATATGTATATATATGCATGTGAAATTAGTATTTAATCATGTTAGCTAAAGACCACTTGGAAAAAAAACCAAACGCCAGTAAATTGTTTGAGATATGCTGCTGACCATTAAAAACATGCTTGTTAGAATATGTTATAGAGACATATTTGTAATAAATTACTAGCTTTCAATCATATTTATTATTTTATATGCATATAAATTTTTCCTGTACTATATACTTGTTAAAGTGTCCTTAGAAAAATATGCCGTTGCTTTTTTTTATCTTAATAAATATTTGACTTAAAGAAATTAATTACTGCAGGCTAATTTTAATATGGTTGCAGTTTTGATAGTTTTCATTGACTTATTAATGATTTTTGCTTGTTTTTGATTTGTGTATTTCATGTCATTTTTTACCTCTTTGTGTGTGTTTTTGGCAGTAATATCTGTGTTAAACCTGGAAAATATTTAAAATAAGCTATAAATCTGTGACTTACTCCCAATAAATCAAATAATTTTAATGTGTTTTTATTATGAATGTGTTGATTTTTTTCTTTTATAAAAAAATTAAAAGAAATGAGAAAAGAGAATGGATTTTTTATTGATTAATATTACTTACAAATTTTCTAATAAATAAAAGAGAATGGATTTTTTATTGATTAATATTACTTACAAATTTTCTAATAAATAAAAATTAAATTTAAGGGGAATATAATTTCTTATTTCTGAAGTTTTTCTTAAAATTAACCAAATTTATATATGTCTGCAAAATGTCAAAAAAAAAGTTTTTTAAAAAAGATTTTTTTAAAAACAATTTTTATTTTACTCCTAGATTTATTCTTTAAAGGTAAACAGTTGTATAAATACATTTTGAGTTCTATAAACATTTATCATATTAATTTTCTTAAAAGGTAAATACTAAACAGACCCTACTGTGTAAAAGTGTTAATTAGTATTTTTTTTAATAACATGTATGCATACAAAGTTTAACATTTCTGTTTAAAACTATTTCAGGTGTTAAAAGAAAAAATTATTGATTAGACCATTTTTTTTAATATTTCTAATTGTTGTTGGAATAAACCTTTTGTTATATATTTCAGGTTTAATAAAGACATTAAAATGCATTGTTAAAAAACAGAATTGAAAAATAATGCATTTAAATCCTATTAAGTTTCAGAAAACTTTAGTGGGTATTGTACAAAATCCATGCAAAATGAAAAAATTTTATCTTCTAGCCACTCTCTAAAATTTTAAATATTTATGTACCTTGATATCTTAAAAGTTCTTTAGCAAAATAATTTTAAGCTTTAAATATTGATAGCCACTCAATTCATATTATTACAAAATCTTTTGACATAATTCATTATATTAAATATCTCTCTAGATTAATGTTAGTTGTTATAAAAATAAAATATGAAATGGAATAGATAAAACTTCAACAAATACAAATTTTTTTTTGCTGAATCAATATGGAATTTTTAAAAAATTATACTAAAAGAAATCAAATATTTCAGCATTGTAATCTTAAGTGTTGCACTAAATATTTTTAAAAATAATTTATTTAATATTAAAAAAATAATCTATATTAATAAAAATGCTTCTCGAAATGCGTTGCTAAGCGCAAAACTAGAGAACAGCTCGACCGATTCGGCTAATTTTTATTTTAATATTTTCGTTAAGATACGAGGATGGTTCTTATGGAGAGAAAAAATGAAAAAACTGCGAGGAAAATAGTTAAAACGACACTTTTCTTACTTTCCTGCCATAACTCTTCATTTCCTTCCCCCACAGCCAAGTAAGATAGCAGGAAGTAATAAATTATCATTTGTTTAGAAAGAAATACGCGAAGTCAGGTGGTTTTCATTCATAGATAACGGGATGTTTAAAAAAGAAAGAAAATAGTTGCTTTTATTATTAGTCTGTATGAATATTTAATCTATGCCTGCTCGAAATAAAGTCTGGGCAGGGAAGAAAAAAAATAACAAAGCGAAAAAAAAACGTTTGTAAAAAGTAAAGCAGTGAGGAAAAAAAGGAGAGAAAGAAAAGAAAAGAAGTGTGTGTGTGTGTTTCACCATTATTTCCTCTGTGCGCGGCATTTTCCAAGCTGTTTTTAAACTTCCCCATCTTTTGAAAACCAAATGTCTTTATTTGTTTAGTTTGTTTACATTTATGAAAATTTGAATATCATTATTCTATAAAAACAGAATTTTAGACCTTTCTCTTCACCATTTAAGTAAAATATCAATTTCAGGACAATCATTGCTCGGATAGAAAGAGAAAGATGAGTAGTACAGTGAACAGATCATCTGAAGAAAATAATAATAATTAATACTATAAATGAATTATATGATTATCAAAATTTGTTTGGTTTAAAAATATTTTGGTGAAAAACCTATTATGAGAAACAGCTACATAAAATATTAGCGAGCATTAATACTGGCGAACCGACTGGTCGCCAAAGGCGGCTAGTTCAATATAAATTTCTCTGATTCATCATAAAATTTTGGTTTTGCTTAAAAAAAATTAATTTCTAAATATATTATTTTATCTCAATCAATGTATGTACTTCTGAAAACAGTTATGAAATCTAAATCTTATGCAATCCTTTAATCTTATAAATCATATTCAATAAAAATATCTTGATGATCTTACAAGCATAACATTATCTTAGGGACAATCAACAGTTTCATTAGACAAACAATTATGGGGAAAATCCTAAGTTCCAATTGGTGTATATTCTTCAAAACTGTTGATGGAAAGTTCTGAAATTGTGCATTTTTATAGAATAGAGATAGTCAAATTTTCATTAATCAATTAGTTTTGAGCCTTTTTTTAGTTTTAAAATAACTGACTCAATGATATTTTTTTTAAGTATGACTTACAGAATGGAGGATCAGAATAAAATGTCATAATTCATCAAAATAGTTATTTATTCATACTTAATAAAATATAATTATTTCATGTAAACTATTTTTTGAGACACTAGTTGGTACTAAGCATGCTGCTGTGAGGAGAAATAATGGTACCTGCATATTAGACTGTTGATATCAATGGTTTAATAACTCATTGGCGACAGATTCAAATTTGGCAATAAGCTGACGCTGCCAACGAAATGGCAAACTACAGTTAAGGTTTGAACAATATTGAAAATAATGGTGGTTTAGCAAATCGCTGATGATGCCTTTAAATTTGGCAATAAACATTTACAGTCTAATTTCAAAATTTTCGTTGCTGATATATTTACATTTGAGGTAGAACTTTACTGTACGGTCACCCTTGGCGACTTTTTCAAAATCGCGCCAAAAGTCGCCATTTTGGCGATTTCGAAGCGAGAATCAAAACAGAGCACAGAAAATGGCTGAAAAGTTGCGGAGAGGAATAACGAACTTCTGGATTGTAACAAAATAAAAGTGCAAAGCTTTTATGGGTTATGTTAGGAAATAAGAAATGTAAGGCATATTAGCATCCAAAAATTAGAACAAATTATTGCAAAAAAATACAAAAAGAAGCGGACTTTCGAATGTAAATTTAACTATATAAATGAAAGAACAAAAAGCAGAAATTCAGCAAGGAATAACGAACTTACATTTCGGACATTCATACCTATTTGCAATCAACCCCGCTTTCATACAAAAATCAAATGTCTCTTTCCTTTCATCCAATCCATACAAATACCTTAAATTCACATGCTCATCATACCACATAACATCATTCTCTCCAAACATTCTTGCACTTACCTCAGACATTCCCCATGCAGCCATCACAATAAAATTAAAAGAACGTGGGAGCTAAGACTAAAGCGACTTCACAATATATCAGCACGTGGGAGCAAAGACAAAAGCAACCTCACCATATATCACCCCAGTTCGAAATGGGGAAACTCAATTTCTGGGGAAATTCCAGTTTTCGGCAGATTGCCAAAAAAAAAAATTAATTATCGGCAAGGTTGCCAAAAAAAATTAATTATTGGCAAGGTTGCCACAAAAAACTATTTATCGCCAACTTTTGAAAAAGTCGCCAAGGGTGACCGTACAGTAAAGTTGAGCCACATTTGATAAAAGTGAAGTATAATGTGTCCTTTGCTGAGCCAAGGATGCTAAGTCACCAATAAATAAGGCAGACAAAGTAAACAAACACTTTTGTGAAATAGTTACAGCTACCACTTTCTTGATTACCTTGATTTTTTTCTGATAAGTATTCCCCCCACCACCACTGGCTATGTCGGTCTGTTGGGTGCAGAGCAAAAGTTAGAGCAGATGTTAACATTGCCTAGATGTTAATAAAGTTTGCTTATTTGTAAATTAAAGATGTTTGTATCCTTAAAATAAATAATGCCATCAAAATGTGTTCAAACCCCAATGAATTTAGAATCAAATGTGTATCTATGTTTTTATACAAACAAAATAGTAACATAAAACCTTGTACTTGCATAAATAAATAATTACAATTTCATTTAGAAATAATTTCAATTCAAGTCAAAGCATTTTCATGAAATTGTATACTTTATTGAATAAAGTTTTGGAATTACATATCTAGGTATCGTGTTGAGAGAAATAGGATATGTATGTAATAATAATTTTAAATATATATTTCCTAATTTTTATATTAAAATTTGCCATTGTTAACTTCCTTCTAAATTTCATATTTCCTGAACTTATTCCCCCATTTATATTTAATTATTTCTTACATGCACCCTAGAACACTGACTATTGCATTTTCTATGTTCCAAGTGAAGGGATAACAATTCATAACACTCGCTCATATTTTTCAAAGATACACAAGATTCCCTTGCTTAAATTGACATGTGGTAAAGCAATATCTATCAGAATTTCATTGTAAAATCATTGGAGGGCTAAGTTCTCTCTTTTGAATTTGTGTCACAATGTAAAATGTAGATGCATTTCTTATTACTTCCCTGTAAGTGCCTTCCATGTAAAATGAGGTAAATTAAAACAAAATTCTTCCTGACCACGATTCTACAAAATTATGTTTATACACACACTTAAGGTTGCCCAATTAAATTATGTCCACCCTCTTGCTTTTTATTTCAAAATAATATCTGTAGGTAAACTGTGCACTAAGCTGTGTGACTTCTTACAGGTAACCTCATGACAGGTAACTCAAAAGCTGGTGTTTCAATCATATTAATGTAATTTGTGTTTTTAAAGAATAAAATCAAATTTATTCTTTTAAAAAGGCTGTCTTAAATTTACTTTTTGTTTTATAATTTAAAAGGAATAATCTTTTCCAATTTGCTATATAAATTATATTTTAGCAAATACTCTTATGTTTATGATTTGGTATTATTATCTTTGAAATTTTTTAAAAATACAAAGATGCAGCTTTTATGTTTTCTAGTTTTTCCTAAATTAATTTTGGAAGCTATTTTTGAAATAAAAAATTTTAAAATATTGTTTTTCGTAATTTTATAATTATAAGTTTTATTCTTAACAATTACTTTTCTCAATTATAACTGGAATGAACAGTTTTTAATAAATTGTTTTGCAGGACACTCGCCAAAATGCTGAAACTGCTAAGGCAGCTTTGGATTTTTCAATGAAAGATGGTAAACAACTTAGAGTGAGATTTGCTACACATGGAGCTGCTTTAAAAGTGAAAAATCTTTCGCCTTGGATCTCTAATGAGTTGTTAGAGGCCGCCTTTTCTGTTTTTGGTGAAGTTGAAAGAGCAGTTGTTATTGTTGATGATCGAGGAAAGCCAGTAGGAGAAGGTATTGTTGAATTTGCAAGAAAACAATCTGCACAGATGGCTATTAAACGATGCACTGATGGATGTTATTTGCTTACTAGGTAATTTAGAATCAGCATTAAATTTTCTGTTTTATCACTTTGTTCCATAATCACATTCCATAATCACAAAGAGAAAATACAGCGCAGTACTCCATACTTTGTTTTCTGACTATCTAAGAGATGCATTAACTTTTCACATCATATTGAAATGATTTAATTTCACTCTGAAAAATGAGATTTTATTTTCATCATCAGATTTTTAAAATAATAAGTAACTTTCTGATATACCTGGTATTGTTCAGGTTGTACTGACATTTTAAAATGATTTCTTTATTGCAAATCTAGTTATACTTAAGATAAAACCATTTTTTTTTTTTTTTTTTACTTATATAGTTTTAAATTGTTTTAAATCTAAAAAGATCTTGATGATTTTATTCTAATGAAATATTTCTTATTTTTGTAGTTCACCTCGTCCCGTTGTTGTTGAACCTTTGGAACAAAGAGATGAAGAGGACGGTCTTCCCGAGAAAAATTTTCAAAAAGGCAACAAAGATTATTTGAAAGAACGTGAAATTGGGCCTCGCTTAACTGAACCTGGTTCATTTGAACATGAATTTGCTAACCGTTGGAAGAAACTCTATGAACTGGAACAACAAAAGAGAGACCACCTTGAAAAAGAAATTGAAGAGGGCAGACGACAACTAGATGAACAGATGGAATTTGCTATTTATGAACATGAAGCAAATCTTCTGAGAGAAAGTAATAATTTATTATTATTATTTTTATTAATATTTAATTTTTTTCGTATCTTGAATTGTTGGCATTTTGTTAATTTAACTAAAAGCAAATCGTGATCTAAATTCTGCTCAAATAACTTAGTTTATTCATGCTATTTGCTAATTTTTATCAATTTCTCAACAGGTTACTTTTCTTGGATAATTTGACAGTTGTCTAAACATAAAAAATGATAGCTGAATCTAATGCTATGAAATTAATTTATTATTATTAAATTGTTTAGTGTGCTATTACATAGAGAAAGAATTAAAAATTTTTGAGGCTAAAATGTTATGAAAATGGTTCTGTATAAGCTCACTGAAACTGTCAGAAGGAATCTAATTCAAAAGTATTTTGGAAAATCTTATTTGTTCAATTATAGTACTTGAATTATCATTAATATTTTTTTTTTTTGGATTGTTACATATTAGGGCACATGCAAATAAGTGGTGTATGATAAAATAAATCATTTTTAAAATAAAATATAAATTTAACAATCTTTAGTTTAAAGTTATTAAAAAAAAACATATTATGTTAGTTTTATTATAGAGTAGTGAAGTAATCTGAAAACAAGAAATTCCAGGTAATTGACTAGGAAAATTTATTTTTAAAATTTTAATTTTATTATATTGATAATTATTAACAAACTCTACAATTAACTAATATGTTTTCACAGATTGAATGAACTGTTGTTGGTAACTAATGAAAATCATTCATTCACTGAGATCAGAAATAAAATGTTGAGTATTTTCAAAATTCACTCAATGTTACAGCTCAACAAATGATAGATTTTTGAAAAATATAAAAAATATTGCTAAATAAACTACTGATCCTATGTCTTATCTTCAACTATTATAAAGCGAAATGTATCAAATTCTATTAGTTTGATTGCTGAAACAATTTCTAAAGAATAAATGAAAATAGGAAATATGTCGGTACCAACATTATAGTCAGTATAAAGCTGCAACTTTATGGTTGAAAAGTACACAAGAAAATGCATTATGGTGCATCTCTATTTCTAACAAATGATCCTTTTATCCAAATTATTCCCTTACGAAACTGTCCAAAATTATTATTTCATTACAAAGTACGAAAGAATTGAAATGCAATTATTTAGAAAAGGTCTGAATTTACAGTTCACATATTTTTTTTGGTGAGAATTCATTTTAACACATATTTTAAAAGTGAGACTAATTATCTGTTTACTATGTTCCTATGGTTTTCTTTTGATGAATTGGAATAATTTATTGCAGTTTATTTGTTTCTGAAAATTTAATTTTTTAATCTTTATATCTATGTATGGACAAGGTCCATTATTCCAGTGGTAACCAAATTCCAAAGATCACAATGACCTGTTGTTCACATACAGTGATAAAATTGCCATAAAGTTTCTTATGGATAATGTTGATGGTCAAAATAAAGCAAGATAAAGGTTTTATTTTCAAATTTGCTTCCTTGCCTCAGTAAAATTTATATTTTCACCTGGCCGAAAACAATTTTAAAAATACTATTATCTTCATGTAATCTATAACCATCAAATTAAAATACTCAAGAATACTATGTGCTCAATATGTAACTTTTTCTTTTGCATTATTAATGCTTTGCTCATTGAAAATTTTTCTAAATTTGTAATGACTATAGCATTAACAAACACACCCTGGCTGTTTACTTTTCATTATATATCTTCAATATTAAGTTGAAAAGGTTTAAAACTATTAAGAAGCTGGGATTTCCCTCCTACTCTCTTTTAAAGAAGAAGACAAAATTTTAAACAAGTCATTTCCAATAAATGAAAAATGTTTTATTTAAAGTTGGATAATTTATTGTTATGATCAAGTGTCATTTTTTAATTTCAATCATCCAATAGGCTTGAAACTATTGGTTTGAATGAAATACTCAAATTACAAAACATTTTATGTCAAAATTTAATATTTTCAGAATAATGATTGTTAATCTCTTTCACATTTGAAGTTTCTACATCTTAATATACATCCTCAGAATTATAAATAGGTTTTTTAAAAAGGAAGATCATTAGATCCTCATTCCTATAATCAATACAATCATTAGAATTCATTTCCTCCCATTTAGTGCAATTAACCATAAAATTCCACTTTAACATTTTAATTTGTTTGTTTTCTTGAGTAAAAAAGCAGTATAAGCTCATTCTGAATTTATGCAAAAATATTACCTACTTCAAGTGTTCAATGTTTTTATTATTTAAAATAGAAAAGTTATCTTTGCCTTCTTACGGACTTTGCAAATTACTTAGGATATATTTTAACTTACATACTCTTCACTGTTTATATAAATTAACCAGATTTTTGCTGCTGTATCAGCTATTATATCATTCACCATTACATCATTCACACAAATTGAAACAATTAATGCTTCATTTTATAAAAACAATAATTCATATTAATATCTTACACATTTAAAAATAATAGAAATTTATATTTAAGAATTGCTAGCTTCTCTTTAAATGTTTCATTTAAATGGCTAGCTCATTTTTGCAAATTATCAGTAGCTGTCCAGCAGTTCTTAATTTCACTGATATTTAGCAGCCTTGCTTCCACATTTCAACTCATTACTTTTGTCAAATCAGTGCTCACATATAAATTTGAAATATTTGTTACCTTATAAAAAATAATTAGAAAGAAAATTTATTGTTCAAAATTATTTTAGGCTTTAAAAAGAAATACTTAGGGCCAAATGTGTAAATGATTTCTTATGGTCAGCAAGCTAAAAGTTTAATTCAATTTTGTAACTGAATAATTTTTTTATTATTTTAGCATAGTATTATCTCTTCAATTAAAAGTGCTTACTATTATTGATAATATTCATTGATAAATTTCATTTTTTTTAATCTCATTTTGTGTTGAAAACCAATTTTTAAAAAATAATTTTCATTTTACTACAGCACATTAAATTTTGCTTTTTCTGTATGAATTTTGGACACTTTTTAAAATCAGAACTGATAAGAGTATTTTTGTGTAATACATAAGGGAGAGAAAATAAATGAATTATTCTGACGATCTTAGATATGCAGAAAAAAAGCAAGAAATAACAAAGCAGCTGCAATAGAAACTTTTTTTTTAATTCTAAAATTTGGAATTTTATTATTTTTACAAGAAAAGCTTTTTCATCTCCATTGATAAATTATTCAAAAAAAAACTTATTTGTTTTTAATATCTATTTCTATTTGTGTTATATACACAAAAAAAAATCATGTTCTTTTAAATATTTCTCCCATTTAGTTTCATTTGTATGTTATACTTAACATAAGTGTTTTAAAATTTAAGTGTACAATATATTAATTTCTCTACTAGGATTGCGTCTAATGGAAGAACAAAGCAGCATTATTCAGCGTGAAAGAGAAATGAGGTAAATTAAATATCTTTCTAATATTAAAAAATTATACTTTTTTAAATATATTTTTGGCTCATCTAGTTTCGTTAACTTAAAGTGGTTAATTAAATAAAATTTTAGAAGGGAAGAAGAATTAAGACGTGAAGAGTCTCGCCGGGCAGAGGAAATGCTTCTACGCCAACAGCAAGAAGAAATCTTGAGAAACAATTTAAGACGAAGACAGGAAGAAAATATGATGATGGGGGTAAATAAAAATGTCCTTATTTTTTCCCCTCTGCTAATTTTGGTTAAATTGTCTCTAAATTATGTTAAAAATTGTTGGATTTTGGAAAGAATTTATAACCTAAAAACAATGTATTTACAGTATGTATCTGTAGTAGAATAAAACATCTAACCAATTAATCAGATTCAAGTCTGTATCCATTTAAATACAGTTGTCAACAGAATGGGCTTGTGTAAACTTTCAACACCAGTTATGGTAACACAAATGCATGAATTTCTTCACTAGTTGGGGTAAAGCTAGGCAGATTAGAAATTTTTAATTTCCTTTATTCTGTTTTATTTTAATTCTAAAGTACTTGAGAATGATTGAAAGGTCGCTTAATTAACAATGTTTAATTTTAAATGCATCAAACATTAAGAAAATAGAAATTTGAAATAATTGGCTGAAAACATGTTAAGCTTAACTTTGTAAGTGTGGGAATAAAGTTGAAGTTTTACTTATTTGACGATGAAGAAATTAAAAGTTTTTTTTATGGGAAAGATTTTAATCAATAATCATAATTCTAATTAAGAATTCAAAGAAAGAACTCTGAGGTGCACATTCCCAACCTCCAGAATATACGTGTACAGTAAGACCCTGCTTAGCGCTGTTTCGGTTTAGCGCTCTTTTATTTCAACCCGGGGATTCCACAAAATCGCTCGCAGCATACGGGCATTCCCCGAAATATTATGCAGCGATAGCTTTCAAATACATATCCGAAAGAGTGTACTTGTATTTCTTGTTTGGTGCGGTATTGTACAGACATATTTTCATTATTGGAAACATTTGTTGACATTATTGTATTTACATATTTAATACTATATTACAGTGTCAAATATTTTGATCATTAGTTTTTTACTATGGGTGATAATGAAAAAGAAAAGAAAGCAACCAGAAAAAGCATTTCACTCAAAACTAAAATGGAAGTCATTAGAAGATTAGATTCTGGTGAACGTCAAACTCTAATTAGTTCTTCATTGAATTTGCCAACTTCAACAATAAGGACCATCGTGAAGAATAAAGAAAAAATACTGTCATCGGCAACTGCAACTACGTCAAGCTCTGCAACTAGAATTACCTGTTCTAGAAATAATATCATAGAGGAAATGGAAAAAGGGTTGTCTGTATGGATTGACGACGAAATTGACCGCAATATGCCTTTAAGCCAATATATCATAATGGGAAAAGCTAGAAGAATTTTTAATTACATTCAGGCTGAGACAATTGGCAAAAGTGAAACTTTCGTTGCTAGTCGAGGATGGTTTAATAGATTTAAACATCGAAATAACCTTCACAACATAAAGATTACAGGAGAAGCAGCAAGTGGTGATACAAAAGCGGCGGCTGAATTTCCAGCGATATTAAAAAAATAATTGAAGAAGGAAACTATCCTCCTTTTTTTTAAAGAATATTCGTTTTGTTATTTATATTTTGTTTTTATTTTTGCAGGAAATAATAATGTGGTATTAATTTGGGCTTTAAGAAATAAATGTTTGGTTTTATTTTTATTAAAAAAACATACTTTTTAAATTTAATACCTAACCAATTTCCTAGACATCTTCCCCTAACCCCAATATTTACATGTAAAGATAGCCTCGTTTAGCGCTGTTTCGCATTACGCTCTACTTTGATGGAACGTATCCCCCGCGTTAAACGGGGTCTTACTGTACTAAATTTGGTAGCTGTTAATGTATGTGTGTGTATGTTGGCCTGTAAAATGCCAACATACACAGAAACACACATTAAGCATATTATGATAATTATAGAATATGTTTATATTTCTAGTATCAACTGCTTATTATCTCTTTGTCTCAATCAATTTTAGGATAATTATGAAGTATGATTATTATAAGCTGAATCTGATTTATGCTATAATTTTCTATCTAAGAATATTTGTTGATATTAGAAATGGGAATATTTATTTAATTATTGGGAAAGGTTTTATATCAAATTATAATTTTGTTAAATGTATTTACAGGGTCCACCTGGTTATGGTGAAAGAATGGATAGGGTAAGTTCTTATTTTCAGTTTAATTGCATTTCAACTTCCATTTTTCCATATCTCATTTCTCTAATTCAGCACATAATAATTCAACTAATGATTTAGAAATTTATTTGTTGAAATGCATTTAATTTTCAATGATCTCCTTAGAAAATTGTTGAAGATCAGATGAAAGTGCGGTCATTATCTATGTTTTTAAAGTTTGTAGAATATTTTATTTCTTTTTAAAATTGTTATTCAGATACAAATTTTTGAAAGAGAATTAGAAAATTGTTGAAGATGGGATGAAAATGCAAGGATTGTTTATGTATTTAAAGCTTGCAGAAAATTTTATGATTAAGAATTGTTATTCAAATATGAATTTTTAAAAAAGAATTTAATAAATTAAATAAAATGAATTTAAATTTGTTTGTTAAGCAAATAGTTTAATAATCATTTCTCTCCATTCTGTATAAATGTGTCTGTTAAAATTTTTTGTCTTATTTTCTTGTATACTTTTATAGTGGTTACTTTGCTCTAGCCAGAGTGTGATGTTTTTTATTATTATTATTATTATTAAACTCTTTGCGGTTATTGAGACATTTGCAGGGGTGTTTGTGCTCCGGGGAAACCCCGGAATTCCGGGAATTTTGATCTTCGACACCCGGAAATTCCGAGGATCGTCGTTCAAAAGGAAGTAGGATTAATAATGAATTATTTATTTTGATCTGGGTAATTTTGTTCAATAATTCATCGAACTTTTATAATTAGGTTATTCAATACTTCATTATTGTAATTTTTCATTTCTCCCCCCCTTCTCGAAACTCCAAAATGTCGGTAGTAAGTCCGTAAAAGTTTCAGGGGATTTTTTGGGGTCCCACAAACACCCCTGCATTTGATTTGTGAATAGTTATTTTCGTAACCAAATTAGATTTTAATGTTTTTATTCATATATTCTCTGGATAGTTCTTTTTTAATTCCCCCAGATAATTTCTATTTTGAATTTACTAATTTTAAGTGGAAAAAACTAAGCCGTATTATTATTTGTCATAATAGTAAAATACTAAGATAGTTATTTATGTAGTGTTTGTAATGATATTGAACTATACTATCTCTTTTATGCATACTGTTTAGCAAAACATTGAAAAATTTAATACAGTTAATAGTTCCAGTCATACATAAAGGATATTTTGGTAATTAATTTTTTTAATATATTTTTTGATTGATACTGAAAATTTATATACGTTCTAGCATTGTGTAAAAAATCATCTTCACTATCGTTTTAAATTTTTTTATTTATTCTTTGAAAAATGCCGTGAATTTTAATTTTTGAATATTCATATATCTTTATAAAAAGATTTAGTCGTTGGTAAAAAAAGTCTTATGAATGTGTCAGAAATTCAATAATTTCTGGCAATGATAAATTAAAAAAAAAATTGGCTTTTTTTTTGGATAATTTTTAATTTCACATATTAATATTGCAAGCGTTTTCTTTCCCCTCTGTAAAATACTTATTATATGTAAGACACTCTGCACTTAATTATAAGTTGCTGTATGAGCAAGTGCAGATTGCTGAATTAATAATACTTTATTAGATAATTGCATTTTTGAATATGACAACAATATATTATGTGAATGTTATTAATCATTTGCCCAAACATCTGTTAAATCTTTTTTTGTAGTTGGTTTTAGCCAATTTTTAAATCATTCTTTTGCTGAAATTAACTTCTTATTTGTTAATGAGAATGTATCTATAATGTAAAAACTTTTTTTTTTAATAATGAGATATTTCCTTTTATTTAAGCCATATCGCTAATTTATTTGTATTTAAGTGCTGCTTTACTATATCCCTGTAGATTTCTATTTAAGTGATGTACATTTTTTTATTAAAATACTTAGTAATAATTTTATTAATTCTTAAAATTCTTAATTATGGACTTAACAAATTAATGGATGTTATTTCATTGAATTCAGATTTAATTTTTAAGACATTATATAATTGCTTACAGTATTTTTTACACTACCTTATTGTTAACAGAAATGGAAAGTCATTTACATCTTTAATTTTTAATTATATTTGTTTATTAAAAAAAATTAGAAATAAATTGCATTCTTTATCAAATTAGAAGAATATTAAAATGATTAAATTACTTTTGTTTTATGTGTTGCAAAAATAAAGAATAAAAATTTAATTCTCTAAAATACCATGGAATATTTTAATTCTCATTGAGACTAAGTAAAATTTTCTGTTACTCACTTTTATGATACAGTATTACTCAAATAGAAAATTTTAAAATTCTTCATTTAATTCTTTTATGAAATAGCTTTAAAAATCTTATATTTAAGGATAGCTTTTCAACTTTTATATATCAAGCCCTGCAAATAGATATTTTATATATTTAAGTGAATATATTTATATAGTTAATTGGAACTAATTCATATTTAATGGAAAATATCTTAAAGCATGATGGTTTTAATAAAAGTTGAATAATATATTTTTTCAGTTATTTTTCTTGGAATTTTTTTTTTCAAAGTATGATTGAGTTACTGATAGACATTGTGCTTGATTGTAAAAATGTGTATGATGAAATATTGTCACCAGATCTTAACATCTTTCATCAATTAATACTATTTTTAATTAGTGTAATATTTTCAATAATTTTCAAACCTTTTAAAGGAATGGAATTAGTTTTCTTGAAATAATTATTTTTACAAATATAATCATTATAAATGGCTTTTTTTTCTTTTTTATTATTATATTTGATAAATTTGAAAGAATAAGTGAAAAATTACTGAAGTAAAATATTGTCAATGAAACAGACTACTTAATACTATTGATTCAAACAGCTTGATAGTAGATGTTGTTGCAATACTTATAAATTTGATTAGATTACTGTGCTTACAATTCTTAATTTGAACTTAAAAATTTAAAAACTTTATTTGAAATCAATTTGTATAAACTTATTTTTGTAATACTAAATTTTTGAAAAAATCTATGTTGAAGATAATTTCTCCCACAAATACTAATATAAAACAGTAATTATATGTAAAAAAATGTCTTTCAAAAGGAAATCAGTTTAGACTCATTATTAAGAATATGGTCATGGTAAACAAACATTTATTGTTTTTAAAATTCTGATTACTTAGCTTAATAAAATGTAATGCATAAAATATCTTATTGATATTTTAAAAATGAAAAATGATTTTTTTATCTTCTTGTAATTCAATCTATTTATGCATTTAGACTAAAGTTTTAACAGCTTCTTTTTTGTGTTAATGTTAGCTTAGATGTTATAATTTCTTACTTAAATTTTTTTAAATCAATATTAACATGTTTTGTAAATTATTAATCAAAAGTATGTTATATTTCAAAGGAAGTATTTGACATTAAATCATTATAATCAATAGAAATTACTATCAAAAGGATATTTTGCTGTTAATAATTTAAATATCAAAGGGCACTTTTGGTACATTAGAAAAACATATAAAGCTAACATTTGAAGGGGAGATAATATATATATATTTAATGTTTTCAACTTAAGATGCTAAAAGGAATAAATTTCTTAAGTATATTAATGTACTAACCGTTGACTTGATCTTACTTTTCTCTTATATTTCCTTGCATAGTTTTGGTTGTAGAAGTATTGTTTTACTGATTATAACAGGGTGTTTACCAGTCATTAAATTATTCTGTTAGAAATTTGAAATGGTGTGGGAGATCTGTCACAAATCAAAAAGATCCTTGTCTTGGAGTTAAAAAGATAAAAGCATAAAATAAAAAAAAAAAAAATAAAAAACTACAAAAACACTTGATAGATGGACTAGCAGTTGAAAAGATCTTTTTCACTGGGGGGAGGGAGGGTGCCTGTGAATATGAAAAGAAGTTTCTGTTATTGTGGATTGTTTTCATCAGCTGAGCATGTCCAAATACCACCCCCTACCAATGATGGAATTACTTCCATTCGAAGAGTTTGTATCATATGTTGACCCTTAGAATTCAACTTCAGTTCCTGTCTCTGCTGTTATGGCAGTTTGGTCATTCAGATTTTTCTGTGTACCTCAGTTCAAATTGGAATTGGTA
Source organism: Argiope argentata (assembly GCA_026289955.1). Classification (NCBI taxonomy): domain Eukaryota; kingdom Metazoa; phylum Arthropoda; class Arachnida; order Araneae; family Araneidae; genus Argiope; species Argiope argentata. Next base: position 23,083 of record JAOUZG010025848.1, read on the forward strand.
AACTTGTATTACCTGAAAGTATGATAATAGTAAATTGTGTAATTTTTGTCTGTTTTCTTGATAATGATGACATTTTAGGTGTTTGAAAATTTAGAGAAAGTTATGAATTTAGTTATAATTACTGGTCGTACAATTTTTTTAAATCACCAAGTGACAGTTATTTTTGTCAAGTCAGTTTCATTCATGGTAAACTAACTTTAGTATATTGTATTTCACAAACTGAAACTTTTTAATCTGAAGAAAACTTATCCATGCTGTTTTTAAAAAATTATTTCATAAACAATTACTTAATAATTTTGAAACAAACTACTAAAGATATTTGGAATATAAGTTATTGGATTCAGATATTTGGAATATTAATTTGTCTGGAAGCTAAAGAGGGACTTAAATGAATATATATATATTAAAAAATAGATGACAGAACTTGGTAAACATCCTGTATTAATTTTGGAATCTTTTGCTGTGTTTTAGTAAAGGAAATTCAAAAAGATTGATATAATTAAAGGCTACAAATGAGCCTTTATTTTTTTTCCTTTGGTGTTAAGTCCTTCCTCTTTCTATCAGGATTCTGCTATGCGAGGAATGCCGAAACAAGCACCTATGTCCCCATCTCGGGGTATGGGTGGTCCCGGTTATGGTCCTAATGGTATGATGCAAGAACCTGGTATGGGCATGCCACCGGTAAGATAATTTTCAATGGTAAAATTAAAAATTTCTTGTGGCAGTAATTAATTTGGGGGCATATTTTAGTGTATTGATAGTGAAAAAGTTTTTCTTTCTGGAAAATATACAATGAATATATGCATTTTGATTATTATAGCTTTCGTGATCAGAATCTTCATAACTGTCTGGTAGATTGAATAAATTAGAATCTGCAGCCAGATAATGTGCAAGGTTATTGTTTGTGGTCCCATTGTTTTTATATTGCCTTATTATTTTGAAGGAAAAAAAATCAAGTGTGTCCAGTTCACTACTTTTCATGTGGCTCTCTGAAATAACCCTTAAATAACTAACACTTCTGCTAAGCAGTTTTCAATTTTGCGAAACAAATACCATTTTTGAAATCAATTTTACAAATAAGTTGAGAAATGGTGAAATATAAGACTCTTTGAGGTACTAAGTCAGCATTAACCCATACACACATGTACACTTACAGTCAATAATTAAGTAACTATAATTGGCATGTTTCCATTATGTATTTTGGTTATGGTTTCTTTAATTGTGAGCTGGAGAATCATTCAAATTAGATTGAATGATAAAATTAATTCAAATTAAATGGGATTAAGTGAAGAAAATAAGATTAAATGGGAAAAAAACTGCACTTGTAAAAAATCTTTTGCATGTACCTTTTCTGGTTTAAGTCATTTTTTGGTATTATTAATTTACTCTTTGTTTAGTGTTTCTTAGTTTTTGATTGAAATGGTCATAGAAAATATTTTTTCCTGAAAGAATTCCAATGTAGATTTTTAAACAATGTATTAAAATTATTTTCTTGTTGGATTTTGATAGGTTTGAAGTTATTAAAAAAATTAAATTAAATAGGGAATATTTATGCTCCCCCCAAATAGGGAATATTTATGAACATTTTTTACATAGAATAATCTTGGAATTTTATAAACTGTAAAGCTATATTTTATGTAGATTATTATATCTTTTTTTTTACCAATTTGTAAAAATGATAAATGTGATATTCACATAATATTTTCCTTCATGTAACTTGACGGCAGTATCATTACATAATTTACACTTTCTATTGTACATGTACAAACAATGATGCATTTTTTATTCATGACCTCAAGCTAATTAATAACAGCTTAGAACAAATTTGAACTGGTTACAAAAGGGCATGTGAGGAGGTTGTATGAAATCTTACTTTAAAAGTAGACTCTCTTGTGAATTATCAGGGTTTTTTTTTCTCCATTTGTTAATTTGCCTCAAATTAATATCTTTTTCAATCCTAAAATATTAGGTGATTATTTTTTGCAATTTTTAAAAAAATTACTTAAGATCCATATGAGCAGTGTGATTGTTAATCATTTAACTGAAAATCGGAATAAAGAATAAATATATTATTTCTTCATTGTATTTTAATCAATGAATTTTTATGAATTAAGAATTTGCTGATTATGATTAATTATACCAACACATTTTTAAAAGTCTTATAATGAATTGCTTTTTATTTACATTTTTAAAATTAAATATTATTTGTATAAAATCTTGATTAATTGTATATATTTATACATATAATAAATATTACACTTCATTTGGTCATAATTATATTCCTGCTGCCTCTCATTTTGTTTGAGTTATTAAAATATAGGAATAAGTCTTATTTTGTCAATGATCAGTACTTTTTTTTTAATTCTGAAAGTTGATACAATATTTAGAATGAATAATTATTGAAGATTCTCTCAACATTATTATCTAGAATGATCTTCATAATAATAGGTTATGCTATTCTCTCTGAGAAGGGTAGAATTGGTTTTTTGGATATATTTTTTCTATAAATATATGCATATTAGGTTTGGATCATAAGTCACATGATGTTTGTCAGGCCTTTTTTTTCTTCTTGAGTTTATTTATAAAATCTTTATTACTTAACTGTTTAGCATATGAACTAGTGCCATTTATTTTGTCGTCTCGATTTTTTATATGAAATACAATGATTATAATTTTGACAAATAAAATGCATGCATAGTAACTTGAGAACAATAATTTATATATATAATGGAAATTTTGTGGTTGTTTATTAGATGCTGTTATTTTCTAAAGCATTAATGTGAATTTAAAAGCGTCTTTTTAAAATTCCTGTTAGTGCTTTTTTTCACCCATTAACCTTATACGGTTAGTTTGTTGATTAATGAAATAAAAATTTATCTTTCTTATTAGAAAAAAATCATTTCAGTTACTCATTCTCTATAGATATGGGACATTTCACTTTTGATTTATTTTAATATTTTGTTTTGAACTATTCAGTTTTGAAAAAAATACTTTAAATTTCTATTGTAAATATATTGTGATTCTGGATATTGTAAGCGTATATTTGGACAATGGTTGAGTAGGTATATTGAATTTTGTGGTTCTCGAAATTTTATTTTGAACTGATTACTCATTGCTCTTGAAGAGGACATGCTTTACCACCTCATTTTATTTGATTTTTCAGAATTTTGTGATCTTCAAAGTAATTATTAATGGGAAGAAGGATATTTTGAACCAATTTCTATCTCATCATATTTGTTGATGTTTTGATTATTTCTTTAGTTAATTATTTTTTGAAATAATCATACTTTTTATGATTATTTACTCTGTTTTTAAGCTCTTGCTTATCGTATATAAAGATCTCAAATGACTTTTATATTTCTACCCAATATATATTTCTACCCTACTATATGTGTGTTTGTGTGTATTATAAAAAATTTTAACCTTTTTCCTAATTTTACTCTAAAAAATTTACATAAAATCCTCATAGGATCCATGAATAACTGAATGAACAATAAGTTTTATTTCAGACCTAAATAAGGCATAAAATGAAGTTCAAAGCAAAAAGTTATACTCAGCTGTTTTTGGGGAGGAGGGAGTCTTTTTCTCCTTTTTTGTTATTAATATAAAAAAGTTGTGTTATTAAACTTTAGACATGTTTTCTTATTTGAAGATTTCATCAAGAATTCAAGCTTAATTCAAATATATTTTTAAAAATAATTTGCCTTAATAATAATTTTTCCTGTTCTATAGCAAAAGAATTTTTTCTTGCTCAATGATATTGTGACATGTTTATTTACCTGCTATGATTTCAGATAATAAACTCCAGTTCCATAGCTTAATGTACAAATTTGCAAGTCTTTTTTTGTCTGCTTCAGCTGGTGCTAAAATATTTGTAACATCTTTGCATGTTTTGAAAGAAAATAATGAATTTTCAACTTATAAGTATTGTGGGAAAATAAAAGTTGTATTGAATATTAAGTTTTTTCTATAACTGAATATTCTACAGAAGTTCTTTTTATATTTTAATTTTAAAAGGTTTTGATTGATTATATTGATAAGTGAATCTATGTTAAATAAAAGTGGGGGCAAATATATTTCCTTATACATTAATAAGGAAGTAAAAAAATTAAGAGTAATCGTATCTATAAAAAGATTTTAATTAGAAGTTGTTCCTTTTTCTTTAAAAGAATTAGACATGCATATTTTCCTTTAACTGATAGATTGTGTGGCTATTTCATTGTAATAATTGTTATTCAATAATATATGCTTAATTTAAATTGATAGTATTTCAATTTTTGAAGAAATATTTCGATAGAATACTGAAAAATATCATCTTTTATATGTATTTTTAAATAAATGTATTTTCACCTATAGATCTAAAAATAATTATTTAATTTTTTTAAAATCATTAAAATAATCCTTACCGTTTACTAATTTATGATCATTGCTTCTTTTTTTCTCCCATTGCTGATCCTGTTTGCTGCTGATGTTTGCTTTTCTCTGGTGTCTTCAAACTTTATTAAATATCATATATAATTCTGTTGTGTGGAATCATTTGAACTACAATCATTTGAATCAAAATCATGGCATTGAATTGTTTTTATCATTTTGATTGAATGGATTGTTTGATTCAAATTGCCAATTGGACACTAAAATTCCTATAACATCAGGGGCGTTTTGATCAGCCACCCATGGGTGCAGGTTATGCACCAGGTGGAGACCCTATGGTTGATATGGGGGTTCCACCACCTGGACCTGGTCCCCGAGGCGGAATGCATGGACCGATGCCACCACATGATAGAATGGATGAGAAGTACCCAATGGATGCTAAACGAAGGCGATATTAGCTAATATGATGCATGATACTACATTCTTTTTATTATTATCCCACTCATTTATCTGTATCTGGTGTATGACAATAAATTCATTTTATCTTATTATTCTTTGTTTTTTTTTTAAAAAAAATTTGTTTACATCAATTTTATTTTTATATCATTTGTCATTTTTTTTACATCTGAAATTTTAATTTTCAAATTCATATTTAGTTTGAGTCTTAAGCATTTTAGTTTTCATCTGCCTTTCGTTGAATTTTTTTCAAAATATTGAGGTACTTTCACCAAGTCTTGAGGTGTTTTTAATTTTTTTCCCCTGTCTTCCAGAGTGAATAGACATGTTACATTTTTGATTCTAGAAATTATAACACAATAAAGATTGTTTAAATATGAGGTATTTGCTAATAATTATAAGTTTACCAGACTAATTAGGAAAGATTTAATAATTGCTTGCATTTATTAAAATTATATGAGGTCCCTAAAAGTTAAGTTGTTATAATTTTCCTTTTATATTTATGTAAAAAAAAAGATAAGTATTCATAATTTATCAGTTGTAATTCTGTTGCAAGATTACGAACCAAAAGTTTTTGAAAATATATGTAATGAATGATATATTAAATCCTTATTTGTGTGGGGGAAAGGGGATCTTTAAATGTGTCTCCTGGTCTCTTAATTTTCAATTTGAATGGTTATTATGACTCTTATCCTGAAATGCATTGCATGTTGTTATTTGCATTAATCGTGGGGTGTTTTTTTTTGTGCTTATTTTTTAAGATGAAGTTTTTATACTTTCTCTGTAATTTTTTTTGTTTGTTTCTTTGTTTCCCCTGTTGTAAATATTCATTTTTTTAATCACTTACTTGTGATGCAACAGTTTTATTATTTCTCTGCATTGTTTCAGAAGCAGAAAAAAATCATAATTAAAGGTTGATTTTTTTATTTACTATTTTTTTAAAATAAAATATACTAATAACAATTAACTAATATACTGCCAAAAATATTTTATCCACAGTAAAGAATATTCAATAATTTTTTTTAACGATTTTTCTTTGTAACTATAAAACTATTAAACTTTGTAATCTTATGTAATTAATTAAAAAATTACATTTGTTATCTATCATTAATTTATTACACATTTTTATAAAAGTAATTTTATCTCATAATGAGCATTTTTCACCTGGACATCTTGCCACTTTCACCTGAAGTATTATCTTAAATGGTCTTTATTTGCATTTCATGGAAATTATATATTTGAAATCTTGTATCTTTTTAAATGTACTGCTAATTAATTTTTTAAAAAGTAAGCTAATATATATTTTTAATGTACAGCTAATTAATATTTGTTATGAAAATATTTTTCAAAAATTATTACTAGATTTTATTTCCTTTTTAGACAGATCATTTAAAAATTACATTTCATCAGTCCCAAAACCAATTACAACCTGGATATTATTTAACATATACACACTTTATTTCACTTCAGCAAAATTTTTAATAAATGTCCCTTTCTGAAGAAAACTAACCATGTTCATCTTAAGCAGATTTTAAAAAAAAATAATATTTTTTTTATTCAGAAATTTTTGGACTACTTTGATTAACAGAGTATTTTTGTTATTTTAAGGTTATCATTCACTTCAGTTCAAGATCTCTAGTATTTGTCTCAGTGAAAATAAAAACGCATATCTACAAATCTTATATATATGTAGCTTCTCTTCCTATTTTTATTTTGTGAAGCATTATTAAATAGATTTATAATAAAACTAGTTGTTTTTCTGAGTTGCTTAAAAGTCAATTCTGAACAAAATAAAATTGTAAGGAAATGTGGTACCTTATTTTTCTGTTCATTAAATTTTTTTTTTTTTTTTTAATTTCAGTATAAAATGCATTTTTCTAGGTGAACTTGAAATGTAATCTCTTTACTATAAATTTTTGTCGTTAATTGATATGTGCACAGTATTTGAATTCTGCAAATTTTTAATTAATTTATCTTGATCTAATTTCTTATTTGCTATTGACATATCTGCAATTCAGGATTTGTAATTGTGTTGTTCTGTTAGGTACTTTGAGCTTTTTTTTAATCAAATAAATTTTTATTTTAAAAAAATTGAATTTTGAAAATTTAGGAAATATTTTTTTAAATCTGTAAAAGATAAAAACATTTTAAAGTAGTCGTTGAATAGTCCTGGATATAAGTCAGACTTGTGGATTTTATGATATATTAGTCTCTTAGATATAGAATCAATTAAATTAGCTTTCCCATATTTTTTTCGAAAACAGCTTTTCTATCCCATACTCTATATGGAAGATATTCAATGCTATAAATGAAGGCTTTTTTAGGGTTCTTTTTTAATAAGAATAGTAACAACTAGATACCTTTTCATATATTTTTTAAAATCAATGATCATTCTAAGATTTGATGCAAATTTTAATAAAATATTGGAATTTAAAAAATTATTGTAGGTTTAAATGTTATTCTTTCTAACTTGTAGAATTTTGTATTATTAATTATTCTTCTCTTTATATTGTTGTCATTTTTACACTTTTGTACAGATTTATAAACTTACATATATATATTTAATGAACATATAACAATTTGATATTAGATTAATGGCATAATGCAAAGTAATTTTAATTGAAAGATTCATTAGATTTTGATTAAATATATCCCCAAAGATTTAAGTTTTCGTTTAATCATAAATATTTACTTGTTTCAATATCTTTTTATTATCGATTATTTTATACCAATATTTTCCCAGCTGTACCTATTTCTGTTGAAAGCTTGCTAGATTATGATGGGATAATATAAAAATATTTTATAGATTTCTAATTTTAAATCTGATTTCTTGAAATATTAAAATTAGCCATTTTAAATATTTTCAACTTGTAGACAGTTATAAGCATATATTCTCTCCGTCACCTCTCTCCTTCTATTAATTCTTTTTTTTTTTTTTCCAATTTTACTGAAGCATGCAACCTCTTTCCTAATAAATATATAAAATTTTGGTGACAAAACAATTGCATTTGCATTGGAATTTTCTTGTCCTGAGTTTATTAATATATGGCGCTTATTTTCCTCTTTCATATCTGAAGTATACAAAGATGGTTTTATTAAAAATTGAAACAAGTTTTTTTTTAAACTTTATTTTAGACTTGCCTAAATTTGATAAACAAGTGTTTAGAATTATGTCTGTCTCTGTATGAATACATTAACTATTAATATTTTGTGCTTGATAAGTTGAATTTGGTATAATGTCTTACCACCAAATTTATAGACTTCTATCAAACTTTGATGAATGTTTTTCAAATGAAATCTTTTGGTTGACTGTCCAAATATAAGTTACCATAATGCTAAAAATGATGAATAGATAAAATATATAGATTTAACATCTAAAGTATATATTTGTCTCAAATTTTGAACTGAATCTGTCTGTAGTTTGACTGTAATTTTATATTATTGCTTAGATGTAAATCCAAGAATTACAAATTCTCCTGGATTAGATCAATGGATTTTTGTGCATAATTTTAGCATCTAGAGTATAAATCCTTATCTATGTAGTATCATTACATTGTACTATCTGTTTAAAATATAGATATTATATATCTCAAATGATTACCATTTGTACTCCCTTTTTATATAAACACGGCAGTAATTAAATGTGCAATATCTTAACTTTGGTATGTGGTAGATATTCTTGCCAAAATTGTAATTCATGGTATTTTAGTAACAATTTTTTGGGATAGAGGCTCAAAAAATATATTTTGGTTTAATATAATTTTCGTGGAGGATTCTCTGAATCACTCAAAAGTCTGCCCTTTTATTCAAGGGAAGAAGATAACCCGTTAGAGAATATACAAAAAAGTTTTAAGGTGACTACTCCTGCTGACTAATATTAAAAATCCAGAAATATCTGTATAAATTACTTTATTCAAATTTTCTGCAATTTAATTAACAATGTTTACATAATAAGATACTTTTATTCTAAAATTAGATGAAATAGTCTTAATTCCTTTTAATTATTATTATAAGTGAACTAGCTTAAATAAAAAGGTACAACTTCCTGGTACCACTTGCATTTTTATATGACTTTATTTTTTAAAATGAGCATGATGGAACTTTTTCACATGTGGCAGGATGATTTGGTGACTTAGAGCATTTCCAGTTTGGTTACCAATTGCATTTGAAAAGTTTCCTTCCTTTATCCAAAATACATCTTCTAAATTAATAGAATAGATGCCGGTATATTGGGTGCTCATTCTGACCATCGATATCACTAAAAATACTTTATATATGAAGGCAATACATTTATATTGTTTAATAAAGAATATTTTTGAAAATAAACTGAAATAATAAAAAAGGAAATCAAAAAGGAAAGGAAGAAACTTCGCTGATAAGTAAATATTAATTTGTCCTCAAAGCATTGAATAGGTGTTTGAAATATGTAAATTTTAATTACCTCCAACTAATTTTGATAAAACATGTGCTACAAAACACACTCAAAATATTTGCAAGTTATGTTTAAAATTTAAATATTATTTATTACCAATGGGCAATACTTTTTCAATATATCTTAATAAATCTTTGTTTTGATCTCTACAGTCTTTTAGACCATATTTTCAGATTATTTTATTGAAAGAGGGATACAAACTTATTATAATCCCTCCAAAAGGAAATCTGACCACCTTTGGTTATTTTACTTCTGAAAACAGTAATAGAAAATTGATTCCAAATTCTGCTGGAGATAATCAGCAGTCTTGTGAAAGATCTAAAGTCAACTGGCCTTTTCTTTAAAGTATATCTTATCCAGAAAATGATGACAGTATTACTGCTGTTCTAAAAGAAGTATTCTCTAATCTCATAGTAATGTTAATTACATAATGTATTAATTTTGAGTTTTATTTGCTTTATAAGTTAAAATACTGTCCCTCTCAATGACATCTTTTTAAATACCAAGTTTTTAATATGTGTTGCTCATGATATTATTCCAATTTAGATAGGATTGATATTTACTATATTTTTTTTGCTAGAATCTAAAATTCATTAGTAATAGAGGGATTTGTGTATGTAATATTTATTGTTTTTTTTAGCATCTTTCCCATTTTATTTTTGAATTTAAGCATTGTTTTTCATCCCCATTTTATGCAGTATTTTCTTTTAGGACTTTGAACTGTTCATATATTTTTTCCTGTCTGAGGTCATTTGCATAGTTGTAGTGTTAGTGAGCAAGCAATAATCAGAAAGTTATGTTAATTTTTTAAAATTTTAATCTTAATAGTTACATTTCTGTGTGCTTAGCTAACTTGCAAATGTGTGTATTACATCGTTTTCACATTTTTGTTAGATACTACTTATTATAAATGCATATATGAGAGTAAGAGCTTTCAGATGAGTTTATCAGTTAAATTGAATTAATAAGTATTTTTTCTTCAGCATTAAAATAAATCCTTATACTTTGTGATTTTGCATTTCATATTTTACAGTAATGAATATTAATGTATTATAAAAAAATGTTAATAAAAATTTATTTTGCTTCCTGTATAAATTGTTTTTTTTTTCTTTCATTTGTTGATTAGATGTAGAATATTTTTGTCACTGATATTAAGTAAGTCCTCAAATCTAGCTTATGTTCAAAAATAGAATACTTTTAAAGCAAAAGTTTGGATGGGAAAGTATTTTATCCCTTTCTGTAAGAAATTATGTATTGGACAATGAAATGGATTAATTAAATTATTATTCTAATTATTTTCTCATCATAAATAAAGACAATTTTTATTGTCCATCTCTGTTCCTTATTTCTTAATCTTAATAATTTGACTTTTTTTTAAAAAAATTTCTTTATGAACTAGCTTTTTTGGTGACTAGTTTGTTTTTTCATATTGTTAAGTTATTAATGATGTATTTCTTTTTTAAAAATCACCTTATAATTTAATAGAATTAAAACACATAAATTCAATTAAAACATTTTACTACTAAGTATATATATATATATAAACAAAATAAAAGTGGAAATGAAAGACCTACCATATTTTTAACGATTGGCAAAGGCACATGCTTGAATGCTTTAACGAAGAGTTTGAGTTCCTTCCTAACATTTAAAAGCATTGTTTCATATAGTATATCAAATTAAAAATACTATTGAAGTTAGATGAAAAATTGTATGGAAATGAAATTTATTTTATTAAAGTGATCTCTTTGTATCTTAAGACAATTACAAAATTCTTTTTTTTTGAAAATGACGAGTATCAATTTCGAAAGTTAAGTTGTAACTATCATGGCTAGATTGTAGATTAATAAATGGTGCCGAAATTGAAGCATTTTAGAGCCATTTCTCGCCGAATAAAATCTTGTCAATTTTTATGGCAACTTTATTTATTGTTAGCATTTCTAGTAACATACTGGATTGTAGATTTTGAGAGTTTTGGGGCAATTAGCAGGGCATTGTGCTTTTCTAGAAACCATAAATTAAACTGAAACCTTGCCATGGTAACTTATGTAGCAATGGTTTAGCCTAATTTTGCCCTTGATAGAACTTTTTTTTTTGAAATTCGTATGATTTATTTATGCTTGACTATTATCACTGGACAGTTAGTAATAATCTTGATTTCTGTGTTATGTAAGTTAGGATTTTATATTTATGGGTTTTATACATTGAATATTTAGTAATCAGCAAAATTCCTAAAATATTGATGTTAAAAATGTGCTTCTACTTAGTAAGCACGCATTTTATCATGTAGTTGATTATGGAAAACTTAAAGAACTGCTACTGTTTAGATATTCATTTGTGTTTGCTCTTAAAGGAGAACTAGACAGATTTGCTAATGAGCCTGTATTTACTAAGTAAATAGAACTTTGACAAAATATTATGTTCTGGATTAAATTAATAAAAATATTGTGATTAGTGATCCTTCAAATTGACCAAAATTCACCTTTTAAATTGAAGCTTTAATTGCTTGTGAAGCCTATTTAAAATGTATAACTTTTTTTATACAAATTGCATAATGTCACACTGTATATTTATACTTAGTCTTGAATTAGAAGTATTAAAAGTTTCACAAAGGAAACATAACAATATTTAGGTTTAAGCTTTATTGCAGCTATTTTAAAATTAAAAGATAACTGAAATAAAAGCTTTATACTTTTAACCTCACTTAAAATTTTTTAAAATAAAATTCTATAATTTGTAGTGGCATTTATTCATGGTGTATAAAAATGTTCTGTGTATTCATTAAGAACAGGTTGTTTTGTTAGGCAAAAGTCTTTTAGGTAGATTGTTCCACAAAATGAATAATTCAGCTAAGGTTATTTATTATTTGTGGCGAAATATTCGAGGATACTCTCCTTGCAAATCTTAACAGAAATGAAATTTGCATGGAGTTTGAGTTATCCAAATAATAGAAAACATAACATGGAGTCCAATGATTCAAACTTTGGCTCTTTAATGTGAAAGATCCACATTCAAACCGTTTAGCTGACTGTAAATATGTCGCGATTGTGCCTGTAAATATGGCTCAGTATTTTTGAGCACTTGTTGCATTCATGCCAAATCATATTTCTGTTTATGTACATATTTGATGTTCTTTTTAATGACAAAAATAACTATTTAAAATGCAAGAGCATAATATAACACATTTTTACATTTTAGTCTATAATATTTTTTAAAAGTGTTTTAAGAGGACTTGTTTTGAACGGATTTTAGACTTGGATTCATCTAATATATTTAGAAATTCAGAATTTTAAATATTTTGGGAGTTTTGCATTTCCCCCTTAATTTCATCTTTGTAAATATTTCAGTTTAAAGTTAATCTACCTGATATCCATAATTAAATATTTATTTCTCTAAAATATTAACTATAGTATTCCTCATTCTCATACAGTATTGTGTTAGAAAAGGGATAACTGTGCTATTTTTTTCAGATTAGCATATTTATTTCCAGTGTCTTATGACTTATAATTAATTTTGATTAAATAAAAACTCAAAAAGGTTAAAAGATGCAATATTATTCTACTTTTAATTATATTTTGTTTGTTTATACTATGAATATTGTAAAATGTCCTTAGAAAATTTCTGCTGAAAAATGAATTTCAAAATGAAAAACATTATTTGAAATCTGCTTTGATTCTGTACTACCAGTATTCATATGTAAATACAATAAAGCTATAATTTGCTTTGTTTGTTATTTTTAGAATATGTTAAATATTTAATTATTTCTTTTTATTTTCAAAGTTATCAACTTTATTCCAGGCATTTCACTGCTTTTAATGAGACTTTTGAATTGTTTTTGAGAAACTTATAGTTATGTATACATCAGCTTAATAAATTACTGAAGTTCACCTTTAAATGGATATAAATAAAAAAAAACATGAGATACAAATAAATATGTTTTATATGAATGATATAGCATGGCATTAAATGATATAATTATGTCCTCCATTTATTTTAAAGGAATTATTATTTTTGTGGCAGTCTTGGATTATTATAAATGTCTTTTTTTGTTTTGTTTTGTGATGAGGGGGGGGTAGAATTTTTAATGAAAGCTTGTTAGTTTGCTATTGTGTTGCGAGAAGTTATGTGCAATATCTATGAAAATATTGTTGGTAATATCTCAGAGAAATCATTTATCTTATTTATTAAGAATCAGTGGAGGCATATAAATTCGATTTTCTTCCTTTCAATAAATTGATGCTGCAAGGAGGCTTAATGTGTCTCACAATATGATCCAAAAACTTGATTAAGTTTTTATCCAAATATTTAATTATGAGAAAACAGGTTCCGAATCCACTACATGTTACAACATCTCCAGCAAATCCCTCTCACTTTTTCCCCTAAAAAAGAATCACTACCATGTCTCATTTTGCTGTAACAAGGATGAGGGTATAATGGTGTTATATATATATATATATATATATATATATATATATATATATATATATATATATATATATATTGCAGTCTTCATGATATAAAATTATATTTAAGAAATCTATTTATATGTATCCCTTTTAATAAAAAACAAAGTGAATATTTAAATTGAAGTGGACATAAGTTCTCTTCATAGACAAGTTCAAGTTAACTTTGAAAAGTGATTCAGGGTATATGCTGATATAGAGGTAATTAAGTTACTAGATACCATCAATCTAACATCGTTGAAAGATTCAATCTTGTATTGGAGCAAAATCATGATTTGGTGATATATATATCTATTTTTAAAGAATATATTCAAATTTTGTACATATAGTGAACCCTATTGTGAACTATTATATGTTAACTATATATATATATATGAACTATTCATAAGTTTGTATGAGTGGCCTTTTTGACCTCGCTTATGCTTGGCTTCGACAAGCTAAGTTGTTGATGTATATTATGAGGATCAATTTTTGGATTGAATGAATTGCCTAACTGAGTCTGCAATCTGTTATCTGATTGAACATTTTTGAGAGTATCTTGGAAGACAGATAGTGGCTTCAAGTATTCCTCTTAGATTAATAAATGAGTTTTAATAAATTTTACTACTTAAATGGCCTTAGTTACCTTTACTTCTCGGTATTCAGCCACTTATAAGTGACACTTTTTAAAAGTTCATTGAATAACAGATTCCAATTTTTAGATTTTTTTACGTTCATTTGTTTCCAAATTAGCCACATACAAAAAGCAAACAAACTAGTTTGTCTTAATTTGTATATAAAAGATCATTCTATTACTATTGGTTTCTCTTGAAAGTTTCATATTAATTAGATAGCCGAACATTATTATGAGAAGGTTGTATACATCTAAATTATTCAAGTTAACCACTTGTCGTACGAATTTATTTAATTTCTAATTAAATGACTTATCTTATTTTGTTAATTTGATTTTTTAAATAATATATGGAGCGTTTGGGATACCAAATCGTTTCATATTGATTTTTTCGTATTTAAATACTTAATTCTGTGGTTTAATTGTAGACTTGAAAATAAAAATTCAGTTATTCGATGCGCATGTCAGACACGTCATTGCATTTAAAGTGGTTAATATAAAATTTTCATCTTTTTTCCTTTTTTAAACTTGCATTTGAGGTTTTGAATTTTTTTAAAAATATACATTGTGTTGAATGCTTAAATTTTTTTTAACATTCTAAAGAAATAATTTGAGGGAAAATTATAAATTGCAAAATTGTTTTTAGTTATAACTGTATAATTTCCTCACAAATTAAAATCATTGTAACATTGATAAATAAAATATATATATATATATATTATTTTGCAGTCAAAATATCTACGTTTATTGCTTGCATTTTTTTTTTTTTTTTTTTCTTAAATGTAAGAGCAACATATATGTTTACTGTTACTCTTACATTCATGCATATTTTCCAACTTGGACCTTTACAATATTTTATGTGTGCAAATAATAATGAATTCATGCTTAAAAAAATCAAAGCAATTATGCAGTTTTTTTTATTGTTGGTTAATATATGAAAGGTTTTGTGTATTTGTTTGTAAAAATGCCCTCAACATTCTTTGTATAAACAAGACCACTGGCGAAGTCAGTGATTTTAAACTGAGTTTTAGCATCTCTGTTCTCAATAGCGCCATCTAGGGTTAAGAGTACCTCTTAGCTACTCATGCATCTCAGCCCTTTTCACGGTGCAGACTTCATTCATGCATTATCTTCACAGGTCGTAATTTAGACTTGAATAAGAGAAGGATGACCTCTGAACCAGTACCCCCAGAGGTATTGTCCCGACTTGGAGAATTTAGTGGTGATGACAGATTTATGCGTACATCAGCCGTTGTGCACACGGCGAGCCTTCAGAAGTCGAGGTTCGAACTCGCAACCCAAGGGATGCAAATTCACAATATTTTTTGGTTTTTGTTAAGTGGTGCCATTTGATTGGAATAAAGAATTCTCATCAATGTTATAAAAATATTACAATAGAAAGCAGCGAACATCAGAAGAATTCATAAATCATAAATGATTTGTTGCCGCTAATTAATAGGAAAGAATCATGGATAGCGCATTCTATAAAACATTAAATAAATTATGGAACCATGTTTCCATGCCGCTTTAGTCTTCGGAATCTGTTAATCCTACTTAAACTAAGTTATAACAAAAAATGCACTTGTAATAGATAACTACAATTTATCTATCCTTGATCAGCCTAAGCGTGACGGATGAACTGAATGACAAATGACCGTAGCATTTAATCATATACTGAGAGAGACTCAAAACTGCACTCCTTATATCGCTACCTTTGTGTCCATTCCTTAGTAAAGATGTCTCTCGTCATCGAAGTGAAGGTAGCTCAACTGTCTACCATTATTGTACCCATCAAAATAAGAAATTGTTTACTTTACAACTTTTCATCCCCTTATTTGAGGCTCTTTCCCGGCGGGATAATATTGCGAGTAAGATGTCATTTCTCTTTTATTGGTTAACGTGTTTATATAAAACCGAAAAAATATGAATCCCCGCCCCCTTTGTACAATTGTTATGTTTAAATTTCGGAGTGGTCAAGTGTTAGAAATTTGTTTAAAAAATTAAACTTTATGATTTTACATGGGGTTGCAACTTGCCTGTCAAAGCGAACGAGAAGAAAACAAATGTAATGAATTCTGGTTCCATTGAATTAGAATCATGTGTTTGTCTATAAAAATTAAGTATTTTTTTATTTCTGTAATTTGTTTATCTCGTTTAGTTGCTCACTTTCCAATCAATTATCTTGTTATCCTAGATTTTTTGTCTTAAAATCGTTTTTGTTAAATGATGGGCATGATATCAATTTTTTAGCAAACTTTGGGCATGGTATCAATTTATTAAAAACAAAATTTTTATCGCGAAGTATTTTAATTGATCTATATTGGTCATATCAGCACAGAGTCTTTATTCGGTTCTTAAATGCGTTCCTGTAAAGTAATTATTATGTGTAAAAATAATAGTTTCCTTGTACAATTTCTTGAACAAAATATTGATTCACATGTAATATGTGCTTAGCCCGGAATCGCCTTTTTTCGGAAGATTTTCGATATTTTTTTTAATATAATTTGCTATATTGTCGTAAAGGAAATTCACACTTTTAAAATTCAAAAATAAGTTATATTTATTTCTTCTATAATTAAAAATTAAGTTATTGATATAATTATGAACAGAAAATTAAAATTTTGAAACTGAAACGAAAGTTAATTATTTTATTATACTGAACAAGTGTTTATTGATAAATGTCAACTCAAATATTGGTAAGAGTTTTTTAAAGTACACATTGCGCACTGAAAAGTAATTTCACCATAGAAATCAATTGATATGTAATAATTTTTTGTTGTTGAATATCAGAAATGTACTTCTAGTTTAATTCTTATCCATTCAAGTTTAAGAACACTTTTCAAAATTATTGTCTGTCCATGTTTATTTAACAAATTTAGCAAAACTGTTAATTTAGAAAATAAAAATAATCCATGAGTATTGCTTTCATTTTGTCTTGTGAATATCAAAGAATGCTTTTCATTTGTTCTTGTGAGCACTTTATTTGGATTTGATTAAGAAAATAAACCTTTACCACATTTCTTCAAAATTTAATGAGAAGCTGCAAAAAGTGAATTAAATGAACTGGGACATTCACAACGATGAAAATTGATGAAATTCTAACTGTAAATAAATAAAGTTTTTTTTAAAATAAATTTTAATTTTTGAGGGAAAAAAAACTCAGATAAGTAGAACGAATGTTTTATATTAATAATAAAAGAGTAGAAAAATGTGAGTTTCTTAAAGTGTTTGTTTTTTAATAGCAAATCTAATATGTATTGTGATGTGATAATTTTTAAATTCATTACCTCAAATCAGTGCATTTAGAAAATCTGAAATAGCATAATATATGAGCACAGGCTAAATAAGCGAGTGCTAAACTAAACTGAACTGTTGTGTGCCGAGTTCTGTTCTCTACTGTTGAAGCAGCGTCGCCAGTGGTAGTGAGTCGGCAGCTAGATCGAAGAGACAGTCAGACTTCAGCCGTTTGGAAAGACTGTAGAGCGAAGCTCCGATGATCCCCGCTGATGCTGGATTCTGTTTGGTTGCTTTACTACATGTAGACTACTGTCTGCTGTAATGTGCTGTCCTTTGTTCATCTCGGCCGTACATATTTGTTGTCTGTATATTCGTCGTCTTCGTGTTAAAAAAACGTCGTTGTTGTTTTCTGCTGAGACCTGCCGATTGTGTCCTCAAACCATACACCCACTATATAAATGTGCCCGTAGTGATTGTTCGTAACAGTATCTTCTTAATTTAATACTTTTGGGAAGGAGAAAATATAAGTTTTACAAATGCGCAACGATTGTAAATAATGTTTGCATAAAATTTCTGACGATTGTAACGAGTATTATGCGTTCTATGCATGTCGACCTTGAAGGAAAATACTACGGGTAAAGAAACGAATGCTGGGCACTTATATCGTAGGAGCTCCAGTTAGATGGATTGTTTGAGAATGATTTATATACGACTGGACCCTGTACAAATTATACATTTCTGTAATTATTGAACTGCTACTTAATTTATCTTATATTATAATACGAGGAATGGTTGTCAAGTCGAAAATCGCCCCCAAATTAATAAACTCCTGTAAACTTGGGGGTCTGGGGTTTTTGGCCACGAGAAATTGATTGGCGCCGGTTTTGAAGCGCTACGGTTGAGCAGTTCGGAGTTACAGATAGGATATTTTCAAACTTTATTAGTTCGCCATAATGGCTACTTAAATTTTCAAGTGGTAACGTGCTGCCATCTATAGCCAATATGCCATCTATATCAATATTCATATATATATTTTTCATTTCATGCAGACACGTGATGAAAATTGCATTTTTATATGTTTAATGCGCAATAATAATTTATTTTTTTTAAATTTGAGTTTTTGTCAATCTGATGGCAACATATTAATAAGATAATTTTTTCCCTTTTATGCTTGGAGCTTAAGTTTTAATTTTATCTTATACTTAATTTTATCTTATACATATACATACAAAAATATTGAACTTCAACACACTTCAATCTTTACACTGCTCACTTTGTACCATTTCTTTAATTGTATAATTTTTTGTTATCAATTACATTTTATTTCCTCTGACTTTTCAAACTTTACCTTTGTATAGAATAGTTCCCTTTCCAAACTCTAACTTTGTTTAGAATAGTTTACAATGGTGCACTTTGACCGGTTATCTTTTCACCAATGGTTTCATAAATTTTCTTATGGCATGTATTGTTTTGATAAATCACAATTGAAAATTTAAATATTCGAGTTAGCTTCGATACCTGTTTTCTCCGAGCGGAGCTCGGTCACCCGCTGGTTAAGTAAAATTGAAAAATCAGTTTTTGTAAATAATATTCCCAGTTCTCTTCATAAAACGGAGAATAAAGTTATGAGCTCCAGCAAAGAATTATTTTTCAAGCACATAGTAAGAGGAGGATTAATCTTTCTCCATAATTGAAGGAGGAGAGAATTCCTTTCTACTGGCATTGGCAACTTGCATGCATTTTCATTTCTGTTGGGTATTGAATTACATTACATTGGCATTGGTTCATTTATAACATTGCGTTATGCACAACTATACCTTTTGTGTGCGTTTTCTGTAACTGTTCACGTTTTAATGTTTCATTGTATTTTTCATGCTAAATGTTTTAATAAAGTAATTTCACTTGTCTTCTGTTCATTTATTTTCTTATTCTATTAAACTAATGAATGCTGAAAGCATGTAAAATAATTCGGTAACTATGGACGTAATTAACAAGTTAAAAAACTCATTAAAATATAAATTGTACTGATGAAATGATGCAGAAAAGTTTTTGGTGAAGGGGAGGTTGAAATTCGCTCTCAAAATATGTAATTAAATGAGACGAAATGATGTATTTGTTTTCAAATACTTTGATGGGTTTTTTTTATATGTTTGTGTGTGTGTGATTAAGATAAAATTGCGGTAAAACGGAGAATATAAAACAACTAATAAAAGCTTATTAAAGAATAGTTGCGAATTCCAAAATGCAACAGTAAATATATTTTTTAATAATATTTTAAATCAATGCCTTAATGATATGTTTTACCAAAGAGCGAAAATAAAAATATAAGAAGTGAGTATACGTGCCAAAAGACTTTCGCGAAGTAATGCCACTATTAGAAATTACCATGAACATTTTCTCTGTGTGTGTGTGTGTTTGCATATTGACAATATGTACCGACTTTCGCGATTATTTTATTCAGATTTTTTTTTTTTTTTTTTTGCATTGGATATTAATACTTGTAATGAATCTATAAATTTATGCCACAAGTAATTTGTTCCACACTGTATCTTTCTAGTTGCATCTGCTGTCATGACTTTTTTAAACTGAAGAGGATTTCCTTAATTGTTAAAATCCCCCTTCCTCCTCTGTTAGAACTATTAAAGATGTTGGGGATTTTTTTTTGGGGGGGGGGAGGTGTAAATTCCTGTTTGATTGAATTTTAATCTCTGTTAATTTAATCTGAAATTGTTTTAAAAACTACCGTTATCGGGAAGAGCGGAAATGAACAAAATATTTACAGCAGTTTTTTTCTTTTATATCATTTCTATCAGTATTTAATTCTATGATATTAAACTAAACTTTTGTTTGTGTCGTTCTCTATGCCTGTCTGAAATCTTAAGATTTTTTTTTCCTTTTTATTAATCATCTTTTAACAGTCTTCTGTACAAAAGTTCGTTTACAACTTCAAAAACTGGGAGATTTATTTATAAACTATCAACGACTTGTAAGGGTCGTGACGACCGGCTGGAAAGTTCTCGGGTGTGGAATCGAATCGTTTCAAGTTCGGCACCCGATTCCACCCAAGAACCGTCGTGTAAGCGATCAGATGGATGTTAAATCCGCCGGGGCCAAGCGTTCTTCCGCTGGGGTGACGTGGAAATTTGGAGAATGTGTTCCAGCTCAGATATCTTCCTTATCATCTGAGCGCGGTTCGAAGAAATGAAGTCTATCGCAAAATAGCCCTAGTATTGCTTTAAAACGGGACGCTAGTAAAACTTAAAAAAAAAAAAAATCTACTAGCAGTGCGATGTATATCTCTACAAGTCTGTGAATATCCGTGCCACTATTGATCCTAAGAATACGAAAAAAGGCGTATGTTGTTACCTATAGATATGATGCATTAGTGCAATACTTTAAAAAGAAAAGTTTATAAATTCCTATAAAGCAATCTTAGTAAATCCATTATTTATTAAGAAGAAATAATTTTCTTACTAAGCTGTTGTCAAGCTGAAAATTAAGTTTTTTTAACAAATGACAGATGTGGATATTTACGTACAGGGTAATCGATAAAACCTTTTCCTTTGAATTCAAAATGGGGTCTCGTATAGCTAGGGGAGGTGATGCGTGCTTATAGACAAGAACTGTGCTCGATTTGTTGCGGCGAGTTAGAATGTCCCTAGAGGGGAAAAAAGGAATTTACAAAAATAACTCGTGCAGTGAAGAAGATCGGCCTAAACTTTCAGATTGAAAAATATACTTTATACTGTCATGAAAAATCTAAAAAAAAGTTATTTAGGGTTATCTGTAAAATTGGTGAAGATAAATCAATTAAAATTATGAACTTTCTGTCACTTGAAAAAAGGTTCATCCTAAAATTATAACATAAAGTACACGAAACTCTCCCATGTTTTTATTATGGTTGAGCATAAAATTTTCATACGAATTGTACTTTTAAATCCATATCTTTAATTTTTGTAACTTCCTCATTTCACGCTAGAGACATGGTAGCCTGCCTTAATAAATTCAGCAGAATCACTTTATCAAGGCGACCAGGGACCTTTAAATTCTTTTTGCAATTTTCATCTTAGCAATTTGAAATTTTATCGGCATTAAGAGAGTA
>JAOUZG010025848.1:55625-78191 GCA_026289955.1 Argiope argentata
ATATATATATATATATATATATATATATATATATATATATAGACGCAAAATATTGTTTTTATAATAAATATTTATTAGCATTAATATATATTAATAATAAACAGTTACAATGTATTTCTCGATAATTTCAATATGATAATATTACGTTATCATCTGTTTATAATATGATTGCTATTGATAATTTTTTAGACATATATGCGGAAGCATTGAAAACATTGCTTTGCATACGTGTTAATTTTTTTTTTTTTTGTTTTCTTCTAATAGGTTTCTGTGTGCGTCTAACAATTGATTGAAGATATCGCTTTTTTAAAAAAAATCTGTACTAGAAGTGCAAAGGATTACTACGCAAAGGACGTTATGGAAAAAAAATGGTAAAAGCAATTTTTAAAAAAAATGTTAACTCAACAAATTTTAATGCGTTGACTTGGTAAAATGTAATTGAGATCTTTTTAATTCAAAACAGTTTGTTATTATTTTGTCTCATTAAACATTGTGCATAGTAAATTGACGATTTTAAGATGTGGATGGGTAGATCATTTTGTATCCAATTCATAGATTTAGAATGTAGAAGATTGCAGACAATGCTTTATCCAACAATTAAGTAACCTTTGTTTAAGTAAGTAACTTTGTAGATTAACGCATAATTATGTCTTGGAAAAGAAGGAGGGACAAGAAAAAAGCGATATATAATTAAAATTAATATGCAAAAATATCTATCAAGAAACAGCAATTTTTTTTGTTTTCAATTATACAAAGTATACAGAAAGGTTGCAGTTGTCAAAAAATTTGAACTCGAGATTTTGACGAATCTCCACATTTTAGACCTGCCAGAGTTCAAAAAACATATTTTTAGTACAATTCTCTCTATGACAAGGATAACTCAAAAACACTTGAAGTAGATAAATGAAATTCGTTATCTAATCTTTATACCAAATCTGATGATTTCTATGAATTTTGAGGAAAACCTGTTTAGACGAAGTCTGTCTGTCCGGATGTTCGAATTAGATACACCTGTTCAAGATCTATATTGTAGACACCTGTCACTTTTAAGATAAACCTAACAAGGGATTGTCGGTCTGTTCTTTCCGAAACAAGTAGACGGGATAATTCAAAACTGCAATAACTTTATCAAATTTATGCCAAATGTTTTTATGTGATTTTGTGACTACAAGTGTAGTTCTGTGTCTTTTTTCATTTGGATAGAAAAAGCTAGTTTAAAACACATATTAGATTTTCATGTATTATTATTCGTATGTCAGGTATTAAACGCATAATATTTCACCAAGGATTATACAATACTAAAAATGTTAAATTCAGATCAAAGGTTAATATTCTGTTACGGTAATTGTCCGTTAACTGGTCGCAGCGAATAATCGGCAAAGAAATTTGGCGGAATTGTACATTATTTGGCGGGGTTTTTTTTGGGGGGGGGAGGTATATTATTTGGCGTCTTTGCCGCCTGGCTAACGGATATTTACTTTCGTTACTGTTGAAAGCCAATTGCAGGTAAGGGGTTCTCTGGTATAATAATTTTCTTTGAGAGTATCCGAGAAAGTTTCCGAGCTGCTGTTTCACTGGTTTAAAATACTACTTTATCCATAAATAGTCTCATATTTTATTCTAAAACCAGATCAAAATTTTATTAAATTTCAAAAATATTAAATAACCTATATAGACTATAAAAATTAAAGAACTAAAATTAATACTTAGCCTGATGATAATATTGCAATTTATAATTCAAAACCCTCTAGCTGATTTCTGTGCAAAATCACTGAAATCTAACTGCAATTGATTAACTTATCCTTTCACAGTACCCATCTGAATATAATGGACTCTCAATAATACTGAATTATTAAAAGAAATATTACAGAAATGTAATTATATTTCTAAATCTAATTTAAACCCTTGTTAATAGACTTTTTTTATTTTAAATTAGCCTATATTATTTTATTCTAAAATGATCTCTTATTTCCAAAGATCCAAATTCCACTTAAAAAAAAATTCATATGCACTTTGAAAAGTTGATAACAATGAAAGTACAGGAATGAAAAGTTCTAACACACATAGTATGTGAAATCCTTCCACAAGTACCTGAAATTTCCTTTCCTGTATCAACATATGTCAAAGAAATCCAGAAATAATTCAGTAAAAGCCGATTGGGAAAAAACTTTTTTTTCTTGTACCCCAGTGTGAAAGGCAGTGTTTTCACCTGCCATCTCTGTGTATAAACCATGCTTTCCTATGGAAAAATAAATTAAAACCTTAAGTTTTTTTCTTGTTGGCCCTCATTTTCAAACTTGTGTTACTTGTATGTATATAAAGTTGATAGCCTTTCTTTTTATGCTATTGTTGCAGAAGGAAAGTTCAAAATACCTCATCATTTTTAAGTCATTATTTGTCTTAATTTAAATCATTAAATAGTTTAAATTAGTTTGAAAAAGCAATACTGGCAAAAGCAGATCCACCTTTTAAAAACACATCTGCTTTCAAAGGAGTATGAATAATAATAATGCAATACTGGTAAAGGAAGGTAAAAAATACATGCCATTAAAAGATGGGGATGAATATTGCCTTCCTTCGAATTATTCTTTAGCTTCAATTATTCAAAAAACCCTTAATGGAAACAACATAACTCTCACATGATAATATGTATAGAGAAACCATTAGAGAAGTCTTGTTTTTCATCAAACCTGTTTAAATTGGTTAATGACTTAATTTAATTAAGACAAATAATGACTTAAAACCAATAATATTCTCACATGATAACGTGAAATTTGCGATTGTAGATTTCATTTTCTCTTTGTATGTATATATTTTTATTTTCTTTTACAGGAGTTCACAGGAGCAAAGGATTTGAGACCAGCATTGCAGTGGTTAAAAAAAAAAAACTGATTGAAAAGGAAATAATCTTGTGTCTGAAAATTGTCAAGCAGCACATTTTCAAGAAAATTGTTGCTTGTTAAATATAATTTTTATTGATATCCCAAATAACTTTGCCTGCAAATGAAGTTCAAAATCGTATTCTGGCAATTATATATTTTTTATTAAAAAAAATCAAATCAAATGGAAAAATAGATATATTGTTGAATTTGGTTGAGTTTATTTTTTAATAAAAATGTTAAATGCAAAGGTGGAAATGTGAGATTTAATATTTATATAGCTTATCTTAATGGAGGAAGAAAAATCTCTGCTCTCAAGTGTTACTACAAATTAGATTCCATTTATCCACAATTATAAGATCCCATGCCAAATCCTTTATGGCTTCAAGTCTCATCATAGGTAAAATTATGAGGTTGATAGAGAATGCGACTTCAGAGAGTTTTCCATTACCATACCTCATGTTTAAGTTATGAAAGAAGGAAATAAAGGATTAGAAATCATATTTTATTCCCAAACTTTGCTGTGGTGGAGCCATTGAAAAATATTTTATTCAAAAGTTCATTTTTAATGATAAAGTGACAATTTGCTTAGTATGAATTATCTTTTATTGCAAAGAAATAATGGTGAAATTGAAATGCTAGCTTTCTACCAGCCTCCTTTAGGCAAGATTGTCCATCTTCAAACTCAGTAAAAAAAGGTTTTCACCCTTCCTGTGACATAATATTCATAGTGCATAGAAATATCTAAGTTTTCAAACAAAGATTAGATTTAAATTCTTGTAACTAAAAATGCAGGAGATTTGCAGGTTTTTTTTCAGTCTATTCTTGAAATTCATTTTGTTAAATACAGAATATAATTTAATAAACCTGCTTAAAATTCTATAATCATCAATAGAAACTAATACAGACACAACTTTTTATAAATTATAAAGCATACCCACTATTATAAGCAGAAATAGCTCAAATTAGCCCAATTAAATAGTCCTTAATAAGATCTTAATGTATTTAAAATAGTTGACTGATTTGGAAAGAATAGAGCTTTAAATATGACTGAATGAAAACTACTTTACATTATGGAATCTTTATATAACTCAAAGATGCGCACACAAAAAAGAAATTATTTCAGTATTGTTCTCATAAATTTGTATATATTTTTACATGTTATAAATGTTTATAATATTTTGAATTAATGATAGTATAATTTTAGTTTTAATAATATGCATTTCAAATATTTTTGTTAATCTTTTTGAAAAGATTTTATTCATGCACCATATTAGACACTTGAGATTTCATAACATGTGCATTATTAATCCTAAACATCATCATTTTCTAGTTTTAATCAAAAGTTTATTGATTTTTATAAGTGGAAAAGATGCAAGGAAAAAAAAGAGTTTTTTTAGGACTTTAATTATTTGATTAAATTTTTTTTTACTGTAAGACGTTTTTACTTCAAATCCAATACTATTTGTAAAGAATTTTAGCTACTAATTGTCTGAATATAAATCAACTTATCTTTTTAATGCACTATATTTTATGGTTAATGATATTGAATATAACTAATAAAATACACTTTCATTTAAATTGAAACTTATCTTTTCCAGCTTTGCATTAAAAATAACTCTTTGAAAGCATAATGGTAAATTATTTTATGAAATAAAATATTCATTTTATGCCTAAATTTCTATTTCTTCTAGTTGTTAATTATGTTTTTAATTTCTTTTATTGCATTTCTTAAGTGTTTTTGAAACAATGAATTTATTTAAAAATCAACTTTTATTTTAGATATTAATATAAATTTTTTAAAGAAATGTATGGTTTTATATATTATCATGTTATATCTTCTTTATATTATCTTTAAAAATAACTATGAATTATAAATAAGAGATAATATTACACAAAAATAAGTTTAACAAATATGAATTCAGTAACTAAAATTATGAAAACATTGTAGAAAGTCATGGATAGAGTTCTATTAAATTTAAAATAGTGTCTCGTCCAACCTAGAAAGTAATATCAACTTGTAGCAAAATGTATTAAGACAGGTTACAATGCCCCCAAGTGATGAAATAGGGTAATTACAAAGATAACTAAAAAAAATAAGAGGTCTACTTAGACCAAGAACATGCAGAATTCCAACAAAGTCCAATTAGAAAAATATGAAATAAAATCAGAGGGGAAAACTACATAGATTAATATGCAGAATTCATGGAAATATTTAGAGTGAAATTTCAAACTTTACATGATACGAAAAAGGCCCATCCTAAAAACGATAAATGCATTCTTTAATATTTTCATGATGCTGTTCTGTAAGTTAAGCAGTGGCAAAATGGAATTTAAACATCGAAGAAGGTATTCAAATGGGGGGGGATCACTTGGGAAGAGGAAGGAGTTTACTTTTGTAATTTCATTATTTCTGCATTAGATGCATTGTAACTAGTCTCAATAAATTAAGCATAGTTTTTTTACTACATTAGCATGGTACTTCTCTAAACTATGCCTGAAGCTGTTTTGAATTTAAAGTGCTTAAGACTTTGTGATTGTGGGTGTGTGTACTTTAAAATTTATATTTTATAATAATTAAACTAATTTAAAGTGGTATTAAGATATATTTGTATGTGAAATTATATAAGATAAATGTTAAGAATTAAATTCATTTTTAACTAAAAATTTTAAAACCCTTTCTTAATGAATACTTTTTACTTAGAAGGTTCTTTAGAACACTTTAAACAACTTTTGCATCTTGCTGGAAAATTTTCCTCAATATACAGCAAATATTCTGCTTGAAATAATTACATAAAAATAATAATTGTGAGCTTGTTGTACTTTGACTTTATTAAATGTGAATTCTTTTTAAGTGAATTTGTCACTTATTTATGTAAGGATGCTTTAAAAAAATTAGATAGGAATGCCTTTCTATGGTTTTTTATTCATTGCAAATTACTTTTCCCCCTTGAAAGACTGCTTTTTATTTAGTGTATTGAACTAATCAAACCATTCCAGAACTAATCAAAAAGAGTAATTTGATGTCAATAACAAAGGCATTGCAGTGTAGAAGATTTAACTTTTTGTTAAGTTTTATTTAAAAACATTAAATTTTAATAGCATAACTGCCTTAAGATCCAACTGAATTTTAGAAAGCAGCTTGTTGGCTTAAATTATTAAGATTTTACAAAATGAAATGATTAATATGAAATCTACATTTGAAAACAAAAATTCATCTTGTGATATAATTGAAAAAACCTGATTTCAATAGAATCAGTTAGCTGCAAAGTAAAAAGAGCATTTATTGAGAAATAGTGAAAGTGAAAATTCTATTCTACAGTTAACAAATTGCAAAAATATGCAATTGAGTATTTCAATGAAAGAATTTGAATTCCATCAACACATTTAAAAAGATTGTTACAATTACTATTTCAAAATGAATTAAAAATATTATTAAAATTAAATGAAAAATATATGGATATAAAATTAGTATCATTAAAAAGATTTAATATAATATAAATAAATTTGATAAAACAATAAAAACGTTTTGAATTTCAGATCAACATTATAATTTGTTTTTATAAAGTAAACATTTAAATGTTTTTAAAAAATACTAAAGTTTAGAAGAAGAAAAATCTCTCACCTTTAAGTTGATATTACTAAAAAAAAATACTTATTTTAATTTTGCGGTGGTGTAAATTCAACTTTTGTGCAATAACATCTTTGGATCCATTGTTGAAAAAGCCAAAAAAAAAAAAAAAAAAAAAAAAAAAAAAACGGCTTTATTTTTAATTAAAATTAAAATTTAAAAATTGCTTCGAGGGACACATTTTGGCACTCCATGCAATTCACCCATATTATTAATAGAAATGGATGGATTGCTGCATTTTAAAATAAAATTTTAGTAAATATTTCAAATTCTAATTAAATATGTGTTATACAGAAATCAAATATCTGAGATTACATTAGTTTTAGAGGGGGAGATAAATAACCGAAAAATGTTTATTTTTCTCTCTCCGAAAAAATTATATATTAAAATTTTTAATGATTTCTATATGTTAAATTTGGAAATTTTCTTGAGACAACTTTTCTTAGGAAAAGCTGTCTTTGCGAAGTCTGATTTAGAATACCGGAAAATGTGTGTGCGACCTTTATTTTCTTATGAATAATGGTCATCCAAACAGCATTTGGAAATGTAAAATAATAATATGAACACGTTATAATTTTTCTCTGCAAAGAATTTTAACAGATAAATAATGTTACAAGTGGGCGAGCGGCATGAAAACGCGATAAAGATGGCGAGGAGCTTCGCGCCATCTTGATTGGTTTGGCGAAAGGAATAGTCTAGTTGCTGCTGGATTGCACGCGTTGTTTTGAGAATTTTCACGAGTTTCAATGCACGCGCTTCTTCGGCTATATAAAGGACGAGTAGCCGGAGTGAGTGAGTGAGTTTGGTAATTCTCTTTATTCATTCTCCAATCATGCAGGCCTCGAAATCTTAGCTCCTAGCTCCCCTACTCGGTATGGTGCCTTTTCGGCCAGCACTATCGACCTTACCATTGTCAAAGATTTCCTTTTTCCTTATGATATTACCTCGATCCCCGACCTTAGCTCAGATCACAATCCTATCCTCCTAAATTTTTATTTCAAATACTCACTTTCGGACAATAATAGAAGATTGACTACTAATTGGACTAATTTCAAACAGATTCTTTCATCTATAAATCTTGAATCTAACGCTGATCCTAATACTCCTGAGCAACTTGATGACCTGGTGGATTATTTCGAAAAAATTATTATTTAGGCTAAGGTCGCCGCGTCTAAACCCGTTAGCTTCAATCAAAATTACATTGACCCTAATATCCGTTTTCTTCGTAAAGAAAGGAACTACGCCAGAAAGATTTTTCAAAAAACTAGGAACCCAGTCTTCAAGAGTTTTATGAACAAAATCAACAAAACCCTTCAAAAGCTTGATGGTAAAACTGAGCAAAACGATTTCATTAACAAACTTGTAAATGCCAACACCTATGATGGTACTTTCTGGAACTTTGTTTCTTCATTTAAAAAGAAAGAACAAAAAATTTCGGCCCTTAAAGGCCCGGCTAGTATCGCTAACACTGATATTGAAAAAGCAAACTGCCTGGCGGATAGCCTGGAGACCCAGTTTCAATTAAATGACCTCCAACATGACGAAACAGACACGCTTGTTAGTAAAACTGTCAAAGACTTTCAGAATAGTCTTCCATCTTATTTTCATGACATAGCACCCCCTAATATTGAAGAAATTACTGATTGCATTAAAAATCTTAAAATTAACAAGGCCCCGGGCCTGGACGGTATTAATAATAAAGTTGTTCGTAACCTCCCTTCTAATTGTATTTTATTATTGCAAACTATTATTTCAAAAATTTTGACCATTGGTCATTTCCCTACCAGGTGGAAAACCGCAGTAGTCGCCCCCATTCTGAAACCTGGTAAAGACCCCACCATGCCGTCCAGTTATAGACCCATCTCACTACTTTCCTCCATCAGTAAAATTGCCGAACACATAATACTTAATAGACTTAACTCTTTCCTTGAAGAAAATAACATCCTTTGCCCAGAACAATTTGGTTTTAGAAATAATCTCTCGACCACCCATCAACATATTAGGGTAGTTGAATACGTCGAAGGTTTCTCTAGTAACCAAAAATCTGCCGCTGTGTTTCTTGACATTCAGAAAGCCATTGACAGGGTTTGGCAGGAAGGCCTTATCTGCAAGCTTATCACATATAACATTCCAAATTACATTATTAAAATTCTCATTTCTTATCTTCAGAACAGGTATTTCTGTGTCAGAGTAAACAACACACTTTCTGATACGAAACATATCAAAGCCGGCGTAGCCCAAGGTTCTAAAATTGGCTGTATTCTCTTCTCACTTTATGTCAATGACATCCCTAGGCAATTCAATACCTTGCTTTGCATATACGCCGATGATACCGCTATACTAGCCAGGAACAAAAATCCCAATTACATTTCAATAGCTTTGACCAGGCACCTTAAAACTATTGAAGACTGGCTTATTAAATGGAAAATTGAGATCAACCCTATCAAAACCGAAGCAATTATGTTCACCAAAAATCATGTATTTAAGGAATTCCGCCCCATCAAAATTAAAAATCAAATTATCCCGTTGTCTAAGGAATGTAAGTATTTAGGTGTCATTTTAGACAACAAACTCTCTTGGCGTCCCCATTTTATTTATATTAAAAACGTTTCGAGACCTAACTCGTAAATTCTACCTTTTAATTTCTCGAAACTCCAAAATGTCTAGGGATAACAAAATACTTATTTGCGTCCAGTATTAACATATGCATGTCTGGTATGGGGGTATGCTGCCAAGTCTTAGAATTATTGAAGTACAACAGAATAACTTAATTAGAAGATTTTGTAATTGTAAATGGTTTATGCCCAATACAAATATGTATAAGTCACTTGATTACCCTCCTCTCAAAACTTTTATTAAAAAACTTACAATTAAATTCTTTAAAAATATTGATTCCCATAATAATGAGGCTATTATCTCCATTCCTAAATATGCTCCTAACCACCGCATTAAAAGACCTTGCAATATCCTTATCTAATTTTTCTGCTGTTTTTTGCTTGCTTATCCTTGTTTCTAACCTTTCTGCCAGGCAGCATGCCTTCATTCCCTGTTGTTACTTTCACTTTCAATTGCTCCTCCCACTTTCACTCTCACTCTCGGTTAACTCCTCCTACTGTATCCTGACAACCAATGAGAACCTGTGCTTCGCCATGTTTCACCTTTCTTCTCAACAGCTCTTTTCTTTTGATTCTGCTTATGGTTTTTCGAAGATGATCACGTTAATCTACTGATCGTCAAGTCTACATCTATTTAGCCATCTACCGGAGATCACAGCCCCATGCCGGGGCTAGGCGCTCCGTTAACCAACTATGAACAGCGAGTGAGTGAGTTAGTTCATAAATAGAACCAGGGCAAGGTAAAGAGCTATTAAGTAGAGTCAGTTGCGAAAGATATACGCTACTGTGAGTTAGTTTCTGCTCAGATCGTCATTTTCCATTGTCAGGATGTTAGGCTGCGCGACCCGAAGCCATCGACTGATTCTGATTTGAGTGTGAGGAGCAAAAAATGATGTGTTGATCCGTTAGAAAAGATATCGGTGCAAGAGCTGATTGATAAAGTAAATGACTTCTGTCCTTGTACAAATTGCACGAAGGCAAGTGGAATTGCCGCTCATGTTAATATCAAAAACACTTCCCTGAGCGCCCATCGATTTGCAGTTGAGAATGCCCAGAACCAAGATCAACTCAACAATTCCATCTTCCATGCAGGTAGACTGACAAAGGAGCTGGAGAACTACAGACGTGAGTTGATTTCCGTATTATCTGTTGGCTGTTGTAAGGTTAGACCGGATCTGAATTTTCAAAAGTCTCCTAAGAGAAAAACGGCTAATCCAGTTAAAAGCATAGAACCACCTCCCCCAATTAGTCTAAATAATCGATTTGATGTCTTGAGTGAAGAGCAAATAGATCCCCCTGAGAAAAACGATGTCGCTAAGGATAATAACGAAACCGAAAAGCCCCGTAAAATTCCTCCTATTATGTTAAAGTACGTTAAAAATTATAGAAAAATACTAGAAGAAATAAATGAAAAATTCGGTGTCAGGAATAACACCTTAACAAATGGATTTATAAAAATCTTTCCCGAAAATATGGACATGCATAGGGACATCCAGAAATTCTGTGAGGATAAAAAACTGGAATTTTATATCATCCCACCCCCAAGACTAAGCGCCCTGTGAAAATAGTTATTAGAGGACTTCCTATTGACTACGAAATTGATGAAATTGAATCTGACCTTAACGACCGTGGCTACCATGTAAATAAAATCACTAAACTCACCCAATATAAGACCAGGAAACCTCTCCCCCTATATCTAGTTGAATTGAATAAAAATGAAATAGTTGATGAAATTTTTAATCTAAAGGAAATCGGGCATTTAAAAATAAATGTTGAGAGTTACAGGGGACGGAACTCCGTATCCCAGTGCTACAATTGCAATCTGGGCACGTCTCCAGTGATTGCTCTATGCTACCAAGGTGTTTAACCCTCCAAGCGTCAACCCCGCAAATAGATGGAATCTCTTCTCCCTTCAAAGCGTTAGCCCCGTGAAAAGACGGAAATTTAAATCCCCTTAAAACTGTCACTGCCCATACTTTCACGGGTCGAGTTTTTCGCTTCCCCCAAACTCAAGCTGCGAGATAATGAGAAAGAAATGTGAGATAAGGAGAAGCCAATCGTTATCAGTGGACGATAGGAATGCTGTCTTCCTGGTCGCGTTGTTTTAAGCATTTTAAAATTTCATTTACCTTACTTTGGAGATTTTGAGAATAAATGCGAATCCACATTAAGTTTTTAATAAAAGGAATAAAACTGAACGTATGAAAATATATTCCCGGAATGAACATATATGAATATTGTTATTAATAAATTCATCCATAAGGTTTTTAAACATTTTAGGGTGAAATAACAGTTAATCTAAAAAAATAAATATAAAATAAAAATTTGACATTTTTCTCTTTCATAACGTACTTTTATTTAAAGATTTTCGAATTAAGATTGCTTATGCAACTTATTTTTTTTAAAAAAAAATAAGACACTGAAATTATATGCAGAATTTTATTTAATGAGCGAGACTTTTCATCTTTGAATGATTTTTTTTTCATTGATAAGTGTAATTAAAAACGGGGAGATATTTTATTTATATAAAATCCATAAATTAAAGTGAGTTTTTTTAGAATGATAAGTTTTACATTCATTATATTAAATCATATATTTTTATAACGTAATAATTTATATATAAAAATTGATAATTTATTTAATTTGCATTTTTTTTGTCGAATTTCACATTCCTTGACGAATACAAACAGAAATTTAAGCATTGTAGAGATATTGTTTTTATATTTTTCTCTAGTTTTTAATAATATTTTCAAAGTTAAAATAAGCGCAGTTTTTATAGGTTATATTTTTTTAATCGAAATATTAATCTTATTTCACTGTACAGTCTCATATATACAACACGCACTTTTGTGAATGTTAAACATAATGTTAAGTGACATTTTTATGTACGTTTAATATTGAGAATTTAATACGCAAATTTTAATGCTCGTGAAAGTAAATGAATGAATGAGTTAAAAGTTATAATATTTTTAAGTTAATTTAATTAAAGTTAAATAATTATACTTTGTGTTTTAAATTCTAATTTTTTTAACTCCTTGGTCTAATTTTATCTCATATCTGAGCATTAAAAAAATCAATGCGTGCAACTGGCATTTAGATTACCTTCTTCTCTTGTTTGCAAAATTTGAGTTCACTAGAGGTGATTTTAGTTTATTTATCCAGTATGTTCACAGGAGTAAGAAAAATTCAGAAATACCCACATTTCAAGTAATTTGAAATTCTTTATTCTTAATAAACTTTAACCTCACATTTTCATTTTTTAAAAACAGAACTTGTTTGAAGAAGGGTGTCAGACACGCAGGTCTCTTACCACCATTTCTACTAAAATAGTGAACATCCTTACTGATAGTGAAGATGAATATTCGTTTTGGCGATCTCCAGATCAAAATGATTGACCTAGGGCGAACACATTTTATCCGTATATAATTTGGAACTGGAAATAAACCCCTCGGGATAAAATTATCAATAATTTTAATCAGAATTTTTATTACTTAAAATTACATAAAATTTTAATATTTATTCGCAATAAAAGTTGAAATTATCACAACATTATTTATACAGTGTATAATTTTATTTATACATTTGAATATATCACCAAGTAAATTCATTCTTTGAGAAAATTAAGATCTTGAACTTTTTGTATCTTATTTAGTGACATGCTAGTTATAGAACTTTCGCTTCAGCTACATGGTTTATTTGTAATTCAATAAAAAAAAAATTTGAAAATGATATGGCAAAAAAATTCGTATCATTGATAAAGAAAATTTTGAATTCACATTTAATGTACCAAATATATTTCTACTGTGTTATTTTCGAATGAAATGTAAAATTTTAACATTTTATTAATGCTTGAAAAAGAGTTTTTTAGTCATGTTGGATTAAAATAATTTTAAATTGAGATTGACATAGGAAAAGTAATTTATTTATTAGATAAATTTGATCTCATTTATTAATTAAGTTTATCATTTAATAATTAAAAGCAATTCAAGACACATCCTTTTAATTGAGATAAACAAAGGAAGCCTCTAAGTTTGTCATTCGTAGGAATTTATGCATTTTTTTTAAAAAAAATTCTTAAGAATTTATGCCAATTTGTATAATTTTATTCAAAGATTGATTAATTTAGTGATGAGCGTAATACGCATGCCTTTAGAATTAATATTTTGAAAGCGCATTTTAGAATACTGAAGTACATTGGAAATACTCTGAAAGAATCTTTTTTTATCAAGAATTAAATCACTTGCATGTAATTTCGAATTATAATTTCACATTACGAGGGGATTAAAAATTTTTAGAAAATTATTACAATAAAAAAATAATAGGCGAACACTTTCAATTCATAAAAATTAGATTCGTATCGTATTAAATACAACAAAATTTATTTCTAATTTAAATTATATGTAGTGTTTCATGAAATAATCAGAAATCCTCTAAAACACAACCATATTTTCTGTGTTTTCAATCTATGTTATTTCGATCGGCTGAAAGAAAAATGCTGTTCGAAATCGAAAGACTGCGATAAGCAACAGCTGTCACTCACAACATGACATCGGCTAATCTGCCTACCCCTGCTGTGCGGTAATAACCGCAAAAGGGGAAAGCAATCCTTTTGTCCAAACCCTGACACTTTTAAGAACAAACCTGTTATTCAGACGCGCCGCTTTCGGTAAGTATTGCATTCTGAATGTCGACGTCTGGAGGGTTAAAATGCGGCTTGGCGTATCAAACTAGAAATTGTGATCAAAGTGAGAAAATGGAAATGCCTAATTGCATCAACTGCGAGGAATTTGGACATACGGCCGCGTACCGAGGTTGCCCTAAATTCCCCAAAATTCATACCCCCCAACAAAATAGGATCAATTTCTTTAATTCAAATTTCCGTAGGCAAAATGTCTCTTATGCAAGTACACTCGCTAATAATCTAAAACTAATACCCCTGCTGGATCCGAGCAAATAAATCTACCCGCCCAGGACGACTTTAAAGAAATGATTGAAGCCATGCAAGAGATTAAAAAAGTTTTCCTAATGTTCCCCAATTTAATAGAAGCCGCAAAGCAAATAAAAAGTAATAGTGACCCCACAGCTAAAGTTTTAATTCTATTCAATGCTATCTGTAAGCTGGTCAACCCCTAAACTGATCCTAAAATTCCTAGGCCAAGTCTTTTATACCAATAACCAACAGCCTATAGTGATACAGCTCTTCTCCTCTCACCACGCCCTCTCCCTGCTATGCAGATCAACAGTCTATGCCAGTTCTTCACCTGCCACGCTCAAGTCAACATCTCCCAAGTTCGAGGATAAGTCCCTGGCGGGGCTAGGTGCCTCGTTAACTGAACTCTTAGTGAGTGAGTTAGTTAGTTGAGAGTTTTCTCTCTGAAAAAAAGCGTCTCGCTGGACTAGAGGATTTGTGAACTGAGCTCACGTTTGCTGTTAACGTTGTATTATTGAGCTCGCTGAAATTTACAGTTACTGTGCTATAAGATAGTTGTTTTACAGTCTGTTTTTATTGTGCATAAGGCTTGAATTTATGCTGTTGTTGACCGTTGAGTGCTGTATTGTTTTTATCTGAAGTTTTCCTTTATAAAGTCATTCTGTAAATAGCTGTAAATAAATTTGTTTGTGCTGTCCTCAAGTAAAGTCCATTCAATCCGAACCCGCTACGCTAAAATAGTAACAACTGGTGTCAGGAGTGGGATTGAATGGTGAAAACTAGAGTGATGGAAGAAGCAGATAAAACCAAATTCGAGCAGCTTTTTGATTTCATTAAAGAAATGAAAGAAGGGCAAGAGAAGATAGAACAAGGCCAAGCTAATATCGTTAAAGCAATCAACTATAAAGTAGATGCTTTAGCGGAAAAGGTTCAAGAGAACGATACAAAGATTCGTAATATTAAGCGCAGTTTTGATGAGAAATTTAAAAAAGTGGACGAAAGATTCGACGCATTTGAGGAAAAATAGAAGAAAATGGAAAGTGTCCAGGTAAAATCTGAAAACCAATCCCCGAATGTTCGAGAGCCTGAAATGGCTCCACCTGTGCCCATTATTCCCAAAGCAAGCATTAAAGTGTGCACTTACGACGGAAAAACATCATGGCAAGTCTACAAGACTCAATTCCCCATCGTCACAGGAGCCAATGGTTAGGATCCAGTCACGAAGGCTCGTCAACTGGCTGCATCACTACGGGCTGAAGCTGCTGATATTTTGAGAACTATTCCCGAAGATCAACATCCAGAATTTGAAGCTCTTTCAAACGCTCTGGAGTTGCGATTCGGAGAAAAATACCTCAAGGAATATAGCCGTCCTCAGTTAAAGACTCGGCAACAACGATCGAATGAAAGCCTGCAAGAGCTTGCAGCAGATGTAGCGAGGCTCTCTCATCTTGCCTTCTTCGAATGTCCTGCCGAGGTACGGGAAACACTGGCCCTGCAGTATTTCATAGACGGTGTGAGGGATCCAGAGATACAAATGTTCCTGCGAATGGCTGAATTGAAGGATTTGAAAGCAGCTTTGTTTTATTCCATGAAAGTAGAAGCCGCTCAACAAGCTGCTAGGAGGGATCGCCATTCAGTTAGAGGTACTACGTTTCAAGATGCATCGGATCCTTAAATGCAAAATCTATTCGAAATGATGAAAACAATTTTCCAGTTTATCCAAAAAAAAAAAAGAGTTAAATGGCCCAACAAACATGGTCAGAGAACTGTGAAATGTTGGAAATGCGGCGACGAGGGCCATGTTCAAAGAAATTGTCCAGTCCGCTTGGATAAACGGGTTAAAGACTCTTCTAGAAGCAACCAGGAAAACCGTTTTAAAGTTTTACAAATATCTTCCAGAGGCGGCGGTGAAAATGGTGTATTTGTTGAAACCTTCGTCAACGGAATTCCCTGCCAATTGACCGTTGACACAGGAGCCAACGTGACCATAATGCGTAGAGATGTTGCAGAACAATTCTTAAGGAGAATTCTCTGGACCCCATCCTGCGTCACCCTCCGAACGGTCACTGGTGATAGAATCCCAATTATTGGAGAAATGAATATTGAAATTAGATGTGGAAATGCTACTTATGACCATATCGTCTACTTTGCAGAAATTACAGAAGATTTCATACTTGGTATGGACTTTCTGAAGAAGTATGATTTTGTAATCGACTTTAAGAATAAATCCCTGCACTCCACATCAGAAGTCTTGACTCTTTTCCATTTGGGATCTGGAGGAGGAAATGTAGATGCATTATTAAGAAAGCCCTACTCCGAGGGCTGTCGCCCCTGCTCCTCTGATGAAAAGAAAAATGGAATTGATACATCAACTGTGCGCCGAATCACAAGAGCTATCCCACCTCAATCTGATCCCTGGAGTGATGAGGAGGTTCGCAAGGAACAAAGAAATGATCCTGACATTAAACCGATTGTAGAGTTTATGCAATCAAGCAGTTCAAGACCTGAATTGCAGGGCATTTCAAGCCTCAGTACTGTAACTAAAGGTTATTGGGCTCTCTGGAACTCACTCGAAATTAGAAATGGTATCTTGTATAGAAAATGGGAGTCCGAAGATGGGAAGTTAGTTAAGTGGCAACTTGTACTTCCCCGATCAAGGATAAATCAAGTAGTGAAGGAGTTACACAGCAGTATTGCAGGTGGTTACTTCAGAGTTTTGACTACAACTCGTGAAATCCGGGAGCGTTTCATTTGGATCAACATGAAAGATGATGTTCGAGAGTGGTGCAGAACATGTGATGACTGTAACACCCGTAAAGGACCAAAAACACGTAGTCGTTGTAAGTTACAGCGGTATAATGTAGGTGCACCATTTGAAAGACTCACCTCTGACATCTTGGGATCTCTCCCTTGGAGAAATAATGGAAACAGAAAAGAACTCCAACTGCCCTGTGATCCTCATTTCGAGTGTCCTCCGGATACGCCTTCTTCGCCTGTGGATTATGTTCAAGACCTCCAGGCCCGTTTAGAAGACGTACACAGGTTTGCCCGAGATCGGATCAACATAGCAACGGAGAAGATGAAGACCAAGTACGACACTAAAGCTACAGGACATGAATTCAAGGAAGGTGACAAGGTATGGTTCTGGAACCCGATTCGATGAAAGGGACTCTCTCCGAAGCTGCAGTCTTCCTTGGAAGGCCCTTATATAGTCCTGAAAAGACTAAATGACGTCGTGGTTCGAATAAGGAAGTCGTCGAACCCAAAACATTATGGCCGGCTGGCCCCTTATTATGTTAACTTGTCAAATACTTAGTTGAAACCATGGTTTCCTCATTTATGTAAATATGATCTATATATTTGTAAATAGTGTTCTTTATGTTAATTCTTTATCCATGATTATGCCTGTAATTTTGTGTCTATGGTATTGTTACTTTTGAGTGTCTTCTGCTCTGGGTCTGTACTGCCCGGGACATGCAGTCCTTGACGAAGGGGCAATGTTACAAGTGGGCGAGCGGCACGAAAACGGGCCAAAGATGGCGATGTTTTGTGAGGAGCCTCGCGCCAGCTTGATTGGTTTGGCGAAAGGAATAGTTTAGTTGCTGCTGGATTGTGCGCGTTGTTTTGAGAATTTTCACGAGTTTCGTTGCACGCGCTTCTTCGGCTATATAAGGGACGAGTAGCCGGAGTGAGTGAGTGAGTTGAGAGTTTTCTCTCTGAAAAAAAGCGTCTCGCTGGACCAGAGGATTTGTGAGCTGAGCTTACGTTTGCTGTTAACGTTGTATTACTGAGCTCGCTGAAATTTACTGTTACTGTGCTATAAGATAGCGGTTTTGCAGTCTGTTTTTACTGTGCGTAAGACTTGCATTTACGCTGTAAGTGCCTGTTGACTGCTGGTTTATATTTATCTGAAATTTTTATTTTATCAATTATCCTGTTAATAGCTGTAAATAAATTTGTTTGTACTGTCCTCAAGTAATGTCCATTCAATCCGAAAACGCTACGCTAAAAAATCGTAACAATATTTATTGTCCTTTTTTCTGCAAGGTCCTTCATTCGAAAAATGAGAATATCAATCCGAACTTTCCCCCTTTTAGAATAAGTATTTTAGTGAAAATGCAAAAGCTTCATTCAAATTTTTTTTTAAAATCGTTTGATAAAATCATTAACCAAAGTTCAGACATTTAACTGCAGGCTTTCCTAAGTTTGCACGCTCTTTAGTGGGAAAATACATAGATAAATTTCCTATTGTTGATTTTTATTTAAAATTTAATAAAAATCCAGGTTGTCGTTTTCACGGACATTGAATTTTCAAGCCGGTGGTTAAAAAGATTGAGATAGAATTTTTTGATGATTATGGCTCTTTCGTTTTATATGCGAGAAAATAAGGATTGCATAATGGCTTAGAAGCTTAATGTTGATCAGGGAACTGTATTAGAGAAGACGTATTAAGTGAGATTGATTTTTATTAGACTATGTTCGAAATTCGGCACGCACAAAAAGAACTGAGTATGTTTTTTATTGCTGTCTTTGAAAACGAATTCTATTGAATAATGAAGGGTAAGTGGAAAAGATATTTTTTTTAATGGAATCATCCCATTTATTTTTAAATCAATGTCAGATTTAGATTAAATAGTTTACATTAAATGAGCTCCGTTAACGGTCACCTTTGCTGATCTGCAGTCCTCAACTTACTTCTCAAACAAATTATGTAGTCCGTTTTTTCATAAGTGGCCAGTTTATTTATAAGTTACAATACATTTTCAACGTAATCTACATGCATCATTTTAAAGTAGTTTTTATTTTAGAAATCTTGCTAAAATGCACATGTTTTTGTTAAAAAACTAATGATGAGGATGTACATTAAAATCATTGGAAAACAATTTTGCTTATTGAAAGAGAATCACATTTTCAAACTTTCTGTACTCTATTCTTGAGAATTTGTCTGCGATATATTGGCGCAAGAGCCATATCTTTATCTTTATCTTTACTTATAATAAAGCACAATGTGTGTGTGTCTGTTGGCGATGTACAGGCCAGACCGTTCGACCTACAGCTACCAAATTTGGTATATATATACCTTGGGTACCGGGAATGTGCACCTCGGAGCCCTTTTTTGAATTTTTAATTAAAATTTTAATTAATTAAAAAATAAACCAAATTTTGAAGTTTTTTCACTATAACTTTCGAAAATATTACAGC
Source organism: Argiope argentata (assembly GCA_026289955.1). Taxonomy (NCBI): domain Eukaryota; kingdom Metazoa; phylum Arthropoda; class Arachnida; order Araneae; family Araneidae; genus Argiope; species Argiope argentata. The sequence continues at coordinate 74,883 of JAOUZG010025848.1, forward strand.
ACAAAATTCATTTTTGCATAATTTTAAAGCTCAAAACAGTAGCTTTACAATGATACTAATGTTTTGACATATAAATTAAAACTCTATTTTTAATGAATTTTTAAACATTTAATTTGATTGTTATTTTCTTCAACTATTTATTTCGCAAAAAATAAAGTAAAAAAAATTTATCTTCTCGAGGATATCAAAGAAAATCAGTTTTTAATAAAATGTTGCCATCACATTTTCAGAAGTTTTGCTTAAAAAAAGCTAATTAATACAAAAAATAAAACAGAAAAATATAATTTTCATGACGCGATTATATGAAATGAAATAAACAGGAAATGTGATATTTTTTAAACAAGAAATACAAGAGAAAACTTTTCTTGATCGTTTGCAGTATCAAAATTAACAATTCCATTAAAGAATTAAAATAAATAAAAATACAAAATAAAAATATATTATAAAAGTGCGACAGTTAAAACTGAAAAAGAATTTTTAGAAAAGCACCAAACGATAATCTTCTGAGAGCGAGATTAATTATTTAAAAGCAAGAAATCTTAAACGAACTTTAAAATGACGTCATTTCAAAAAAAAAAACAAAAAAAAAAAAACGACGAACAAAAAGCAATTGATAATAAGTAAAAGTAAAATATTTTTCCATTCGTGTTTTTTTTAAATGTTAAAACAATAAGATATGTTTTGAAATGTTACTTTTACTTATGTCAAGAAGATACATTATGCGAATCAAAGAATTCGCCTTCGTGATTGTAATTTATCTCCGCATTTTACTGATACATGCCAAATACAAACGCATCTGCCTTCAACGAACCATATGTAATATTAAAGCTATACTGCTAAAAGCAGGCCAGCCATTTGAAAACGCATCTTCTTTCAAACAAGCATACGCAATAATTAATAATGCAAAATTTGTAAAAACAGATAAAAATATTTTTTACCCGCATATTTCGGAGACATCAAAACTTTCTAATCAAAACAATATCATGTTCTCAAATGAGAAAAAATAAATCAACTGTCATTCCAAATTAAACATATAAAAATGTCATTTTCGGCACGTGTCTGTATAAAATGAAACAAATATGAAACATGATATTTTTAAAAAATAAATGAATGGAAACGTTTTCTAACATATTTTACTATACATATATTACTAATCCAATTAAACAGTTTTATTTAAGGAAAATATGGCTTAACATCTACAAGGCATCTTCTGTAATCGGAGCCCAGCATCTAATTTCTTAATTATTTTGGGAGAGACATACATCTCTTAGCAAATGGTCTAAGTGAAATATATAATTAGTAGATTGAGGGAAAAAATGCTGATGAATTAAATTTTTACATATATCTCCTGCTCTGTGAATCATATTTAACAAAATATTCTAGAGACAATAAGTCCTTAAAATAAAAAAGTTGCACTCCAATCAACTAAATCAATCATCAAAGCTGATCGATCTATAAAAATTTCAATATAACTATTCGGTAACAACTGGCGATTTTAGATCGCTTTATCAAGATATCAAAGAAGCCAATCAGGGTTACTCTAGAATAATTGGCCTAGATTATGATAATGATGATTGTTCTTAACTTGCAATATTCAGAACTGAATAAATCAACAATATTTGATCGCAGAAGTTAGAAGTGTTTATTTATTTATTAGAAGTTGAAATATTAAGAATATTTTACAGAATATGAATCTATAAGACCAAAGGAATTTAAACCATAATTTTTTGAAATATATTTATAAACGAAAAAAAATTATTATTGAGAGCATTTATATGCATCTAAAAATAAAATTAAAAACTGAATGTATCATTTAATCTGTGAAATGTGTGCTGAATAATTCCTTGAGATATTAAAAATTATTAAAAAAATTATAACGTTTCAATTTCTGTTGTGAACATAAAATTTCAAAGTCAGTCAGTTTCAAAGGACTACTCTGTTTTCAGTTCTTAGTTTTAGTTAAAGACATTTTTGATTGAGTTAAGAGGTCTTTATATTAATTGAAATTTCATCATTTCCACTTTAATTTAAAACTGAATTTTACCTGCAAAGATAGAAAACCAGAGAGAGATGCGTAGTTCAAAGATCAGGACTGCTTAATGCCTATATAATAGTATAAGTGAATAATATGGCTATCGAAATTTGAAGCTTAAAAATATTTTGCTGATTAACTTATTATGAGACCAAGTTCTATAAAAAAATTGATTGAACCCTTTAGTCGGCATTAATATTGGCGAACCGGCTGGTCGCCAAAGGCGGCTAGTATCTATATAAATAATAATGGATCGCGAAATGCGTTGCTAAGCGCAAAACTAAAGAACGGCTCGACCGATTCGGCTAATTTTTTTATATTTTCGTTAAGACACAGGGATTGTTCTTATTTAGAGAAAAAATGAAAAAACTGCAAGAAAAATAGTTAAAACGACACTTTTCTTACTTTCCTGCACAAAAATCTTCATTTTTTCCTCACCCCCCCCACCAAATGAGTAAGATAACAAGAAGTAATGATTTGTTGAGAAAAAAAATACGCGAAGTCAGTTGGTTTTCATTTATAGATAACGGGAAGTTTAAGAAGGAAAATAAGTGCTTTTATGCAGCTGATTATACTGATTAAAACATTATTTCCAAACGGACGTGAATATCATTTTGTTCGTTTTTATTTGATGAAATTTCATTTTTTAATTTTGCTATTGATTGTGTTGTGATATAAAGGTTTTTTTTGTTGTTGTTCTTAAAGATAAAATTTCTTTTTTATTTATAAATAAGGCATTAAGAGATTTTAATGTGTTTATTTTATTCTTAAAAGGATTTATGTATTAAACGATTCTTTTTATTTTCTTAGTGTTTAGTCTGTATGGATATTTAATCTATACCTGCCCAAAACAAAGTCTGAGCAGAGAAGGAAAAAAAAAGGATAAAGGAAAAAAATGTGTTTGTAGAAAGAAAAGTAATGAAGGGGAAAAAAAGTATAGAAAAAGAAAGGTTTGCAGAAAAAAAAAAGAAGGGTGTGTGTCACCATTATTTCCTCTGTGCGCGATATTTTCCAAGTTTCGCATCGCTTGAAAACCACTTGTGTCTTTATTTGTTTAGTGTGTTTACATTTATGAAAATTTAAATCTCCTTATTCTATAAAAACGTAGAATTTTAGATCTTTCCCTCCATCATTTAAGTAAAATATCAATTCCGGGCAATCAATACACGGATAGAAAGAAAAAGATGAGTAGTACAATGAACAGAACATCTGAAGAAAATAATACTATAAATGAATTATATGACTATCAAAATTTGTTTGGTTTAAAAATATTTTGG
>JAOUZG010025848.1:90153-116277 GCA_026289955.1 Argiope argentata
TATATATAAGAATTTTTAAACTTCGCTTTTATTCCATTCTGGGGTTGCATTAGGTTGTGACGAGGGAAGTCATTCGATACAAAAGTGAAAAAGACAAGAAATTGTAAAAAGAAATATTGAGAAAACATTTTAAATTGAATTTACTAAGGGCTAGATTAAGCAAAAAATTTGGAATTCGAAAATTGAATTTTAATGTAATTTTGCATTTATATAGAAAAATGAGTGAATCCCTTTTAGCAATATCATAAGATATTGTGCGATATCTACAAGATGTTCTTCGATATTTCGAATATTGAACAAAATAGGAGTTTCATTCTAATATTGATTAATCTTTATAAAAGTATGAATCTATAGTATTTCAATAAATATTTATATTTTTAAAAATAATTTTTAGCTGGAATCTGGAATGATGAAATAATGTTATTAATGCAGGTCTGCTCTAGAAGAAGGAAACTTCTCAACTTTCTTTTATTTACAATCTCTCCTGAAACGTGTTTTTCATTATTTTTCGTGCATTGGATAGAATTTGTACTTAAGTAATATTAAACAATATGTCGAAGACGAAAAAAAGAGAAAAAGTCGTGAAAGATAGACCACTCAGTAAAGCTTCACACAGTTTAAATCCTGGTAAATAGAAATAGATTTATTTATTCGGCTTTAAAGAAATTTGCAGTTTATATATGTCCATCCATAATATTTATACATTGGTTAACTGTGCACGGTATTTATTATGATCCAGGAATCATATTGATTTTAATTTTGCAGAAAAGTGATATATATTCTTTTTTGAAAGAAACAAACTAAACTTCTTTAGTTTGTTTCTTTGTTTTAGAATGTTTTGAAGAAACGAGCTGAACTTCTTTTTGTGACAAAGGAAGTATAAATATTCTGCCAACTTCGTCCATAAAACTATCACGAACGCAAAAGATTCAAAGATACTGCAAGCAATATTTTTTTCTACTTAAAAATTTTCTTTTTGAAGTTTAAATATATTAATTTATTTGGGCTTTTATTATTGATTGGAAAAAATCCATCTTCTTTATTGCGTTCCCTTTCCCTTATTAATTTATTTAAATTTGAATGAAATGCCTACATTTTTCCACCATAACTTCTGAAAATGTTATATCACATAAGGAATTATATTACCATTTTAAAATTTAAGAAAATTATCTTTTTAATAATACCAACTAAATAGTGCAAGTTTTTACTAAATGTTGGCAGTTTTTATAACTATTTATTTTCCCTCATTTCCAACAGTATATTACATGTCCCCCCAGAAATTAAAATCATTTTCATTTTTTTTCTAATATTCAATTGTGAGATTTTCTTTCATTATTGAAAATTAAAGATGAAGGTTTCTGTCTATATCTGTGTTTAATTGTCAAATATAAACTGAATGTAAAAGATCACAAAATTTAAAAGCTAGATGGACCAGATATTAACATTTTTAATAGTGATATGATATGAGATTTTTCCCTTTTAGAAAGTTTTATGTATACAATAAGTAGAATTTAAATATGACATTTGTAAAGACACAACTTTTTTGTTAGAAAATTTGATGAAATCATAAAGTTATATCTAAATAATTTATTTGAAATAAAATATAACTAATATTCCTATTGAACCACCGGACCAACTGAGGCTACTAGTATATAATATTAGATAAAAGGATGTGTTACTGAGTCTTGTAGAAAATGGGATCATTGTTCTAAAGGTGTACTTAAATTTTGTTACTTGAAATATTAAAAAAGAAATGGTTTTAATAGATTTACTTATCAGATATTACTGTCAATGAAATTTGAGCTATTATATTAAAGAGAGATAAAAGCAAAAAGAAAAAAGGTTGACTTTTTAACAACTCATTAAACAAATCTCTACTTAGAAAGTAACTGGAATTGAGAAATTGATTGGGTAGGAATGTAAGAAGCTAAAGTTTATGTTATTTAGAGTTTTATGTTATTCAAACCCATGATTTCTATAGTTTAAAAAAAGTTTTAAAAAACCTGTTTAATTTTTTTTAATTAATGTTATTACATTATTACCACTCTATAGGAGTTTGTTAAGAGTTTGAGAGCCTGAAATGTATATGCAGAATATAACTGTTAAAATAACACTTCAAAAGACTGTATAATTGCTTTATTCAAAACTTTTAATGAGCAAACAATTTAAGTCTATTTTTTTTAACCCTCAAATAGAAATTCATATGAAAACCCTTAGATATTTAGTTTTATCTTTATCAATGAATAAACTTATTAATATCTAAAAGTGTTTGCTAGTATTGTTAAAAATTTTGATAGTAAAAAAAAAAAAACTTATATTTTGATAATATTATTACAAATGCATATCATAAAGTAAATATAAATCTTTCATGTTATATTTATTTTAGATAGGGAAAAAAGACCCAATGGAAGAACAAAATCGACAATCAATAGATTATTGATGTACAAAAATTATAAACCTAAAAGGTAATTATTATTATGGAAAAATTCAAATGTATTAGTTTTATCTTAAATAAATACTTTAAAATGTTTATACTATATTTTATATGTGATATTTTAATAATTTATTTAATGAAATATTTTTTATTTGAAACTGTACAAAAATGATTTCTTGTCCCAGAATACAGGTGTTGTTATTAATATAATATTGCCTTTTTACTCATTGGTGTTAAAAGAGATTTGCAGAAGTATATTTTCAATAGATGCCATATCAATAGTTTCACTTTTAGCAACAGCAATGAAGACTGTAAAGTGCGAGAATTGTGGTTCTATCTTTATTAGGAATGAGAAATTCCATATGATGCCTTTCCTTTATCTGGAGACTATATAAAGTGAGGCAGTCACATGAGAAAAAAATTCTCTTTTTGGCATGCTGAGCACAGAATGTACTCTCTTATTATTTTCATTAGAGACTATTACTGTTTCTCCATTAATGTCAGCACACATTGATAGTCTCCACAAACACACATGATGCTTATCTATATGCTTGTGTTGTTAGTATATCCAAATGCTTGGTTGGGTTTTTTTATCAATTGTCCTTTTTGTTTCCTCAAATCTTTGTAGAATTGAGCATCTCCTTCCTTTATCCAGAATATTAGACTTCTTTCGTTAAATGATTTCCATAGCATTGATGTTGGAAGTGGAGTTCTGCAATGTATAATGTTGACTAATCTCAAATAAAGATATCTAAAAATTTCAATCTTATTTCTTTGTTATTAAAAAAAGAAAGTAGAAACTAGACTGCAGTATATCACTGAGCAAAAAGAAATAAAGAATCTAATCTAAACTGAAACAGAAGAAATAAAAACATCAAGTTTATAAAACTTATTAGGTAGAGAAAGTGAGATAAAATTATAAATCTCAAAGGATTGATAGAACAGGTATTTATTTAACAACACAGAACAGAAATTACAAATGAGCAAAAAGTGTGCACTCACTTATTGCTCATTATTAACATGGAATTTTATAGACAAAGAGGGCTGCTTGAGTAGCCACATTTGCTACATGCACTTGAATTAAATGAGCATTGGTTGCATCTGGGTGTTAGAAGTGAAATCTTCTCAGTGCAAGCATGTTCACATATCCAATATTTCCATAGATAAACAATGGGGCAATTCAAACTATTTAAATGAAATCAAATTGATTGCTCATAATTTTTAAACATGCTTAATGTTTACTGATTTTCTAAAAATTTCAGCTCTCATTTCAGACATCAAACAAGTCTTAACAGCAATTTTTCTATTTTCAAGAACATAAGGAATGATATGGTGCTTTATATCATTGGTTTTGCTATAGAATAAAGAATTTTTTTAGCTAGTTTTATTGTACTATGATTGTCCAGATTAATAGTAATATGTTCATATAAAATTCTTAAATTACTTAAATAGTATTTCTTAAATACTTTGTGTAAGTGTAAATTTTCTTTGCAGCTGTCTGATAATAACATCTTTTTTAACTTGATCAGCTAATAAACCCACTATCTCTCCCTCACTTATTTTTTCTTCTTCTGTAGTTTCTGTGATATGAAGCATTGTTGCTTAACATAAAGCAATAATCTGCTTAGAATCTTTTGTTTTCTTGGTCCAGATTTGAGTAACATTAGCCAAAAATAATTTTATCATTAATTGAAACAACTAATCCAAAACTGCTCTCTTAAGAACTGTTGTACATTAGTTAGCAGCTTACTAATTACTTAACTTACTGACTAAATAAGCAATATTTTGATGCATACCAAAAGTTAAAATTTAAACTACTAATTTATTCTTGATTTAAGAATTTATCATCTAGTGTTGCTATAGTGCATAATTATTTGCCTAGTTCCATATTTGTATAAATTTATTCTAACGTTTTGTATTACTTTAACAAAATTTGATATAGATTGTGACATAGTTATCTTACTATCAGTTTAATAGAATTTGATATCTAAACAAAAATTAATGGTTTACAAGAAGACATATTTTTCTGTTACATAATTTTTTTTCTATTTCTCAGCAGATGAATATAATTATGAGAAAAAGAGGAACTAATTGAGAACTTTGTTTTTATAGAAATCAAGAAAGAATGTTGTGTAATGCTATCATATATTAATAAATATTGTAAATGTTAAGACTAATTTTTTTAGCTTAAAGAATGAATATATTAAATTATCATAAAGCTTTTCATTTTAGAAATATAACCATAATCTTGAAAGGATTTTTTTTATTGTATCCTATCACCCATTATATTATATTTATTAAGTTCATTATCTGTATTTTTTTTATTAGGATAAAGAGCAGAATCTAGAAAATGATAAGGTGTAATCTCTGATATTGATACTGATATCATCTTTTCCTTCCTTACTTAACTTTCTAATAATGAAACTAAAAATTTGCATTTGCTGTTGCATCATATAATATTCAGAAATTAGTATTGAAATAGAATTATTGCTGTTTAAATTTCTCATTCCCCTTCAAAAACTTTGCTATTACAATCTATGCTAAAGTAAATATGCTACTCTTTCCTTAAAAAGAGTGCTTGAAATATCATGATATCAGTGATTTAATATTTCAGAGATCGAAGAGGAAAAATTGTTAAACCTGCACCATTTCAGAGTAGACTTTCATCTGGATCAGTGGCTAGAGTAGCTCCAAATCAAAAATGGTTTGGTGAGTTTATTCTTATATACATTAAAAATGATTTACTTGAAAATTTTTATTTTACAACTGATTATATTATATTTTCCTCTATAAAATGAGAAATAAGATATTTTCATGATATTCATTACAAATATTACTTACCATTAAAATAATAATTTTTATGAGTTGATTAAAAATATTTCCTTTTTTGGGGAGTTTTATTATACCATTTACATGTATGCATATTTATTCTTAAAACTCAATTGTTCACTTATATGAATTATTTTCTTTAGCATGACAATGCGTGTGGCTTTGAGTTTTGCAAATAATGTAATAAGAAAGGAAATTAATTTTTAATTAATGCAGATTTAGAAAAGCCAACAGGAAAAATATTTTAAAAGAAGGCCCAAAACTCTGCAGATTCATTATGTTTATATGCATTATTAGATAATATTATTAGTAGCATTATGTAAGTTAGGACAAAATGAATGAGAAAAAAAATCAACGAAACAGGTCAGAAGCATTTTAGTTTATTGAACTGTTAAATGATGGTGTTAAGGGCTAGAAAAAGAGGAGAATTTACACTTAAGTCTTTTTTTTAAATTTTTTTTTCAGATTTGATTTATTTAAAAGTTGTCTTATTTTGATGCTTTTATCATTTTTCATCAATAACTTCTAAAAGAATTATCCAATAAAATTGTTTTTTACATGCCATTTTAAATTATAAATATATTGGGTACTTATACCCACATTATACCCAAATGCCAATATTGAGTGTTATGAAGGAAAAAAATCACAAACAGTGCGCATGTTCCATGCTAAATTAAGCACCACAGATGTCACATCAGTCATTCCAAAATTCCTTGAATTTTTGAATTTCAGGAAATTCCAAAATTCTCCTGTGGCATACAGTTAATATACAAGTGACTGATATTGGTCTAAATTTTTTATAATATTCAGCATAGTTATTATAATTTTTTTAATTTCTAAGGGGAAAGGAAATTCAAGAACAAATTTTACATTCTCTATGTAAGATGGAAGAGAGAAAAGCACAAAGAGGTACTATAAAGAGTGCTGATATTTTATGGTTCACTCGTTATCATTTTTTGTTGTTTGTGTATTGATATTTAATTTCAATACACAATTGATTATAATACTTTTATGCAACTTTTAATAACTAATCTTTAAATTTTTTTTAGCATTTAGACAGAGCTAATTGTTTGACACTTTCATTAGAATGGGGCAAATGCCGAAACATTAAATTAAAATATTTAAAAAATGTTTTGAAAACATTAAATTTTGTTTTATAAATATAGAGTAGCTGAAGTATTTTCTGACTGTCACATTTTGAAATGGGAAATTCAATGATATTTTATTCACAATTTTTAATTCATTTTTGGTTTGGAATTAATTGCTTCATCAATATATATATATATATATATATATATATATATATATATATATATAGAGAGAGAGAGAGAGAGAGAGTTTGGAGTTTGCGTATTTATGATCTCCATAATAAATGTAATGTTATCTTCTTAAAAGTCTAATTCATAGTGAACAATAAACATTTCAGAAATTTTAATTCCAGCTCTTAACTATAACAATATACTTATTTTAATCACTTATTTAAAAACATTGAGTGCATGAAAATACAAGTAAAGCTGGAGAAAGAAAAAATTCTCTGTATTACAGTCACAAGCTCTATTAGGCTGATATTTTTTTAAAAAATAATGATAAAAATGTAGTTAGTAATACAAAATTAGTGGAATAAAAATTATAAGTCAAGCAAACAATTAATGAATTAAAAAAGGTTTTTCAATTTTATTGTTGACAGTCTGCTATGAATATTTTTTTAATGCATATAATATTTTTTATCATAATCTGTTTGAATTTCAAGTTTTACTCATGGACTTGTTGAAAAATAAACATTAATTATGGTGAAAAATTTCAATTGAAAATTATTTACCCGAATATTGTTCATTTTAATTTATTAGTATAAAGTGTAACATTATTCACCCATATAAACAACTCTTAAATGATTAATTAGGTCGTTAAACCTTTTTGCTGCTAAATGTGGCTAGTTAACATAAAAGAAAATGCATATGTGTGTGTTGGCACTTTACAAAATATGCTGCTTGCCCTACAACTGTTAGATTAGCAGAAATATGCTTTGGAAGATTGAAATATGCTCAATGAAGATATTATCTTATAAAGATTTTAATTACTTAAAAATTAAGCAAGATTTTGTCATTTTTCTATAAGGACTTTAATATATATTATCACTAATTTTTTTAAAATTATAATTTACAGTTTTAACATTTTATATATTTGTAAAATTATCTTTTTAATAACACCAATTTATTTTCATCTGATTTTTTTCTGAACTTTATATATTTTTAAAACATACATATTTACATTACATAATTTTCCAGTAGGATTATTTTATTTTTGCAATGAAATTTAAGCTATTACCATTTTTACACTGTTTTAATATTATATATTTATTTGTGTAATTTTCTTCTCTTGTTTAAAGTACAAGATTAAAAAAAATACTTTTTAATATCTTTATAGTTTACTTGAGGAATAAGAATGTAAAGTTACGTTATCTTGAAAGGTACAGGGATGTTTGTGCTCCGGGGATTTTGAACTTCGATACCCGGAAATTCCGGGGATGGTCGTTCAAAAGGTAGTAGGAATAATAATGAATTATTTATTTTGATCTGGGTAATTTTGTTCAATAATTCATTGAACTTTTATAATTAGGTCATTCAATACTTCATAATTGTAATTTTTCATTTCTCATCCCCCCTCTCAAAACACCAAAATGTTGGTAGTAAGTCCGTAAAAGCTTCAGGGGATTTTTTGGGGTCCCACAAACACCCCTGAAGGTAGAAGATAGTAAAAAAAAGAAAGAAAAGTTGGCAACTACTTTTTTAACTGTACCATGATATAATTGGTCTTATCTTCAGTAGGAAAGCTTATTTATACAACAAATAAGATAAATCTGATGCTGTTAAAATAATACAACTGTAATATATATTATAATTTGATATTTTATATATTTTTTAAAGAATGAGCTTTAAAGTACATAAGACATTTAATACAAATTAGTAAGTACTATCACTATTCTTGAAGAACAAGTTGTTTGCCAAAGCCAACTATGATAATAAGAAAAAAATATTCAGTTTCTTTACTACTTTCAAATCTATTGCTGCAGGAAATACAAAAGTTATAGGACAAAATGCTCTGCAAAGATTTCAAGACGAGTTGGGGCAGGCACTGAAAGATCCTTATCAAGTTGTGATGAGACAGACTAAACTTCCAATTACCCTACTGAATGAAAGTGCAAAAGTGAGTAGAAATATTTCTTAAATTTTTTTATATTTATGCAAGATATATTATATTAAATTAAAATTTTGTGTGTTCTGAAGCATGAAGCTAATTGATTAGGTGTAGATGTGAAATATTTTAATTTATTTTAAGGCTGAAAAAAATCATTTTTAAAGTTTTTGCATATATATTTTATTTTATGAATGCGACATTTCCAACATTGCTGAACATGCTGTTTAGTATGTAAATTTTTTTTTATAAGAATCTTTTTTTTCCTTATAAAATGTCAAATTCTGTTTATTTTAAACACATTTTTGTATTTATTTTTTAAAAAATTTCATGTTAGTTCCCATTTTTAGTTTATTACTTGATTTGAATTATTATTTATTAATCTGCCGTTTAAGTATATGTATTGTTGTTAAATAAAATCAATTATATAAGAAAATTCAAATTCTATCTGGATTAAATTAAAAAAAATGGTAACTATACATTTTAGATAACCTGTTATTTTAATTTAGAAATACTTTTTAATAATTTTCTTTGAAAAGTCTTAGCAAGTATTTTATTTTAGATTGTGCTAAATTTTGCAAGATGATATTGAGATTTCCTTTCTACGACTAATCTTATAAGATTAGGAGTTGAATTAATATTGAATGACAAAAATGGTGTTATTATTTCAGAATAATGTTTTGAATAGTATAAAATCAGTTGAATTTTTCTTAAAAGTTAGGTCATGTTGATCACTTGTGAGTATAAATCATCTGAGTATTGCTTAACCCTTACAATAAAATCTCTATGGGCAGTATGATATATCTGTATTTCTCATTTATCAAATCTACTTTGTTTGTTCTTAGCAAATAATTTAACAAAAAAAAAATGCTTAGAAGATTGTTAAATTTTTTAATATAGTAATTTCATGGCTGTTGTTATATTAAAAAATAGTTTGTTGATAGTTATATTTCTTTTTGTTTTGCTTTAAAGTATGGAAAAACAAATGCAACACCTACTTGATTGTTGACTAATTTTACATACCTGTAATAGCTACAATCATAAATGTGTAATACATTATATATAGATATTGTATATGACAATTGTATGTAGTCATATTTTAATTATATTTGATATTTCAAATTTTAAAAATATATGTGTTGTAATACTTTTTTGTTTTGTGGTGAGACATGTAAAAATAAATTTATGTAAAACTTATTGCTGAGTATTGTGAGAAAAAATATTTGAGGAAACTAGATATTTATATATTTTTTATTCAAATGTGCATCCTTTAATTATTGTTTAATGAGCTTTTATTTATTTCATCTGACTGCACAATTTGAAATTTTAGCAATAATGGAAGTTCTGGTCTGCTGGAATTCAATTGTTATGCTAAATTATGCATTTCAGTGTTTTTTTTAAGTATGTTTAAACATTAGAAACACTTTCATTTTATTTTTTAGCATAAAAGGTTCCATATTTTGGATACTGAGGATTTTGCTTCAACATTTGGGCCAAAAGCCAAGCGTAAGAGACCCAACTTGAAGACATGTAATTTGGAGGTATGGCTTAAAAAAAAAAAGTATTATTATTTTTATTTTACATTGAGTTTTAATCAGTTTGTTTTTCTTTTAAAAAATAAACTGTGTTTTTATCAAATAGTCATTTTCTAATTTAATTTAATATTTTTTCAGTTTATCCATTTATTATTAATCAAACTGTAAAAGCCTATACAAAACAAGTTGCCTATTTAATACCAGCTTGTTTTATAAACAGTAAAATAATACAATATTGAAAATAAGTGCAATATTATTTTGAAATTTAAATAATTCAGATTTAGCAAGCAGATTACAATCAATGATTCACAGAAAGACTGAAAAGATGTTACATTATGCCTATCTCTTAATTTTCTCTTCTGTTATTAGGTTGATCATTAAAAATATTTAATATAATTTATATTATTTACCATAGTAATCTTTAATATATTTGTTTTGTAATCAACTGTTTGAGCCATATTTTGGATAGTCTTTATATGTGGTATTCAGTATATTTTTATGATACTTGTTTTTGTTGTTAATGTAGATTTATCCCTTTGTGATGTAATGCTATTCATGAAATGTGTAAATTTATAATGATTTTGTAATTATGTGGTGTAATAGTATTGCATTGCTCCCCCCGCCTAATTTTTTAAACAAATATTTTAATATAAGAGAAGAAATTTCTAAATGTGAACTGTATTATTGAGGCTTGACTATTTGATACTATTTAAGTAAGTAACTTTGAAGTTATGATGTTTATTTTTTTTTTAGGAATTTGTCAGTGTAGCCCAAGAATCCGTTGAAAAATATGATTCCTCAAAAGATAAAAGTCTTATAACTGATGAAGATAGAGAGAGGAAAGAAGCAAAAGAAATGATAATGTTAAAAGGCCAGTCCAAAAGACTTTGGAATGAACTGTACAAAGTAATTCATTATTCCATTTAAAACCATTTGTTTATGTATGATGGTAAATAAACATCAATGAGCATATAATAGAAATTTCTGCTTTACAATTATAGAAATATTACTGAAAATATATTAATTTCATTCCTATTAAATTATGATAAATATTTGTAAAATTTTGATTTTAACAATTAAGACTTGTCTCAAACATTTGGTGAAATCAAAATCGATCATCATTTTATATTTAAAGGAGTTTAGATTGAATCTAACACAAACAATCTCTTCATTTTACTCTTAGGTAGTCACAATGAACTATTGAATATGCTGAAATTGAAAGTAATTTTCATGGAAATTGCCAGCTATTCAAATTGTTATTCCTGTCTTACAATTTGTAATTCAGCACTTATCCTTAGTTATTAAATGAACATTTTCAGTTCTTTTTTTTCTCTCTCTATTTTAATATCTTATTTTATTTATTCTATGCCATACATACACAAACTGTGATCTTGATATTTTTAATTATTTATGCTCATATTTATTTCATAATTTGCCTAAAAATGGTGACATTCTGCTGAATGCATTTTTCCCTACATCCTAATATTTAGGAAACAAATTGTAAAGTAAAACTAATAGATACTTTTAAACAAACAAAATATTGAATTATACATCAGATTTGGAAAAGCTGATTATTTTGAGAAATAATTACATCAGGCAATGTTTCAACATATGTATGAGTACATATTTATACTTTTTTAGGTAATTGATTCATCTGATGTTATTATTCAAGTTCTGGATGCTCGTGACCCTATGGGAACTCGTTCAAAACATATTGAAAATTTCTTGAAAAAAGAGAAACCTCATAAACAACTGATATTTGTGCTAAATAAATGTGATTTAATTCCAACTTGGGTTACAGTGAGTATTGATTTAAATTATTAATTTACTGTACTATTAATAATTCAATAGTCAGCAGCATCTTATAGAAGTAAATTCCTATTAAAAAGTCGTGCTTTTTCGTTTCCAGTTGAAGTTAAACTAATTCTAATACTAAAGCTAAGTATACATCATAAGAATATCAGTGTCAGCATAAAACTTTGGCTAAATATCCTAATATTTTTCATGAGCATTGTTTATTCCCATTAAATGAAACAAGAAAACAAAATGTAAATCTAACTAGATGTTACAGCTTTAGCAGCTTATTATTTATTATCTTTCTATTAGCATTTCATCTTTCCTAGTTCCTGCTAATATGGCTGTGCCAAATTCAACTTTAATACTTAAAGAAAATGAAATGTCTTCATCAAACTTTTAAATGAATTAAAAAATTATAAACAGCATATTCCTGGAACTAAAATTTGAGAATGTTTGATTTAAAAAAAAATGATAGTAATCCAAAAATATCATCAAATTTATGTAATGAAAACAATGAAACACAAGTAATTAAAAAAATCTTGCAAAACAAATCTATGCTTGCCTGTAATAATGCATATGATATTTATGCTATATATAATTCAAAATTATGTTGGGCTCTCATTCATTTCTGAAAAAACAAGATTAAATTTTTTTTTTTACTTGATTGTTTGTTAATTCAGTTGTAAACTAGCATTTCTTTCTTCAATTTCCACTCATCTCTAGAAATTAAGAATAATGTAAATTCAGGAAAAGAAACTCGGATACAAGACGAATGTGACTTATTTGTAAAGCTTATTTATTAAATAAAAGGTAAAGGGCAAAGAAGATGCTACATGTTTGATATCATTAATAAAAATTGTGATTTTTTTGCTGCCTTTATCGATCTGATCTTGGGGAATATTACTCCACTCCTCAAGCAATGTTCTCTGCAGTCCTGATAGACATGTAAGAGGTGGTTCAAGGGCTGCAACTTGTGGGTGAAGCATGTCCCACAAATATTTTACAGGATTCAATTCCTGTAAGAATGCTTACTAGTCCATACAGGTGATATCCATTAATCAAAGGCATTCGTTTTTAATGTTTGCATGGTTAAGATGGACGTTGCCATCCATAAACATGAATACTTTGCTGATGATGCCCCAAAACAAACATTCTTGTTGTTCCAGAATGAAGTCCCAATGGAATTAGTTTGTTTTGGCTCCAATTTGAGCATGCAGGTTAGTTCTAGAACCCAGAATAATTCCTTCCCAAACGAGCAATTCTGCACCACAATAATGCTGTTATTCAATGATCTTGGTGGTAACAGGTATCTGGCACTCTCCATTTGAAAGTCCATCGAGAATAAGATTGTATATTACTCAGTCTAATTTTGAATTAAATTCTATAGAATTATATTTACTTTTCAGAGCATGAATTCCAGAATGCATATCAGTTATTCAAATTATTAAATTCATAAATAAAAAAGATTGAAAAAAAAAAGAGAAAGAATCCAAACTAGAACAAATCTTGCTTATTTTTCTAGTTTTATTTATATTGCTTCTCTTTCAGTCCCTCAGATGATGTAATACCTGTATGATTTAGCTATAAAAATTTTCAACATAGAGAAAGAAAAACTTTTAATTTAGACAAAAAAGAAGCAGAGTATGTTTTTATAATATGATATACTATTTTAGAAATACATATCTAAAGAAATGTAATTTTAAGATTAAAAATTAAGAAATATGTTAGGTGCTTATTATTAAATTATTATATGAAATTCAAACAACTTGATGAAATTTTTTATAAATATTGAATTTTTCTTTCCAATAGCAACGATGGGTTACTATCTTGTCAGCTGAGTATCCAACTATGGCATTCCATGCTAGTTTAACAAACCCATTTGGAAAAGGTGCCTTGATTAATCTTTTGAGGCAGTTTGGAAAGGTTAGAATTCTTGGTTATTGAATATGTATTTATCACTATTTTTTACATGTTTGATAGAAAAAAAAAATTACAGAAGTCTTTCATCTTGTACCAACATGATGCTGTTTTGGTGGCAGATTGTTGATGACATTTAAAAGATTTCATTACTAACGAGTATCAAGATATGTAATATCTTGTTGCTAACGAAACATTGGAGTGCCTGCCAAGTACATAGTTAGGAAAAATTGAAGACCATTTTATATTAACATTAATGAATGTTTTTTTAATCCTTTTTTATCACTTTTATATGTTGTGCATTAACTTTTTGAAGAACACAAATATAAATTTTCTGAATTTTTAAAGATTATAGGATTAATTTTCATGTTTAGGGTCTAAGAGAAGAGAAAATACTTTTGAAAAAATGTATAGTTGACTGCACCACGAGGAGGAGGGATGGGCTTCACAGGATTACAATCACGCATCTACGACATATTCGTCTTATGACTAATAAATACTTTTTAATTTATTGTGTACCGTAATTCTTCATTATTTATTGAGGGATACTAAAACATACAATATTATCAATGCAATTTATTTTTAGAATTTTACAACTTGCAATATATATATATATATGTATATAACGAAAAATAAACAATTTTAATAACAAGTAATCCTCAAATAGAAGTGACAGTGGCAAGTGTTTGATGAAGAATTCAGACTTTAAATCCTGCAAACACTATATACAAGTTATGAAAAAATATATTTAAATGAACCATTTAAAAATTAAGAAAATTATATTATACTAGAAAATATATTTAACATCCTCATAATATGGTTGCTGGCTAATATAAGGAGAATGCAACTGAAAAGTGAACATTTCAGCCATCCTATTCGTATAAACTTTACTCAAATGTAAATAAATTTCTGACCCACAAAACTCATGGTAAAATCCCCATAAATTATTAGCCACTTGATTAAAAGAATCAGTCTAATATGTTTCATCTCATTCTGTAGGTGTGTAGTATTATGTCTGAAACCACCTAAAAAGTTCTCAAGAACAAAAATATTTTCTTTTGCAATTTTATTTGAAAAAAATGTGTACGTTGTAGGTAGCTTTCATACAACATATTTATGAAGGTATTTTGAATTTACTTATTTTTTGCTTAATGGAAAAACACACACATTTAAATTGAAAGTACTGAGAAAAGGCTTTAAAAATGATGCATTTTTTTGTATGTAAGAGTGATATTAACTGAATTGCTGACGTATAGAGGCAATTATTAAAGTTAGAACATTACTTTAAAGCTTTTGATTTCAATCTGAAACCACCGCATGTCAAAGGGTTAAAACTAGTAGTAGAAGTTGTTAATTTAGTAGAAAGTAGAATTTAAAAAGTGGCCAATGGCAAATTTTAGAAATCTAATCTCTTTAACTAAATACTTGTTCAATTATATTTTAATATAGTTCTTGAACAAGAGTTATAAAGTTGGGTTAAAATTATTATTGAAAATGATTGATGGTCAAAACCTATAGAAACAAATCTCAATTCAGTTTCTGCTTCTTAATTAAGGATTTAAATTCGAATTTAAAGAAGGTTTTAGATGATTTTGCTCATAGTCATTGTCTCCTTATCCAAATTTATGTAGACACATTATTATGAATTCTTGTAACAATACAAATCATGTCGAATTTGTTTTGTTAACTTTAGAGTTTTAATTTTCTGTTTTGATTTGTAAATTTTAAATATATCTCATTAAATATAAAATATTTGTGTAAAAAAAAAATCTTAAACAAATTGTATTCTCAGCTGTGATGTATTTTTAAAATTTTTTTGATTATAAATTTTTTTTGGCTAAGAAATAAATATTTAATCTGATTATGCTGAGGTGAAGAAAATATACTTTGAGATTCATAACTATTTTAAATTTCAGCTTTCTCAAAATGTTTTATTGAATTTACTGCTTTTTATTTTTCCACAAATGAAGGGGATAATAATACAAATAATTGACCTATAGATGTTCCCACGACTCAAGTCTTCAGTTAACTACAAATTCAATAAGTGAGAATGGTCTCCAAAACTTTCTTGCATACTCTCTAATAAAGGTATTCCTACACCCCTCACAAAAAATTGTTGAGTTACGGCTGATAACTCTTTGCCTGATAGTGGAGTACAATAGTTATTAAATATTAACTTTTTCATTAATTTAGCATTTTTATTAAATCCATCATGTGACAGATTCAATAGTAAACTACAAATTTAGTTTTAGAATCACAAACCAAATTTGATGCATTTAAGTCATAGTGTTTTAGAGTTATTGTGTTTACAAGTTTTTGAAAATATAGATCAATAGATGATTAACTCCTTGTTGGATTTAGCCCCAAATTTGGTTTTGAATCACATAAACAATGAAGATGTTAAATCTGTGTACCTACTGAATTTTATTCATTTAGCTCTCTTCATTTTGTAGTTATCATGTTAGCTTATATTTAAACAGCTGGACTGACTGACTTTCTCTGAGTAGATTTTGTTAAATATTAGATAGATGTCTTCAAATTTGGTTTTAAAACCATTATTCAAACTTCACCCATCTCTCAAAGTTTTATTGTTTTACCT
Source organism: Argiope argentata (assembly GCA_026289955.1). Taxonomy (NCBI): domain Eukaryota; kingdom Metazoa; phylum Arthropoda; class Arachnida; order Araneae; family Araneidae; genus Argiope; species Argiope argentata. The sequence goes on from JAOUZG010025848.1 coordinate 106,457, forward strand.
TTGTCCCAGGAGGAGCAGGTGTTTTCCAAAATATGTTTTTCAAACTCAGGGAGGCCTAAATCATGAGAGAATCATCAAATTCTCAAGTTCAGATTTTTTGACAATTACAATACCTTCTTTATATTTCTCATACAAGAAAGTAAAAAAAGAGTATAGCTAGACGAATACAATTTGGTGTGTGGCTTCTATATCATAAATGGTTGAACCAAGTGTGAATTTGTAGAATCTATCAAACTTCAGACAAACTCTGTCTAAAAAGATTATGTCTGACCATTTGAAATTTAAAAATGTAAAAAGCAATTGATGCACAGTTTTCTCATTAGAATTTTAGACAAAAATACATTGCCAAATTTACCTGCAAATAAAGTAAAATAAATAAAATTCACTTTGTTGTTTTGTTACCAAAGTTGCAAGTCTTCATCAGATTTTGCTTTTAATCTATTGAAATGAAGGCATTCAAAATAGTCCAATTTTCTTGTTAATTCGACAGAGTACAACACCTGCAATAGTTTGCCTGCATATGCTGGTGGGAGAGACCTTTCTATCATGATTTTTTAAGGCTTTCCTGCTTCTCTTTGTGATGTGTAGTAGATTGATAGCAACAAATTTACAAAATTCTTTTTAACGTCAATTGTTTGTTTGACTGCACTGTTTTTATTTTGCTAAATTTGCATAATTCTAAATATCAACTTAACCAAGATTTTAATTCAGAATATTTTACTTCCTTTAGCTTCGCTTGCATTTGCTCTCACTCATTTGTTCTCCAAAAATTGATTAAAATAAATATTTTATTGTAGTTAAAATGATGGAAACTTAATCTTCTGAAACATGTTTATTCCTCGTGAACTAGACTTTGAGAAGCTAACATCTATATTTAATATAGGGATCATAAATTCAAGTGGGACTAAAAGATATTGCCAAATTGTGTAAATTTGCAAGAAAGTGTGTCGGGGAGAGCATTCTGGTTGGTTTTTAATTTAATCAGCTGTAGTATCGCCACTAAATTTTATTGAAAATAAATCATATTTTATTTTTCTTTGTAGTTACATGAAGATAAAAAGCAAATAAGTGTAGGTTTCATTGGATATCCAAATGTTGGTAAGAGCTCAATTATTAATACACTTAGATCAAAGAAAGTTTGCAAAGTTGCTCCAATTGCTGGTGAAACAAAGGTATAATAAATTTTTGTTTATTAAAAATTGCAATTGAATACAATTTATTATTTCAGGCAATCCTAGTCATTTATCATTGTTCATTAGTTACTTACTATGTATTAAATTCATGTTTATGGAGTATCATTATGGTAGATTTCTTTTTGGAAGAAAAAATAAACAAATAGAATTCTTTAAGTTAGAAAACTGTGCCTATATTCAGTCTTCAATACTGCAGAAAAAGAAATTTCATTAACTTGAATTCTGGTGCACTGCTGTTATAGTACTGGTTGTTCAAAATGAAGAATATAGTTAGAAAGCTATTTAATATTTTCCAACAGTATTGATAAATGACAGAGCAATTACTACTGACACTTTTGATTTTCAAAACTAACTCTTTTTTTCATTTCATAATCCAAGAGTTGGGTGTAAGCAATTAACCTTATATTCTTCGTGAAATATAATGTGATTCAATACTACAGGTGAACCTGCTAGTAACAGAACTCTGCAAATATCTGCTAACTTGAAGATTCATTTAGGTCATATGCTTACTGCTGGTATACTAAGACCAATTAGTGCCCTCATTTTATGACGTTTGATAAAATATGTTATTGTGTGTAGATTTGTTTATTTTTAGAACTATTTTTGTTTTATTACTTTCAATGGAAGTGGATGGACCCTCTATAAATATTCTCACAAATTTTTATGTTTCTGTTTATATATTCTTTGACAAGAATGGCCAGCCACATGAGAGAAACAGTAATCATTAGGGATATCAGGAAAAATTTGGAAATTTATTCTAAAGCTGGACATTTTTTTATTTAATCAGTAATTCTTATCAAACATAACAATTCACTGTTACTTTTCTATAAATAGAATGAAACATTGTTGGGAACTATTAAAAATCAATCATATATTGATAAACAAAAATAGAAGCTATATTTATTTCTGCACATGTGCTGGCTGAGGAAAATTTATATTAAAATTTCTGATGGATCAGAGTTTCGAGCTTGTTACATTATCAGTGAAATTCCTAGGATACTTGAGAATTTCCTAGGATTCTGAAAAACAAGTCTTTGTGCATCTAGATTACAGATTCTGATTGAAAAGTGTTTTGACTGTTAACAAGTTATTTTCCTTTATCACATTTATTTAAGTTATTTATGTTAGTACAATGATAATTTGATGACATTATAATTCATTTATGCATTTTTTTTAGATCAAGTCTGAGACTTGCTTTAGAATTGGCCAAATCAATTTGGTTTCAGTATTATTACTTAAACTAACATTTTGTAACTACAAGGGAAAAGAAATATTTAGCCATCATATCTAAATTATTGCATATTTATATAAATGTGTAGTATTTTTCTCCAAACTTTTTGTTTGCTTTTTTTCAAAGCAAGAAGTTACAGAAATAATTAGCTCTTTGAGAAAAGGCAACCTAACTATAAAGCTTCTATTATCATTATGATTTAAAATGCTGACATGTCTTGTTTATTTAAAAAATAAATAAATATATATAGAGAAAAAACCACAAACACACACATACACACACACACATATTTTCATTTTATTTGTTCAAACATGTAATCAATCATATTACGTGTTGTGAAAGCATGAATTTGGAATATTAATGTTCAAAGCTGTTTTAAACTGAGTGCAAAATATTGACTTATTGTAATACACAAACAGTTTATCATAATTAAATAAGTAATTTAAAATAATTAATTTTTCTATTTGTTTGAGATCTTTTTGATGAATTATGAAACACCAGACATTAGTGCTTATAGTCTATCCATTTTTTTTAACTTTTAAACATGAGTATATATCTTTTACAAAAGTAATCCTGCAGACTGTTAAACACAATGTGGAATGGACATTATTGCTAGCATTTTCCTTTAGTAATTTTTTTTTATGTTTAAAATTCCCAGTACATTTGTCAAAATGTTCTGTAATTTTAAAACAATAGTTTACACTAGAAATTGATTTGTTTAATTCATTATAGATACAAATTTCTTTTGCAATTTTTAGAAAAAAAAAAGGTTTTTTAAAGGAAGAATAGTATTTTTCTTATACTTTTTTTATATATATGAAACTAATTGCCACAAAAATTTACAAAATTTATTCATAGTGTCTTTTTTAAAAAAATTAATACCTAAAAAAAAATTTCTACTATGCAGTAAAAAAATTGTTAGTGAGAACTAATTCTCCACATTATTATATTCTTTTTATAGAATAAGTTTCAATCCAATATGTAAAAGATTTTCTTACTATAATTGCCAGGCTAAAAGTTTATATAATTTTTGTAACATTGAATATTTTTTCTTATTTTAATGCAGTAATTTCATTTTGTAATTGTGAATGATTTTTTGTCCTATTAGCAAAATTTATTTCTCAGTTCTAATCTACGAGTTAACAGTATGAATAAAATGAGCTGACTGAAAAGAAATAATTTCATTCTTAAGCATTCTGCCATTGTACATGCGGCTTAGTACTGCATTTTTCATGAATACTTCTGAAAAACAGTTCTGAGATGTGATTAGTTGACTAAAAATCAGTCCAGATAAGTGTTCTTATAATTGAGGACATTATCTGAAATTCAAAAACTGCAAAGTATGTTTTTCCTCTGAGCATTCAATTTTATTTTGCATTGATTTTAATTAAAATAGTTTTATGTATAGCCAAGGCACATATTATGCGATAAATTAAGAAAAGAGGAGGAAACAATACCATATTAAGGATATTAGATGCATCTGAAAAAAAAATCAAGAAAATTTGAAAAGTTTGGAAATATTGAGGAAAAATTAGGGAAATTCAAACAGAAGAAATGATGGTCATCCTTATTACATATATATAAACATTCTTTAATTTAAGAGAAACCTGGTGTGAGCTCAATATCTCTTGCCTTTCATGACATTGCAGAAATATTTCAACATTAATTCCTTGTCAAAATTTCTTTGCAAATTCATGATCAGACAATGCCATGAACCAAATAGGAAAACAGAAGGGAAAAAATCCATGGAAATGTTTTTGAGCTCTATATTGTGATAGAATTGGATTTTGAAAGGAAAACAATTTAAGTTTCAGCATACATTCACCATTATTGTGAAAAAATAAAAATCCATGTAATTCAAAAGTGTAGTCAGAGTTGGAGTGAATTGAAAATATTTTATAAATATTGATATTTTAAAATTATTGTTTGATAAGCTGATAGTAATATAATTAATATGTAATAATTTTTATTTTAATTGATATAAGAATATAGATTCATTAAATTCCAGTCCAACCCTTTTGTGAACTTTATGAAATAACTGTACCTTATTATCATAAAATCCTGCAAAAATATACAAAACAGTATAAAGGAATAAATAGTATGAAGCAATGATGTAACAAAATAGATTTCTATAAAATATTTTGAATCAATAAAACTTGTATAGTAAAATTAAGTACTGTTTTACAACATTTTGTTATTTTTAGTACTGAGTTAAAAATAAAATATAGTCTCATGAAGCCAAAATTATTTTTAAATTTTTTTCTTACAATTTTTAGTTTGGAAAAAGTTTTTGGAAAGTTTAACAATTAATAACTTTTTCTAAGTTATGAATTATCAAACTTCATGTAAGTTTTTACAGTTTTCAACTGGGAAAATAGCTCTTGGTGTTTGCAAATATATATGACAATAAAATAAACTTTATCAGAATTTGTAAGAAAAAAAAGACAATATGTCACAAAGGTGCATTAGTGATTATTTCATTCCATGTGTTATGCCAAACGAGAAATCTGTTTATGAGTTTAATCATAATAGTCCACTACACAACATAGTAATATGGATAAATCTTGTCATTCATCATTTTTTTTTTTTTTTTGGATAATACTAAAGAAAACATCATTGAAAACTCAACAGTCCATGAGGAATTAATTTTGCATGAATTGATTATTGAAATAATGAAAAAGGATTCAATGATATTTTAAAAACTATTTTTTCACAGATTTTAATGTTTATCCATGAATCTGCTTAATTTTTTCTAGAAAATGGATGCATATTTTAATTTTGAAATATTTATTATTTTGATAGATTGTTTTAGTAAGAATTTATTAATTTCCTAAGCAAATAATTAATTTCATAAACATTTCAAATAATTAATTTGATTTGATTACTTCTTTAGTTTCCATTTATTGTCTGTGACATCAGGAGTATGAATTTTTATACTCAGAAGTCTGAAAAAAAAATGAAATTACGATTCTTATTTCACAAAATATGTTTGAAATGTGTTGTTTAGATCCTATCCTAAAACAAAATATTTTCTATCAGGTTTATTTTAAAAGTTTTAAATTTATTTATTAAAAATGTTCAAAAGGATCATTATTACAACAAATAAGTGTGAAACAAACTGGTTAATTGATATTGGTATTAGTGAAATATTTTCTCTTTTGGAAGAAAAATGTTATTTAAATAAGTATATTTTCATTTCTTTTTACAGTTAAATCTTTGTGAATCCCCACCATTTCAGATCAGAGCTGCATTATCAAGTGGGCAGTTGTCTAAAGATTAATTGTTAAAAAAAGTTGATGTTTTTTTAAGTTAAATTTAATTTTGTTCTTTTTTTCATTTTAATTATTGTGTACTCTAAATTTATTTTAAAAAATCAGATTTTGTTTATATTTCCAGTATTATTTTTTGGATTATGTCCATGAATCCAGATCTGTGTGGATAATTTTTAAAAATCTTTTGCTGTTAAATAAGTATAGGCAATCAGAATAAGTAAAGTCACAAGTAAATATATTTGATAAACTATGGATTGCATTTAAAACATTCTTTTTGTTTACAATTCCTTTTTTATGCACAAGATAAAAAAAACTTTTATTATTTAAAAATGTGTAAATATAATTTAAATTAAAATCAATAACAAAAATCCAAGTTTTGGAGATGAAGGAGAATAATGGAGGGGATTAAAACTTTCATTACTTAAAGACTCTTATAGCAATTTATTCAACCTTAAATGGAGTTATAAGACCTCATCACAGTTTTTATTAAAATATTCAGCTGAGACAGAAAATTATTCTTACATGCATTGTTATTCTGTAGATTTAAACTAAGAATTTAAGGACTTTTTAAAAAATATTTGTTACAATTGTGAAATAATAAAATTTTTCATTTTCTTCCCTTAAGGTGTGGCAATACATTACCCTGATGAGAAGAATATATTTAATAGATTGTCCTGGAGTAGTATATCCATCTGGTGATACTGATACTGAAATAGTGTTAAAAGGAGTGGTAATGCTGGATTTGTTTTCCTTATATTGCGTGAATCAAAAATTTATTAAATGAGTACTGATAATTTTTCATTGTTGCTATAAGTATTAATCTTTATAGAATTATGGAATATAATTAGAATTATAGAAACTGTGGTTGCTGTAATTTATTATGGCACTTCTCATAGACAAGCCCACTGACAAAGTCAAAGATGTCTCTTGTTTTCCACTTTCACTATCTAGGGTCACAATACAACTTAGTTGCTCATTTATCACAATCTTTTTTACTGGGTGGACTTTATTCACTCATCTACAGATCGTAATTTAGACCTGAATTAGAGAAGCATTACATTTGTACCTATATCCTCTTTTGGCATTGTTCAATGTTCTACCAACCAGTCTATCTTAGCCTTAAAAATTACATCTGTTTCTACAAACAGCTTTGTTAACATATTGGAAAGATAACTCATATTCCCTATCAAAACTTGCATGCAATTAATAATATTGATCTACATTGAAAAGGGAATATTTTACCAATTCTAGGGATTTATTTTAACATAGGAAATATTGATATGATGATAATATTAATTCTGTTATAAGCATTAACAATTAAATGTTTTTATTTGTTGCTAAAAAGGCTTTAAGTTTATTTTTTCTCTTAGGTTTTTTAATATTTTATTATAATTAATACAAAAATAATATATTCACTTATGATTTTTTTAAAAATGCCTATATTATGCAAGATTAAATCATGCCGACTTCATATTAAATATAAATATTTAAGTTCAATATTTCATTTTAAGCTCAAGAATTATTTTAAGAATAAAAGCTTAAAATATTTATTAAAAATTTAACATTTAATGAGTGCTTTTATTTTTTTCGTACTTATAATTATAGGTTAGAGTAGAAAATGTCCAAGATCCTGAAGATCACATTCCTGAGCTGATGAAGAGAGTGAAAAAAGAATATTTGGCCAAAACATACAAAGTTGCTGACTGGAAGGATCCAATGGATTTCCTTGAACAATATGCTCGTAGAAGTGGAAGGTTAATTAAAGTAAAAAAATGGATATTAATATTTTGGCAATTTTTGTTTCCTCTGGACTAGAAAATGAGTTTTAATCCCTCCTTTTACTCTTTTCATAAAGGAATTGTGGAAAATTCATTTGCAATTTGTAAAAATATATGAAATAATTTACTGAAATGTATGAAGTTTTACAATTTTTTAATATCCAACTTCAAATTATTATCTAAATTATTAGTAAATATATTTTTTTACAAAAATAGAATATTACTTCAAAGTAATTATTCATAACTGTAATCCTGTACCAATATATTAGCCTCATTCATTTATTGTCCTTCATATAAAACAATTGTATATCCATAACTTGTTATATCTTGTATTTCATTATTTATCATATCTTTTATTAAATTTGTTTTTAAGTCTTTAATCTGTCCAGACTAGATTGATTTTACAAACATGAATAAATTAAAATGAAATTTGGCTTTTGGAAATGGAAATATTTATGGGTTAAGTTTATATTTAAGAATTTATTATTCTTATTTTTACTTTAGGATAGAAGGAGATAGAACTTTAATTTAAAGTGTACTTGCAATTATTTGAAAAGTTTCCTATTAGAAGAGCGGGGGGGGGGGAGGTAAAGAAAATTTAACTGCAATTGAATGAAAATTATTTTGCATTGTTAATACTACTGGTGTAAATCTGCAGTTATATATATATATCTTAAAAACTATGACAGAACTTTCAAAATAATAGAATTTGAAAAGTATTATAATATTAATGAAAAATTATAATAATTATTATTATTTTGTAGCGACTTCAAAAAGTTATTTTTTTATTATGAATTAAGCTTTAAAAGATTATTACTAATTTTATTAATCTTGATTTTCCATATATATATACACTAAAGTGACAAAAGTCATGGGATGACTGTTGATATCGTGTCGGTCTTCCTTTTACCCGGCGAAGTGCAACAACTCGAAGTGTCATGGAGTCCACAAGTCGTTGGAAGTCCTCTGCAGGAATATTGAGCCATGCTGTCTGTATAGACGTCCATAATTGTGAAAGTGTGGATGGTGCAGGAGTTTGGGCCCAAACGGACCTTTCGATGATGTCCCATAAATGCTCGATGGGATTCATATCGGGCGATCTAGGTGGTCAGATCATGCGCTGGAATTGTCCGGAATGTTCTTCAAACCAATCGCGAACAGTTCTGGCCCGGTGACATGGCACATTGTCATCCATAAAAATCCCATCGTTGTGTGGGTACGTGAAGTCCATGAATGGCTGCAAGTGATCTGCAAGCAGCTAAACATAACCATTTCTAGTCAATGTTCGGTTCAGTTGCACCAAAGGACCGAGTCCATGCCATGTAAAATCAGCCCACACCATTATGCAGCCACCACCAGCTTGAACATTGCCTTGCTGACAGTTTGGGTCCATGGCTTCGTGGGGTCTGCGCCACACTCGAACTCTACCATCAGCTCGTAACAATTGAAATCGTGACTCATCTGACCACGCCACGGTTTTCCACTGGTCTAGGGAACAGTCGGTATGCTCACGAGCCCAGGAGAGTCGCTGCAGACGATGTCTTGCTGTCAGTAAAGGCACTCGAGTCGGTCTTCTGCTGTCATAGCCCAAGGAAGACAAATTTCGCTGCACAGTCCTATCGGACACGTCCCACATTGATTCCTGCTGTTATTTGATGAAGCGTTGCTTGTATATTAACATTGTCCATTCTACACAGACGTCGGCGGTTTGGGTCGTTAAGTGCAGGTGGTCGCCCACTGCACTGCCCATGATGGGATGTGATGCCTGAAATTTCATACTCTCGGCACACTCTTGATACTGTGGATCTCGGAATGTTGAATTTACTAACGATATCCGCAATGGAATGACCCATGCGTCTAGCTCCAACTAACATTCCACGTTCAAAGTGTTAATTCTCGTCATGCCGCCATAAATTACGAAAAACCTGGAAAACGAACTGCGCATTTATACTTTTTCGCTGCTATACTAATGCCATCTGTACATTTGCATATTGCTATCCCATGACTTTTGTCACTTCAGTGTATTATATATATATATATATATATAATATAAGTTTGGTGAAAGTTTTCTCTAATATCTTCTACTTGAGTATTATTAAGAATAACAGCATGCATCAGAGAACAGTATATTGTTAACATTTTAATGTAATTTTTTAAAATACATTTCTGTCATTGTTATAAACTGTGTTTTTTTAATTAAAAATTTTCATTTCCACATTCATGTTTATACTATTTTTCATTTCATTAGGGTGGAGAACCAGATATTTCTACTGTTGCAAAGATGATCTTGAATGATTTTCAAAGAGGCAAATTACCTTACTTTGTTAAACCACCAGTAGATGAGGTA
>JAOUZG010025848.1:117384-150590 GCA_026289955.1 Argiope argentata
AGTATTAGTTTCATACATACTTTTTTTGAGGGGGGGGGTTCAAATAAATTGGCTTAAAAAACAACTAAACTATGCCTTGTGTGCAAAAATCTAGCAAAATATTTTAATATTGAATAAGAACATGGGGTGGAGGAAGTGCTGTAAAAATAAATAAAGTGTTATTATTTGAATTGCAATTTTAATCAAATAAGTTAATTATAAATTTGAAAATATTCTTCTGTAGTCTTTATTGAAGCATTTTGCATGGGTTAATTTTTTGCTAAAATTGTGGTTTTAGAGGTTTTGTGTATAATAATTGTGGTTAGAAACTTTAAACAGTGACATAGCAAAGATAAATATCATCTAGTGCAAAATGCTATCTTTTCTCTTTTTGCATTGTTTAGCTTTAAAACAAAAGCTCCAAAACATATTAACATTAAAACAGTGACTACAAAAGACAGCGTAAACAACTTAAAAAGATCAGAGCAGAGTGTAAATCTTTTAAATATTTAAAAAAGATATGAAGAATATTATATATTTGAATGTATATCCAAAAAATTTGCCATTTTAAAAACTACATTTTGTTTAAATCCATCTTTATAGAAAAACAATGCAATGAAATTCAAATGGTTGATTTGAAGAAAAGATTTGCATTGATTTGCATATCTCTTATGAAGCTTCAAAAAAGTAGAAAAAGTTCAGGGGATAGGGAGAAGAATCCAAAAGATGCGAAGAAACGACCAATATCTTTTCTTTATTGGTCTTGTTAAAAAAAACTGGTACCCCTATCTAATATTTTGTAGAACCAGACGAGCCACCACATGTTATGGCATAGATTCAAGTAATTTGTGAATATATTCTGCAGACAATTCACATTATGATTCTTGCAGGACAGTTCACAAAGCCATGGTCGAGCAAGGTGAAGGAGATCTCCTAAGGAAAGCACATTGCAAAACATTCCAGATATAGTCGATAACATTCATGTCAGGAGAATTAGGTGGCTAAGAATGGGAAATAAATTCAGCTCAGTGCTCCTCAAGCTACTCAGTAGCTACTGTAGACGTGTGAGTTAGCGCATTATCCTATTGGAATTGTCCATGTCCATCAGAATGCGCATAAAACATGAATACATGCTAAGAGTCAGAAAGGATTTTAAAGTACCGCTGACCTATCACAGTAGAATCTATACACATCAACAGTTCCATTTCATATCAACTTCACATGCCCCATATCCTCACAGAGCGTCCACCAGCTTGAATAGTCCCTTGTAGGCATTAAAGATCTATAGATTCATGGAGTTTTCTCCACATCCGTATACAGCCATCCTACCAATATTTTTGTAAAATGTGGCACCTCAGACAAGACAACATTTTCCCAATCATTAAGAATCCAATGGTGGTGTTGGCAGGTAAGGTACAGAGCTTAGTGTTGCTGAGTCACCAATGGTACACGAGAAGCTGCGAAAGCCTCTATCAATTAGATTATGTTGCAATGTGCATACACTTGTTGATGGACCTGCATTCAAATGCACTGCAATTTTTCAAAGTGTTGCACATCTATCTCGTGTCATGATTCTTTTCAGTCATCAATGATCCCTTTCTATCAAAGTCTTTTTCAAGCTGCACTGCTGTCAAAAATTTTAAGTTTTATCAGAAACTTGGTGTTGATGGTACACCCTAGAAATGGTTGGATACAGAAATCTAAATTTCATCTCTACTTCATAAATGCTGTGCTCCCTCTCTCATGCACCTTTGATTAAGCACTGTCAAAAATCACTTAAACTTTGATAACCTGCCACTATAACAGCAAGAATCAATGTAACAGCTTCCTCAAAACCTGTTGCCTTATATATGCACTGTCGATTGTGTCGTATTATGCTGATTATTTGACCTCCGTTATTTGCATACTACCAGCTGTACTAGTTTTTCTGGCTCTTTAGTGTATATATCTTATTCTGTGTGTAAATATAAATATTCATTCAATATACAATTTTAAGTAATATTTAATTGTTGCTTACTTTCGATCTCTTTTCACTTTAATTAAAACTAGGGAGAAGTATTACTATTCTTTTGTAAGTAGCAAATGAGTGTTATCACACCATTCCCTTTATAATGCTATATATGTAGGAGAAATGCAGGTTCACCCCCTCCTAGATTTAAATAGTAATATCGTAAAATGTCTTATGATGATAAGACTAAATTCTTTTAGTGTAGCTTTCAAATACATCGAAAATCTTAAACAGCACGGGGAGGATTTAAATATAAATGTCATATTTTTCAAGGGATCAACCATAAGTTATCCATCAGCAGAGAAGCAATTTATTATCTCAAAAAGCAACTTATACACAAAAAAGTAATATTGTGCTGATAGAAGCATAAAAATATTTTTTAATGCCGTTATATTTCTACAGCTAGATGGTAAACTTATAGGTTATATGTTATGCATTTTTATTTTGAACTAGCCGCCTCTTGGCGACCAGCCGGTTCGCCAATATTAATGCCGACTAAAGGGTTCAATCAATTTTTTTATATAACTTGGTCTCATAACAAGTTTTTCAGCAAAATATTTTTAAGCTTCAAATTTCGATAGTCACTTATACTATTATGTAGGCCTTAAGCAGTCCTGATCTTTGAACTCCGCATCTCCCTCTGATTTTCTATCAGTGCATGTAAAATTCAGTTTTATATTAAAGTGGAAATGATGAAACTTCAATTAATATAAAGACCTCTTAACTCAATCCAAACATGTCTTTAAATAAAACTAAGAACTGAAAGCAGAGTAGTCCGACATTGAAGTTTTATGTTCACTACAAAAATTGAAACAATATAATTTTTTTTTAATAATTTATAATATCTTATAGAATGATACAGAAAACACTTCACCGATTAAATGAAACATTCAGTTTTTAATTTTATTTTTAGATGTATATTAATGCTCTCAATAATAACATTTTTTAAGGTTTATAAATATATTTCAAAAAATTATGGTTTAAATTCCTTTGATGTTATAGATTCATATTGTGTAAAATATTCCAACTTCTAAATAAATAAATAAACATTTCTATCTTCTGCGATCAAATCTGGCTGATTTATTCAGCCTGACTATTGCAAGTTTAGAACAATCATCATTTTCATAATCTAGGCCAATTATTCTAGAGAAACCCTGATTGGATTCTTTGAGATCTTGATAAAGTGATCAAAAATCGCCATTTTTTATCAAATAGTTATATTGAAATTTTCATATATCGATCAGCTTTGATTGATTTAGTTGACTGGAGTGACACTTTTTTTTATTTTAAGCACTTATTGTCTATAGAATATTTTGTTAAATATGATTCACAGAGCAGATGATATATGCAAAAATTTAATTCATCCGCATTTTTTCCCTCAATCTACTAATTATATATTTCACTTAGACCATTTGTTAAGAGATTTATGTCTTTCCCAAAAAAATTAGATGTTGGGCTCCAATTACAGATGATGCCTTGTAGTTGTTAAGAATTATTTGCCTTAAATAAAACTGTTTAATTGAATTAGTCAGATATGTATTATAAAATATCACAGAAAACACATCATCGCATTTATTTTCCAAAAATATCATGTTTCATATTTGTTTTATTTTATGCATACATGTGCCAAAAATGACATTTTTATATGTTTGATTTGGCATGATAGTTGATTTATTGTTTCTGATGTGAGATCATGATATTGGTTTGGTTAGAAAGTTTTGATGTCTCAGAAATATGGGGTAAAAAATATTTTTATATGCTTTTAAAAATTTTGCATTGTTAATTATTATGCATGCTTGTTTGAAAGAAGATGCGTTTTCAAATAGCTGACCTGCTTTTACCAGTATAGCTTTAATATTACATATGCTTCGTTGAAAGCAGATGTGTTTTTATTTTGCATGATTCATTAAAATACGGAAAAAATTACAATCACGAACACAAATTCTTTGATTTACACAATATATTTTCTTCTCATAAGTAAAAGTAACAATTCAAAACATGTTTTATTGTTTAAAAAATTTTTTAAAAAAAAACGAAGACAAAAATATTTTACTTCTACTTATTATCAATTGCTTTTTGTTCGTCGTTTCTTTGGAATGACGTCATCTTCAAGTTCGTTTAATATTTCTTACTTTTGAATAATTAATCTTGCTCTCAGAAGATTATCGTTTGGTGCTTTTCTGAAAATTCTTTTTCAGTTTTAACCGTCGCACTTTTGTAATATATTTTTACTTTGTATTTTTGTTTATTTTAGTTCTTAAATTGAATTAATAATTATGATATTGCAAACGATCAAGAAAAATTTTCTCTTGCATTTATTGTTTTAAAAATATTACATTTCCTACTTTTTTCATTTCATATAATCAGGTAAGGAAAATTATATTTTTTGTTTTATTTTTGGTGGTAATTAACTTTTTTTTAAATCAGAACTTCTGAAAATGTGATGGCAACATTTTATTAAAAGCTGATTTTTTTGAGATCCTCGAGAAAATAAAATTTTATTTTTATTTTATGCGAAATAAATTGTTGCGAAAAAAAAAAGATTAAATTAAATGTTTAAAAATTCATTAAAAATAGTGTTTTTATTTATAGGTCAAATAAATGAATGAATGATGATAAATCAATGAAAAGCTTATTTTTTGAGCTTTAACTTGATATAAAAATCAATTTTGTGCTGTAATATTTTCGGAAGTTACAGCGAAAAAACTTTAAAATTTCGCTTATTTTTTAATTAATTAAAATTTTAATTAAAAATTCAAAAAGGGCTCTGAGGAGCACATTCCCAGTGTCCAAGGTATACATATACCAAATTTGGTAGGTGTAGGTCGAACGGTCTGGCCTGTACAGCGCCAACAGACACACACTCACCCACATTGCGCTTTATTATAAGTAAAGTAAAAGATTACATTATATGAGAGTTCTTTAATTTTATACCTGGAATATATTCTCTTTTTCTTTGTTGTCTGGTTTATTCTCTAATTTAATGTGGGCAATGCTTGTTTATATTGATTATTTTTTGTTAATTATTAAGCATTTATTTCATATTTAAAGTTTTTTTCCCCTCTCTATTTCCTTATCTTAGGGTTCAAATGCTCAACTTTCCGAGGATCAAGACTTCTCTGCATTAAAATTAGGAATTGAATTTGATGAAGAGGATTTGGAACCTAAATATGAAGTATAATAACTTATTGGAAGATAAAGTTTTTGATGTTTCAAAATTCATATGATACACAATAGAATTTATAAATGCTCAAGGCATTCTATAGAATAACAATTGTTGTTTCTGCAAAGTTTGGAAAAAAAATCCTGATAAAGTTTTTATATTAAATGACATGCATTCTTCAAAAATACAAATGTTATTCTGAAAAAATAATGTGAGTGCCTAAAAAATTTATTTAAAATACGTAAAAAATGAAAATTATATAAATCAAATTTTTCTTTCTTTTTAAGGGAAGCAAAATCTTTAATAAAATAAAAATAAAATGTCCCATCTTTTTGTAACATGGTTGTTTTCAATTACATTTTAAATTGCATTTTCCACACAAAGATATTTCATATTTTGATTTGTTATTTTACACATACATCTTTGGCTGCTCCCACTGTACTGAGCAATTGCAACTGACTGGAGAGGAATTTCGTGATCTGGAATATTTTCAATTCTAAGCAAGTTCTTATTATATAATGTGAATTAAAAAATAGTGTGATTTTGAATGCACATGTTTGAAAATGCCTTCGGAAGTTTCAAATAAATACTTTGAGACTTGTGGATTTCATATTTTGTTCGACTGATTTTAGGCATTCTAAAGAACATGGAATTTCATCTTTTCCATTTATTATATAAAATAAAAATTTTTAGATATTATTTAGTTCATTATTGTCGATTTCTTAGTAACTTTCAGATTTTAATGATTTTCAGAAAGGAGAAATGAAAGAAAACCTATCCCAGAATGTAGAAAATGAAGGAAATGATTTGGCTGATACTTTGGTGAGAAATAATCTTTATTATTATTATTTCTGTTTATATTCTAAGTGCAATTATTAAGAAGTGTGTTCAGATTGCAAAGAGCAGTTATGATGGATATTTAACGTTTTGAGTTATGTATATTTTCATGCCATTTATTGTATTTTGAAGGGTTTTGAAATGTCATGAAATTTCTCATTCCACCCAATGAAGTTTAATTTATTTGTAATTTTTAAATACCATTTAGGATTTCTCTCATTGGATGTATTTGAAGTGGAGATGTAGGAGCCATCTTTTAAATTGGATCATAATTCAAAAATAGAAAATCTGTGCAGAATTAGTTCTTCTTTATTATATCATTCCTAAAATACCTTATTTTATCAAAACAATTTGATCATAATCTACTATATATTTATTGCATTGATAGACAACCTTAATAATTTAGTATTTTTCCTACTTAGCACATTAACAATTTATCACTTATTTTTCTGATCAGTGCTTTATGAAAGCAATAAAAAAGTGCATTATTCTTTATTAAATTTGTTTAGAGGATTTTTATTACATGCTATTAATAGAAAAAAAATCATATTATTTTTGAGCTTATAAATTTGTTTTCAATTTCATTCCATTTTCGTAAAAAAATGATCAAATTTGTTGTTTAAATTATTTTTTTATATTTGCAGTTTTAATATGTCAAATTAAAATAGTAAATTGAGAGTGTTTCAAGAAATGAATATTAATATTTGAGATAAAATCAGTTCAAACAACTCATTTTCTTTGTAGCATCTTTAACCAAGCAAAAAAAAAAAAAAAAAAAAAAATGTTATACTCAGATATAATGACAGTTACATATTAGGTAAAACTGTTATGTAATGTTTTTGAAAAGATAAATCTAAAAAAAAGGAAAAAAGATAGAAATAAGTTGCAAATTTTTTTATGGTGGTTTAAACCCTATTATGCCAGATTAAGTAAATGAATCATTTGTAGAATGGTTTTTGTTTATAATAAAAAATTTTTTTATACTATTGATCACTGAAGCACATGTTAAATTCATGTGGAATTTTACCAAAGGAGAATAATTGCTTTGGTTGTTGTCATTTGACATTGTCCCTCAATTACTAGATCAATTCTAAACTATCTCTTATATTATTTCCAAATAAAGCTGTGTATATGTCACTTATGAATATTTCCTTTCATTTAGAATTCTAACAATGATAAAAATATGACTGAATCTGTTTCAAAAGATTATTCAAATCTTAAAGATATTGTAAGTATATCATGGATATAAACATGATTGCACCCATTAATGTTATATTTTGCTATTTAATTATTATTTGATGAGGATTTATCAAACTATGAAGGGAAAAAAATTATTTTTAAAAATTTTAAGAAGTGGAGAATATATTTATTGAGATGATGAAAAAAAGCCAGCACTTTTGAAGCTGAATTTAAATACCATAACTGTCATCTTTAATTTTTAAAAAAATGGCTCATGTAATTTATTGACAGCCACAGCTCTGAACAAAGATTCGTATGGGGGGTGGGGGTGTATGTCACATTTTTAGGAGTGATGTTGTTTAAACAAAAATAAATATGAACCATAAAGTGTAAGTTGCATACAATTTCTGGCAATCAAGGAGATAATTTGACTTAGATAACAATGTCCCGAGACATTTTCCCAAATGGCCATTTCAAAAATTATGTAATTAGAAATATAACTAATAATTTCTCTTTGTTATGGAACTACTTACTAAAAATTAAATAGTGTTTTTCTTTTAGCATGCTCCATTCATAAAAACTATTTTGGGTTAAAAAATTTAAAATTATTAATATATTTTATTTAAGCAATTTAGGTGCATGCAACTCTGCAATTAAATATCCGTTTTTCTGCTCTTTCATTGTTTGTTGGTAAACATCTCGGAAGAGACTCTTTCTCCCCAGAGTTGTTCACGGCAACAGCACAGGTTTCTAAGTGGCTTTTTAATCATATTCTTAAAAATTAGGTTATTGCCTGTGTTCAGACACCCAAATGTATCATTTAGACTATATAACTCAAAGTAGAGCAACTGTTTAAGTAAAATATTTTGTGCATTGCTAAAGACTACCACTTTTTTATTCTCAGTCAAAATCTGTAACTCCAGAAACATACTTTCCATTCTTTCATTGTGTCTTGTGATAAACCTATCTTACATTTTTTTGGGTTTGGATGTCATTATACAAATAAAATAGTTTGATTCAATATCATCCTAGCTACATATGTAGTAATAATCTAATTTTTCTCCATCTTCTTTAGTAGCATTATTTTCAAAGATTTCTTAGGATGATGACAAATATGGTATTCATGGGTTATTCTTGTTGCTGTTATATTTTTTCTGTGTAATCCATGCTTTCTGGAAATTAAGTCAAATGTGAAAAAAGTTATTCAAATATGCAAACAGCTAAAAATTTTCTTGTCTAACTGATAATAAATAATTCACAATTCTGGATCTCAAATATACCACTGGAAATATTTTCTGAAATGTATTAATGATATATTAGATGTTTTCATGGTATTTGAATATCTATAACCCCTAAACCTAACAGCAATTTCCCTTATAAATATTTTACACAAATAACATTCATAGTAACAAATGACTAATTCATATATCTGAAAGTTGTGCACAATTTTTTCAGAAAGTATCATCTGTTTCTTAACTTGTTAAATAAAACGAAAGTTAAAATCCTTTTACAATTTTGGAACTATAGCAGATAACCAGTTAACATTTAATAATTTCTTCATCAACTGTAAATATTTGTGTGTTTTTTTTATTTATGCAATATATTTAAATATTTACTTCAACAGGACTTAGATGAAGGTGCATTGCCAAATGAAAAAGAACACATAGAATCTGACAATGCTGAACAATCTATAAAAAGGAAAAAAGTAAACAAAAATTATATATGTATTTTGTGGTGTATATATAAGTAAGAAAAGAAGTTTGATAAGTTAATAATTTCATTATTTTTATACAGATGACTGGTAATAGACATAAGAAGCGGCAACATGCTAATTCGGAAGGACTTCCAGAAAAGAAACTGACATCAAAACAAGTATGTTATTTGATGAAAGTTAGTTTTCTGAACATAATTTTATTATTTTAACAAACAATGTTTCAATATGTTAGCTAAATTCATTTATTATTAAAATTAAATCCTACAGATATTTTGATACTGACCAAATTTTGTCTTTTATATGACATTTATTTCTTCATCAAATGTAAATATGGCAGCAGCTGTTGTTAGTAAAACAACAGCTGCATGTTTTGGAGCTTTGAAAGAAAATTTGAATAGAATTTTTTCCCCAGTAAATTACTAATGTTAGTATGATTTTCTAAAAATGTATATTGTGTCAATTGATAACGTGAGGGCAGGCAAAAGAAGGAACAAATCATTGAAAGACTTGTAAAGGATATTGCATCTATGGAATACAATTATGAATTGTCAGTAGCTAGTTTTTTAAATATTAGAATGAGTCATATTCTATTCTGTACTTTCATCAGAATGGATAAAAGACAATGTGATGTACTGTTTATAGAAATTTCTTGTTAAGTCACCTTCATATGACTGATATTTTCATGCCAAGAAACTGAAATTGGATAAGGGTTTTTTATTTTGTCTCATGAACAAGCATCCATTGAAAGAGGGAAATTTGAATGTAAAATATCATATTTCACAATGATAAAGTAATGTAATTAAGCAGTTGGGCAGAATCCATTTGGTATACAATATCATCCCATTCAAAAGGTTGCCTATTTAGAGCCTGTATATTAAAGCCATGATATTAAGAAAGACTAATTTCTTTATCTTTTTACATTAAAGGAAATAGCTGAGAAGTTATTAGTGAAGACATCTTTTATTTGCATATTTAATAAAATTAGCATTATATTCTAGATTTGTTTACTTATGTTTGAAAACTTTTTTTTACACTTATACTGCACATAGCAGTATTTAATTTAAGCTACGAGATGAGTCTTATTAAGGCTTTTCAAATAAACTGAATAGTAAAAGTATTTTAAGTGATTTATATTTGTACAAAAGTGGACATTTACTTAGTTAATACTCAATTCAATAGTTCTGTAAAAATATTAGTTGAAATACTTTATATAAGCTTTTTTTTTTCAATTCATTTTAACACATCAGAAATAGATGTAAATTTTATCGAATAAAATAAGGAACACTATTTCTTTATTTCATTGAATTCTATTTGAAAGAAGGACATTATTTTTTTTCAGCGGAGGAGATTAATGTTACAAGAAAAAAAGAAAAAGATTGGAGTTCATTTCTATGCCGAGAAAAATGTGAAAAACCGAAACCGAAACAGAAGACAACATGACTTGTAATAAAATTTTAAGTTGTAAATAAAATGAAAGTTTACTTTAATCATTCCACAGTATTAATTTTCAGAGCAATTTGTTGATCTAAAATTCATTCCATACAGAAAATTAAAACAATATTATTATGTAGTAGAAAGTAAAGGCAATTTTCATATGCTGATGTTTGAAATATTGTTATAATTAAACCTAAACAAATACTTCCAATTACAAAGTTTAAGATGTTCAATTGTATGAAAATACTTTGTAGAGAGGGGTAATAAAAAATTACAATTTTTTTATGGCCATCCTTGGGTCAAAGTGTCATTTAGATAAACCTTTCTCTTCCAAACTATTGCATACAAAATTTGAAAAGTTGGAAAAAAAATGTTCTTCAAATTGCAAATTTATTTAGTCTAGAAGAATTATTATGTATAAATATTTATCTGGTAGTACATCTAATGATCGCAATTTCAAAAAATGTGCTAATCACATAAAATGTTGTTTACCAATTTCCATATCAAAAGCAGACTGAATAGATAAGAGAGATAATATTTTTTTTATAATATAAGATAGTTGATAATTTATGCTGTATGTAATCAAAATGTTGACATATTCAAAGAATTACAAATACCATTTTTCAAATTCTAGGATATTTTTAGTGCTTTTATGATTTCAAACTGTGATCCTTCCTTTTTTGCTAAGGAATGAAGGTTAGCTGTCATACATGTAACACAGAAGACAATGTCTTATTTTTTAAGTTATTCTAATGTAAATTTATGAACAGTCAGTCCAGAACTCAACATTTTAATGTAATAAAAGCATTCATACCATAAACAATTATCTGATTTTCATCTTGAATTTTACAAATGATTCCTTTGTGAAATACTATTTGAAGTAATGCAAATAGATATACTATATTTCTGAAACAAGCACTTTTAAGATAGTAAACATTCATCTTCAATGTCACTTTTCTAAAAAGGTGTTTTTACTTTTAGAAATCATTAATTCCATTTTATACAACAGTATACTGAATGATGACTAATACATTCAATTATGTTTAAGATAAGGGATGGATTGACTTTATAGACTTTTGCTGATAATATTTAAAATTCAATTATATCACATTTTTATATTGTTTAAAGGAATAAATTTTGAACAAGTTTTTAAGCTCTTCAATTAATTTTTTAAAGATCATTTCTATTCTCTTTTGTGATATCTTTTTATCCCTGAAAATTACAAAAACTGTCACTAAAACATTAATCAGAGGTATGGAAAAATTGAATAATCCAAGTGAATTAAATCGCTCTATTATGTATCAACAAATTTTACAGATAGAAGCTTGAAATTTTGTATGCTCAGATTAAAAAAAAGAAAGAAATATTTTAAATTGATACTTACTAAAGGGTCATATAAAAATTAAACTTTTATTACCTTTTATAAAAACTAAATTATTTTTAAACCTTATTTGATGAAACTCTACAGTTTTACTAATCTTTATAGTTAAGGAAATAAATGCTTGTTCAACTTTAGAGAATCTTCTATAGATATTACAATTCTAAAATTTAAATAATAATGATTTTTACACTATCAGTTACATTACTTAAAATGGAACGGGAAAAACTAAGTACAATTCATGTGTTTATTTCCAGATTTAGATTGTGTATTTCTTGATCATCACATATAATTAAACAAGTAGCATTTAAGCAAATTTTGGAGGCTATCTTTAGAGAGTTAAAATATTAAATGGACTAATTCTGCATTTTGCTACATAATTTGGTTCTATGTTTTTAACATTATTTTATTGCCAATCTTATAATTTTCAAAGTTTACAACAATATAAAACAATTCAAATAAAACTATATTTTTAATAATGTCTATTATGTTACAAGATGATATATATATATATGCTGATGATAATATATAAAAATATTAAACTGATGCATATTTAACCTCATCAAAGGCTTTACGGGCTTTCTTCAATTCTTCATTCATTGTTAACAGATCTTTAACTCTTGCATATCTTCGAGGATCTTTTCTTACAAGAAAAACAATATCTTCCACTTGAACACGGCCTGTGCGTCCTATTTCCATTGCTTTATGGGTCTGCAAAGGAAATACGTAAAAATTCAGGTAATATTTATCAAAACAGATAAAAATATTCAATGACAGGTATAAAATTAAAATTATTTATAAGAAATTAAATTAAAACTTTTTGATTTGAGAAAGAAAATTATCTTAAAAATAATTGCAGATAAATTTTATGAAAGAGACCAAGTGTAATAGAGTAATTACAGAGTGAGAAAAAAATCTTTCTGATTTAACTTGTATATTTCCTTGATTTATGGTTGCCAATTATACTAGTTTACTGTCTTTCTTCCTACTCAGAATAAATATATATGCACAACATACATTATTAAAAATAAATTTTATGAGTTATTTAATATAAAAAATGATTTAAAATTAAATAATAAAATTTAAATATGAAACTTAATTTTTTAAAAAATTGAATGAAAATACTAAAAAAAAATCTATTAAAACAATATATTAAATTTTTTATATAAGAATAGTACTGGAAATTTCAACAAAATATTTGCCTTTAATACTGTATAAGAACTTTTAAAAAAACTACTCTTTCAGCTCAAATTAACTAACAGTTTAATAACAAATTAGTGCATTTTGCATAAGTTCCAGAATTGCATATTGCAAAATAAATATAATAATAATATCATTTACTAAATAACCTTATCTAAGCAAAAGAAGCTGCCAAATGTTACTTTCAATTTTTTTTCTTTAACAAATCATAAGAAATTACACCTTCTAAACAAAAACTTCATGCTTTTATAAGTGAATAAAATTTAAAATTCATTTTTATTACATTTATGCAAAATACTAATTTAAAAAGAATAGTTCAACTAATAAATGGTTACCTATTATAATTAAAATGCACACACACACATATATATAAATCAATGTCCTGAGATAATATATATATATCAACGCACAGCCAATACCATAGATTTGAAATTTGGCAGGCATGATAACGAAAGTATCCACTAAGAAAGGATTTTTCGATTTATCAATTAGTTCGGGAGAAATTAATTAAAACAACTTAATTTCTGTGAAATTAAAACCTGTAATGCTACTTTCCGAGTGAAACACGGCCTTCCGCAGTAGCGATAGCTGATGCGTCCCATTTCGTCCCGTGAAACCGCGTTTTTTAAATTGCTATCGTGACGCGTCCGTTATACTTATACTCAATATCACAGTGGAATCGGATGGACTTTCCATCGTAGACCACGGAGGTATAATTTATTTTACGAAATATCGACGCAAAAATTAAATATCGGGTTTTTTTAAAAAAAGTCAATTTTTACGAGTCTATTTCTAGAACGGCCCTGTAAAATAAATGCTTAAATGGAAAAATACAGAAAATGTTTCCTGAAAGACAATACGATGTAGTATGCTGCAATACAATTTAAAAAATCGAATTTCTAAAACTGAATTTTTGGCGAACTTTTTAATGAAGAGACGAAATGTCGCTTTAATATTTAATTACGCCAAAACTTTTCAAGATAACTTTATCCAACTTTATGTTAAAAAAATTTGATTAACTTCTCAAAATCGCGTGAAAGATTGTAAAAATCTGATAAAAATTGCGCATTAAAAAAAAAGTTTTGTCGTTTATTGGGTTTTCCTTTTCAACATTACAAATCTAATCCGTTGATAAATAAAAATGAGACTAAACTTTAATATATAATTTGGCATTTCTTTGGCACACCCTGATCAATTTTGAAAACAATCCAGCACAAATTACGTGTCTTTATGAAATTATTTCTGATTTTGCACAGACTGCATTAGAAAAACGATTTTGAGAGGTTGTTTGGTCCAAAACCGCGAGCGAAAATGCAGTATTATATAGTTTAGAGATTTGTTGTGTTTATCCCCTTAGTAATGTGAAATTATTTTTCGAAATTACATACAAGTGATTTAATTATTGAAAAAAAATTCTTTCAGTGCATTTCCAATGTATTTCAATATTCTGAAATATACTTTTAAAATATTAAGGGCGGTAAGTAACACCGAGTTATTATTTTGTTTCTTCAGTATTTAGAAAAACAATATACGATATTTCAATTTCTGAGATATTTTGGTATTTATCCACAAGATTAAAATTTTGTAATTAAATATGTTTTACAATAATTCATTAATGTTGTAATAGCTGGACTATGCAACTGATTTATCTTATGACTGCAACAAATAAAAGTAATTGTCAAAATATTTCTTTGTAATATTCATGATACAAACCAATTTGGCCTGGAAAAATGAATTAAATAATACATTTGTTTAGACTTATAATTAACCATTTGGCACTAGAATTTTGTGAATAATTCGAAAGAAAACTTCTATAGAATATTAAGAACCATGTAAAAATAAATTACAATTAAAAAAATCAACTTAAGTTATTTGGGTTAAAATCAAAGCTCTCATTATTTTGCAATCAGATAACGACATACCTTTGGGCAAGCAAATCAGTATTTTAATTGCTGCTGAATTGTTTATAATTTGAATATTGTCAAGATGGATATTGTAAAAATATTGTTTTGTTTTAACATTTCTGTTAACTTTTTACAAGGAAACGATGCTTAGGATATTTTTATTGAGTGAGAGGCTTTGCAAAAATTTATTAGTGATTTTTAAATTAAAGCTTTTTTATGGGCCATCATTACATTTACTATTCAGGACACTGAGTACAATAAAGTTTCCATTTCCAAAAAATTGTGAATTATTCTTTCACTTTCTCCTCTTCAGGACGTGTTGAAGATCATATGAAAATACTTTTTGAAATAACATCTGTGGTTTTTATCATTAAAGACGTACCTTGTGACGAAATGTTAGGGGACAATCAATCAGATGTTTTTCCGATAACTTTTCTAGCATTTTTCTTGACAAGCCAATTTAAATCGAATTAGTTCTCAAATCATTTGGAATCTAAACGACCCCATTTTCTTTTCCTTTCCATTTTTTTTTTTTACCTTAAGCAAAACAATAATTGTTTTTAAAGTTTCTAACTGTGGGAATAAATATAAAGATCCCATGAGAAAATGTTATGTGCTTGAAGTTTTGCCTTAAGTGTTTAAATTTTTAAATTTCTATATTCAATTTCTTAAGAATATTTAGAACCCTTAGCCCTAATTAACAATAATTAGTTACCTCTTTAAAGCTTTGGGAAACTAAACGCGCATTTTAGTTTCTTCGTTTGGCGTATTAGGAGATAAAAACTAACAAACTTGATAAATGTATTAAAATCACATTTTTTCTCAAAATCTCAAAAGTAACACTTGAGAACGTAAACGAAATTTTAAAATGGTTAAAAGAACACAACCAGGAAGATAACATTGCTATAGTCCACTGATAACAATTGACTTCTCCTTATCTCGCATTCCCTTCTCATTATCTTGCAGCTTGAGTTTGGGGGAAGCGAAAAATTTTATGCAGTTTGCTCCAGAGTCAGTTCATCAAGCGTCTTAATAATTTTAGCACCAGAACCCCCCCCCCCAAATGTTGTATGCAAAGAAATTCTTGCTTAAATGTAGGTATAACAATAAAATGTGGATGACATGCATTTGCAAAGAAAATCAGTACTTTAAAAGGATTGTTAAGGATCAGTTGAGGACAAGGGTATATATATAAGGAGTCCGGGACCCTCTCAAAACTAGAAAAAATTATAGGTAATAAGTAATTATTATAAGGGATTTTCGTAATTAGGTGTACCAAGCACTGTTATTCCTTGTCAATTCCATTACCCGAGCAAAGCCGGGTACGGGAATACTAGTATATTATATATATATATAAGTAATTTTAAAAGAGATATATAACAAATTGACAATTTTCATTATTACATTTCTCCTTTTTTCATTTGCATATTTTTTTCTTTTGTATTATATGTCTTGTATTATATTTCTCTGGTATTATTGTCTCATATATATATATATATATATATATATAATCATCTCAAAACTAAAAAATCGATTAATAGAATACTATTAATAAAACATGATTTAAAATAACCAGTCATGCTTTAAGTGTATTGTAAAGTTTTAAGAGCTTTTTGCAATATTTTGTAGCTAGTTATTTTTCCTGAAATCTTGTCCTCTTATTTTTATTTTGCTTTTAATTCTTTGAGTTAAAATCTTTTTACCTTTTTTTTTCTTTTAAAATTTTTACATAATTACTTTTTTTTTTCACTCTTTTTATATTTAGCTCATGTATTGCTTTCACTTAAAATTGATTGCTTTTATGTTTTCAAATTATTTGTTGAAATGCTGTCATTAAAAAAAAATCTGTTTTGCCATGATGGATTGTTCTTTCAAGTTCTCACATGAATTCTCATTTTTAAAAAAAATCAAAATTCCTCTCTAAGCTAATGCAATGAGAAAGAATCCATATCATCTTTAATTAAGATATTGCACTATTGCAAGGTTTTGAGTTGAGAGGTGGATTCGTATTCTCTAGTTTTTGAAACGTGACATTTCTAAGCATTTCATTAAGGATGCTGTTAGCAATATTCATCAGCTTATTGCTCGTCTTATCACAATGAAATTTCAAAATGTCACCTTATCTTTGAAAGAAAGCTATTCTGGACCACTCTTGCTAAGATCATTTTGGTGACATTAAGCATCAGATGTAGAGAAATTAAAATGCGAAATTAGTGAATGAATGCAGACTTGGTACAAAATGCTTTCGAAACCAATTTGCCTCAATTTTTAGATATTTTACCAGATTATCTTTACGATCCCACAATTTTTCCAGATCAAAGAATCCTTGACTTTTGCCCGAAATCTAATTTTTTAGTTCTATTGTCCTATGAAGAACTCATGAGTCAATAAATAATAATACAAAAATACAGAACAGCAGATCAATTTTTGATAAGATCCATATGTTAAAAAAGAAACATGTAATTAATATTTAGAACACAAAGTTTGAAGGAAAAATAATATTGAGTCTTAGCAATTTATATGTTAAAGAGACAAATTTATTACTTTTCTAAACATAAATTTGGCTAATTCCTTTTCTAATCCCTTAAGATCTTATTACTTAGTATAAATAGTTTCTAAAAATCAAGAATTTCTTTTACAATATTTAAATGATAATGTGAGCTTTTATATAATTATGCTTAAATTTGCTTTAATAAATAAAATGTGCTTTATGCAATTATACACTCACAATAAAGTTGCCTATTTAGCAATTTAGGGTTAAACTTTAAATATCACCATGCAATTAATTTTATATCATTAATATTTAAATATGCTTTTTTAGGAAACAGTATTCATTCACCTGTTAATAAAATAACAATTGTATTTAAAATCATATATTATTTTTAACTATCCCCTTCCACACATACACAAATGTAATCCTTTGCACATCATGTATTGAAAAATGCTTTAAAATAACCCTACATTAAACAGTTATTGCATAATTAATAAAATGTTATTCCATAATGAAAAAATATTGATAAAAGAAAAAATAGATATATATTTCAGCACACTATTGAAAGACTTAAGTTACCTGCCATTGGCAAACATGGATAGATTTAAACATTGAATAACTCAATATCATCGGCATTCAATCACTGTCATGTGATTAGCACACACATATATCAAAATGTAATTTTAAAAAATCCAGATAAAAAGTTCAAAGCACCTATTCTAAATTTTTCTTTCAACAAGTATAACACTGTTATAACTGATTAATAAAATTATGTTTTCTTTAAAGATGTTTTAAAATATTTGTATATTAATGCTTTATATTAATAAATCATCTAAAAATAAATTTAAAAGTATATTTTTAAATAAAAAGGTTCAGTTCAGGCTCATAAATTGCAGTGAAACTTAATAAATGACGTTGCAGCATAAAACTTTAAGGCAAATAATACTCATTTAATTAAAATGAAGTTTAAAAAAAGAATTATTTGAAAAAAAAACTATACAAAAAATTTAATTTCCAGAGTGCATATAAATAGATAAAAATATCATTCTGCCTCAATCCTGATTTGTTATATTCCTGAAGAGAGAGGACCTTCATCAACTCAGAATATCCAGCAAATCAATCTTCTTTTTAAAACTGAAATGAAAGCATATTTACTCCATCTGTTACAAAATAGAGCTTTTCAACCTGCTTGGATCAAGAAATAGAATCTCGCATACAGAAATTAATTCAGGTAGAATAAATATTTTACGACCAAAACGTGAATAAAAGTTATTTCCTAAATTAACAGGGTAAAAAACAACAGACAAGTGAATGGGAGAAGTACCAGACACAAAATGGGCAGATATTGGGGCTGTTTCACAAATTAATCGAATCACCTTTGTCAATGAAATGCTACTGTGTCTAACTCTTTATTAGTGAGAAAACTGGTTAATGTTTACAATCAGAAGTGTTAGGAACAGTTTATTGGCCTTTTTGAAATCTAGCATTTATTATAAGCACAGGCCATTTATATCTCTCAAATACATTCTCAAACAGAGTCAAATAAAATAATGATAACTTGAAATATTTTTGAAAGGCTGAAAAGGATTATATTGGATAGAAAGAAGAAGAAGGGGGGAAAAAAAGCCAAGAGATAATAATACTAGACTGTTAAAAACTAAAATCGTAAAAGATACACTGGACTAACTATTGTACTGAAATTAATTTCGCCTAACAAAAATCACATTGAAAAGCTTATTTACTTATGGCAGCTAAGTTTCAAAAAGTGTTAGATTAGAGAAAATAAGATTTCCTATAGAATTAAATGTTTTAATCAACAATTTAATACAAAGAAAAGAGGTGCAATAAATCCTTTTGAAATTCCTCTTTAATGAGACAAGTTTTCTTCTTTTTTAAAAATTTTTTTGTGTGAATTACAATAATTATTACAGAGCGTTATATGGAAAGCCATAAATAATGATACTTAATGCCTTTTTTTTTCAAAATACAAAAAAATTTGAAAGAAAATTATTAGATATATTGAATGCACGACTTTGTTAAATACTTACAATTTCAGTTATAAACTCTATCACAAGGTCTTCTAGAAGATCTACTGATTCTGTGTAAGGGTTTTGATCATCACCAAATCCATACATCATACAACGGACTAATGAAATAAAACAAAAATTAAATAAAAGAATAAAAAAATGAATAACTTTTTTTTAAAAAAAATTACAATATTGATAATAATGTTTCAGACTTACGTTCTTTTGAAAATAAGCGCTTTCTTTTATCACCACTTTGAAGTTCTTGACTTTCTTGAAGATCATCTTCAAACTAAAAAGGGGAAAAATGATTTTAGTGTTGCAGTATAAAATTCTTTTCATTTTCCAATCTATGCAATAATAGAAAAAGTAATTAAAATAATATTAATAAAAATTATACATATGGAGAAAATTAACAGATAAAATAAAATTATAATCAACTCACAGAGAGCATAGTGAAAAACTGCTACAAAAATTAAGTACTTTCAAGAACTTTTTAAGCACCTTAGCTAAAAAAAACTAAGCCCCTTTGTACATGCACACATAAGTAACCTTATATATTTTCTAAGCATATGATATTTGCTGTTTTATAATAATGCATATATTTTAAATGCTAATATGTATTTCCACAATATTTGCACAGCATTTTCTACTGTAAAATAAATTATTTTTTAAATTTTTGACAATAAAGATAAATAAAAAATTATCAATATCAAAAAAATAAATCAGTTTTTATACAATTAATAGTATTTCTCTGTTTTTCCAGTATTTCTAAAAATGAACAATCAGTTTATTTAAAAGGATATATCATTTCAGAAAATGTAAACATTGATATAGAAGCATAACATGACCAAACAGTTTGATTTTTATATATGTAACTAAAAATAAGGTTCAACCAAGCTAGATGGAAAGTTCAAAATTTCCTCCTATACTAACTTTTTATATTTTGAAATTTTAGTTACAACTTTATAACACTAAGAGCTATTGCATTTTGTGATGGCTATCATCATAAGACTGCTATGAAATTTATAACAGTACAATGCTATGTATTAAATAAATTTCTTAAATCATTTTTTGCATTGATAAGAATAGCAGCATTGTCAGAAATGGTCAGGTTATAAAAATTATCTGACTGCTTTTTACTTCTGCAATTTAGTAAGGACCTTTCTTTAAATGCTTTTGCACCCAAAAAATTTGATAAAAGCTTGCTTTTTAAATGATCTATTTATAAAAATTTTAATTTAGCTCTAAAAAAATATAGTAAAATGCAATTATGTATATTACAAAGAAATGAAAATAATTTCACAACTTCTTGTTTCCAAAAAAAAGGAACAAATTTATAGTTAAAAAAAAAGAAAGCCAATCATGTAATTAGAAGCAAAATGAAAATAAAAATTGTTAGTTGAAGCATTTGTTAAAAGTATTTTTTGGAGCCAGAACAAGACAATGTATCACATTGCTTCAAAATTTAACAAAATTGATCATATAAAGAATCTTATTCAATGAACCATTAAAAAATTTTCAAGAATAAAAATAATAGGAAATAAAAAATGCAAAGTAAGCATTTTTCTATTGGTGGTAAAATAATGCAAGGTGATGATTCGTGAAAACAAACTTACTTTGAACTTCATCATAATAAAAACCATTATTATAAATTGTGACTAAAACTAATATTTAAAATAATATTAAAAAAACGGGAAGAAGCATTTAAATAAAAATTTTGGTTAAAGGGAAGATTAGTGTGAACCCTGAGTTTGTTGCCAATATGGCAATCCAATGGAACGCTCTTCTAGCAATCTAGAAGAGCGTTAATATTTACTACTTTTAACAATGATTGAGTTGAACGTAAGCTACAATTATTTTATTAAAAAATGTTAAATTAAAAATAATAAAAAAATAATTAAAGCAAAATTTTAATTTTGTTTTTGATTACAATTAAAAGTTTTTTTGTTTTTTTTTACAACTAATGGAACACTGCCATTTCATTTTTAATGAGAATGCAAACAAAAAATCTTTTTTCTTTTGCATTTTTTAATTGTGAATATGCACTTTAAAGAACTGTCTAAATTCTTATGTTAAGAAATTGTCTGCATTCTTACTTTAAAAGTAAGATGCAATGAAATTTGCAGTTATGTGAACGTTGGGGTAAATAAGATGGAAGACAGTATTTGGAACCTGCAGAATTGATGAAGAGCGAGCAGAATGTATATATTACGAGTTGATGAAGTCATGAGAAGATGCTTGTTTGAAATTTTGTATAGAGAATGGTTTGATTGCTTCTTCTTTCTTTCTTTCTCATCTTTTGATTATGTACTGTTCCTATTATCCACATAGTTCCTTATGTTACTATATTCCTGCTCTGGCTGGTAGTAAAGCCATAAAATGTTTTTTAAGTTAAAAAATTCTGCCCAGCCCCCTCTGCAGATGCCAAAGGTATAGGATGCAGACCAGCACAGCCAGGATGAAAAAAAATCATTATACTGCAGAAAGTGGTAGCCATAACTGTTCTGCAGAATTGCTTGTTTA
This sequence comes from Argiope argentata, assembly GCA_026289955.1. Lineage (NCBI taxonomy): Eukaryota > Metazoa > Arthropoda > Arachnida > Araneae > Araneidae > Argiope > Argiope argentata. The sequence goes on from JAOUZG010025848.1 coordinate 139,222, forward strand.
CTTTGTCTGTCATCTTTATTGGCAACTCGGCATCCTTGGTGCAGCAAGCGGCACACCAAACTTTACTTTAAAAAAAAATTTTAGCATTAAAAACTTATTTTTTAAACCTTTAAAACAGCATTAAAATAACTTTTGCATGATGTATAACTAAGCTTTAATGCCATGGTCAAAACAAATTAAAATTCTGTTGTTTTTTTTAAAAAAAATTAAGATTTTGAAAATTTTGAGTTTGGCCTGCCTCTAATATTCCAAAAATAACTTCACAAATTTCATACTCCTAAATTAAATGGTTTACAATGCACTCCTGCTCTACCAATCTCAACAAACCTTTGCATGAAAAGTAAGATTGGGAACAAAATCTATGTGGGATTTATAAAAAGAAAGAAAAAAGAATGATATAATAAGAACCCTGAAGAATAAACTTTGAAAAACTTTAATTTATTTCATTAAAAATTTAAAATACCATAAAAATAGAGTCTGCCGCCTTGATAAAAGTTTGGCAAGGTTAGTCAAATAAATGATGATTTTCAAATAGATTTGTGTGTGTTGGACGGGGGGGGTCACTTAAAATATAAACCAAGAAAAATTCACAATTGCTGAAAACTTAGGACTTCAAGTTAAAATCTCATGGCTAGATTTTACGTAATTGACTGACATAATAGCTCAAATGAAGTTAATTACATTTCTGTAAAGCATATTAAAATCAATTTAATAAGTAATTCAAGGAACTGCTCCAAAACAACATATTAAATAGAATGACGACTGAATGTGTAATGTACTAAAAAAGCATCACTGCAAGTGTTTTTACGGAAGCTTCTAACATGTCCAATTTATATCTTTGAAGCACCAAATTCATCCTGCTGTATTTTTTATTTCTGTTGTCCAGTCCACATGAGTATTCTTTCTTAAAAATACACAAAAGGTACCAGGCATAGCTTAATTTTTCAACATTTCAAACATTAAAAATCTGTTTGAAATGTACGATTTTTTTTAAAAAAATTTTTGTTAACATTTTTAAAATCACAACCAGTATGGCACACACGGCCCCTTCCAGATAACTATGCTAACATTTGAATAAAAGTCCAAGAAAATTGCCTTTTATTCAAAAAAAGAAAAGAAAAAGAGGCACCATTTTAACAAGTGTTGTTTTACAAGCCTCCTTTTAATAAGTGTCGTTACACTGGAACATATTTCATTCCGGATTCCTGGTCTGAATTCTACCCTTTCCTTAGTTTTCTTTCTTGATACATTTGATATTAAGCCTTTATGACTATACTAATAAATTATCATATTTTACGAATGGAGAAAAAAAATGAATAAGATGTTCCCTTGACATTTTTCAAGACCTTTCAAGCAACTCTTTTTTTTTTTTTTTTTTTTTTTCTAAATCAAGCATTTATAATGTGCTTAAAAATGATTTCCAAATTTAAGCACTCTTCACGATGCTACACATCCTAACATAATCACAATATCAATAAATTAAATAAGTAGTTAATTGCTATTCCTTTTCTATTTTGAAGCTTCATTGTTTTATAAATAATTAAATTTTGAGAAATTTATAAAATTGAGGTAGTTTCAAAAGAAATACCTTTTCTCTGTATTTAAATGGATTTTTCTAGAATAATTGTCATCAATTTCAATTAAGTGAAATAAAATGCATTGCTTAGTATATATTTACTTAAAAACACAATTTCCATAATTTTTTTTCACAAACTTCTTTTACAAATGGGAGGAAGAATTGTTAATAAAATTAATTATATTAGTTTATAAAACATTTGTTACAAAAAAATGAAAAATATTTCATAAAATTTTATGTATAATTTTGAATTATACATAACCCTTTTATAATTATTCTCACTAATTCAACAAATTATCCTTACAACTCTTTTTTATGATGATAACCTATATAATCATGTAACAAACTTATTAAAACCAATTTAATGCAACTGTTTAATTCAGCAACTCTACAAACAATTTAATCATATTTGAAAGATGCATAGTAAGTAAAACATTTACATTCTTTTATTAATATTTGGCTATACTAGCAAAAAAGGAAAAAGTGTTATAATTTTTGTCTGAAGGTTATGTGATACTTTTAATGAACTATGACACATCAAATATGAGTGATGTGTGTTATGATAACGGTAATTTTATCAATCGTAATTTTTTAATGGAAAAACATTTTATTATTTTTATTTTAGATATTAATTGTTTATAAACAATTTAAAAAGAAATGTTCATTATAATGTATCCCTAATTTTCACAGATGTTACTTTAACATGATAATCGCCTCAAAGTTACAGAATCGTTTTCAATTCAGTCAATGTATAGTTATTATACATAAAGCCTGCACGATGCCAATTATTCCTATTATATGCTAAGAATCACTGAAGAAATCAGCTGTCATCAAAACATGGATCATACAAATTTTGCAAGGACTTGAATAAGATATCTAGGAAACATAAATATTTCAAAGAAACATATTACTTGAAATTACAAAAAAGCGACGAAACTATCAAAACCCAAGATAACTCGCCTACTATGACACTATATAGTACTAATTTGTTGACACCAATAAATAACATGTGCTTTAAGTTTATCTTTAATGTCATTGGCAACAATATTCGATTATGTTATGACAACATCTGCTTCCACTGTATTCTAGAGTTCCAAAGTCTGTAACATTTTATCTGGTTTCTTTAGCATCAAAAAATTATTTTTTGTGATCAAAGATAATGTGGAAATAATTAAAACTCAATTATTTTAAATATATATATTATAACACACTTACTTGATCAAAGTCTTCCGTGGATGCCGCCATAATTAGTCGATTTATAAAATGATTGCTTGATTGAATTGTTTGATCCTGTGTGTTTGCTGGAATATGATTTACCAGAGCCTTCATTTTCTGCAGTTTTCTGGAAATTACATTTACATTCACGATATTTAAATTGACTATTGAGTCTCAGATTTATGAAAAATGCTCGGGGTGATTGGAATTTTGATGAAAAACAGAGGTTGGAAACTTGACTTGCTGTCTATTATAACAGTTTGGCTTTGCTAATTTTGTTGCACTCACTTTCTTGTTTTTAACTTCTGCTCTTATGGCAAGCTTTTTTTTTAAATCTAATTTCTTGTATTTATATTTATTTATTCAAGAGCTACAAAGTCTTCGCTATTTGAAGCTGAGTCACTCAACATTTATCGTTTCGGACTCGTCACCTGAAAATTATACTACAATAATGCAAGCTTCGCCAAACTTTAAAATGCATTATACTTCAAATGAAAATTTCCTTATGAGCGCAAAATCCACAAACGAACTCATTATCCGTATTGTCCTAAGACAATATGAAGAAATAAACATAATTATGTCCAACATGGATACTGCATCTAATATCTCTCGATTGAACCTGTAGTGAAAGTTTTATAAGCCAAATAACAACCCTAGAGCAGAAATGTCTCTTGCTTAATGGCCATGCTATTTGGCTATTAACCCTCAGATTGCGAGTTCGGGCCCTGCGCTATCCCCATCAGCCACAATGGTGAACCCGGTGACCTTAAATAAGCAACCTTCGTACAGTTGTTATGGCGCCCTCTATCGCCTGTAAAAACGCCGCGAGAGGTTTGGTGCGTGATTTAACATGCACCACCAAATTTACTCTAAATTAAAGTTTTAACATATTTAAAATTAATGAAAGAATGCCAGCCGTATAAATAACAAAAATAAAGTTTAATTAAGCATTAAACAAATATAAGTGATGATATAAGTGACGATTATATCCATCGAACCGCGCGAGACAGAGGTTTGGAGTAGGCCGATGAAATCAGGAAATTAGTCAGTCGTATTCGTTGAAGAACGAAGTTCATCTTTACTGGTGTGATTTATGCTTATTGCCAGTTGGCGAAACAAACAGCTATTTCTCGCCTGTTTGGCCGCCGCACCCCCAACCCCCGTTTGCAGTGTCATTGAAAATGAACGTAACGCCTTGGAGGCTGGACAAGTTGTCCTGTCCGAGTTCTCTGGATTTCTGGAGAAGATTTGGAGTCAGCAACTGTTAGCGATGGATTCGGAAACTCTGGGGTGATCAACATGAAGGCTGGTTTTAGTCGGTCGATTGATATAATGCGCCTTTCTTGTTTGATCAGCAAGTCGAACGTTTTTTCCGTCCTCCAGAGAACTTTGAAGGGGCAATCGTAGGGAGCTTGCAAGGGCTTCCTGACTGCATCGTGACGTGGGTGCATGAAAACGTGGGTGCATGTACTGAGTTGAGGATGCACGAAAATAGCTTTCTTCGCATGGCTGAAAGTCAGAGCTGGCCGAACTGTTTCAAAATGAGCCTTTAGGCCCTCTACAAATTGTTTCGGTGATGAGTCTACAGGCAATGGGTCGAAAAACTCTCCAGACAGTCGTTGGGGTTTTCTGTAAACCAGCTCAGCAGATGTGCCACCGAGATCCTCCCTGAACGCTGTCCGGAACCCCAGGAGCAACGTAGGTAGTGCCGATGACTACTGGTCTGTGTCATAAGCTTTTAGGGCTGCTTTGAAGGGATGATGGAATTCTTCTACCAGACCATTGGCTTGCGGATAGTAAGACGTCCTGATCCTTTTGATACCCAAGAACGTTGATAGAGAGGAAAAGAGGGTACTCTCGAACTGTCTGCCTTGGTCCGTTGTGATGATAGTTGGACATCCGAGTCGTGCTATCCATTCAGTGAAAAGCTTCCTTCCTACAGGTATAGGCACTGTTTCAGACCACCTCGTAAACCTGTCTACGATGGTTAAGCAGTGATAGTTTCCTAGGAACTGAGGTAGTGTACCTATAAGATCGATATGTATGTGATCGAACCTCTTTGACTGGTCTGAAAATTTCCCTAATGGAAATTTAATATGTCGGCGAACTTTAGATTTTTGGCAAGGAATACATTGTCTAGCCCAATTATTGCAATTTTTATGAATGGAAGGCCAAATAAATCTGGAGCAAATTAATTTGGAACACCCGGATAAGCTAGATTATGGAGAGCCGAAAAAACTTTCTACCGAAATGGCTGCGGAATAAACGGCCCAGCTGTGCTAGTAGATACCTCGCAATGAATTGGAGTCTCACATTCAGGATAAGTGATTTTCTTAAATTGCAACGCTTTAAAGTTATCTATTAAAGTTTTTAGCTCCGGGTCATTTTCTTGGGCAAGAGCGATATCTGTATAGTCAATGTGACTATACAGATTGGGACTAAGAAAAGTTATTGCCGCTATTCAGATAGAGCATCTGCGACGATATTTTCTGAACTCTTTATATGCAAAATATCTGTGGTGAATAGCGAGATAAAATCCAACTTACGAGATTGTTTGGGAGAGTATTTATCCGCGCGCTGACGAAAAGCGTATGTTAACGGTTTGTGATCGGTATACACGGAAAAAGTTCGTGCTTCGAGCATATGCCTGAAATATCTTATTGCTGAGAAATCGCCAATAACTCCCTGTCGTATGCACTATAGTTTTTCTCTGTTTGTGACAGTTTTCGCAAATAAAAAGCAAGAGGTTGTAGATCGTCGTCTACAATTTGCGATAGTGAACCACCTACAGTAAAATCCGATGCGCGATTTGTTAAAATTATTCGAGCAACCAGTTTAGGGTGAGACAGTAGGGCTGCGTTAGCGATTAATTTTTTACAGCTTTCGAATTCGCTCTCTGCGTCAGTTGACCAGTCGAGTTTTGATTTGTCGTTTTTCTTCGCGCCACTCAAATAAGAAGTTAAAAATATCTGATGATGAGCGATGTTTGGCAAAAAGTGACGAAAGAAATTCAAGAATCCTAAACATCTCTGAAGATCTTTAATGTTTTCTGGTCATGGATATTTAAGGATAGGTTCGACTTTATCGGGAAGGGGTTTAGTTCCTTGGCTACTTATTAAGTGTCCTAAGAATGGAATTTCTGAATCAACGAATATGCATTTTGAAACGTTTATGGTTAGTCCATATGCGTTTAATCTCTCCAGTACGATTCGTAAATGAGCTTTATGCTTCTCTTGGTTGGAACTAAATATAAAAATATCACCCAAATAAACATAGAAAAATGCAATATCACTCAGGATTTTATTCATGAATCTCTGAGAAGTTTGTGCCGCCTTACATAGTACAAAATTTAAAAATGGAAACTCAAACAGTCCAAATGGTGTACAAACAGCGGGTTTTTATATAAGTTCCGGGTGCACGGGTATATGAAAATAAGCGCGGTCTATATCAAGTTTCGAAAAAATTGGGGTTTTTTTCGTGAAGTGCATTGGAAAAATCTTGGATATGAGGTATGGGATAACGGTCCGGTACCTTACAGGCATTCAATCTCCTGTAGTTGCCTGATCTTTTGGACACGACATGAAGGGGAGAAGACCAAGGTAATTTAGATGGCCTGCATATGCCTTGGTTCATCATAAATTCGAATTCTTTTTTTACTGTTTCATAGAGTTTTGGATTTAATCTCCTCGGTTTACTATGAATTGGTGGACCGGCTGTTTCAATAAAATGGGCCGTATTATGTTTAACAGGTTTCACACCAATGTTAATTTTATTAATTCTGGGAATTCTGCCAAAATTTTATGATATGCTGATTCACCAGAAATAAATTTCAGAGAAACATATAATCTGTTGATTTTGAAATTATTCCGGGTTGAGTAAATTTAGTAACATTATCAATAAGTTTGTGCCGTTTAAGGTCTATTAATAGGTCAAAGGTTTGTAAAAAAATCAGCTTCTATTATGGGAACAGACACATTAGCAATGCAAAATTTCCATGAGAAATTTCGTCTAAGCCCAAAGTCCACATTTAATAAATTTGATCCATAAGTGTAAATTTTGGAGTTGTTAGCTGCAAAAAGTTGCAGAGAATCAGTTTTTAGATTTTTTTTGGGTTTTGTTCAGCGGTATGCACGAAACATCAGAACTGGAATCTATCAAAAATTTGAAATGGGACCATTTATCAAAAACATGCAAACGATACGATTGCGCGGCTGCCGTCGATGTGGGGAGCACAACAGACGCTATTGAGAGTTTTCCTGATCCACATTGGTTGGGTAAGAACACGGTGATCGGCATTTCAGGGCCTTTTCTCTGAAACGCGAATGATAATAGCAATATTTCCTTCCACAATCACCGGAGCGCTCGCGGAAAAAACTCCGCTGTCTATTTTTTCGCGGGAATGGCCCTCTGCTTCTGTCGTGGGAAAGCCGTTGTACCTGCTTATTTAAAACGGTGATTTCATTTCGGAGTGCAGTAGACTCATCCAGAGGGGAAGCTTCCCGCATGGCAGTATTTTCCGCACCTCGGCTGACAGCAAAGACGCTGCTATCTGTTGCAGAGATACGGACCTCGGAAATCTTTTCAGCTATATTGGCCAAATGGGGTCAATTCATGTGACGTAAAAGGTACGTGACATGTGACTTCTGCGAATGGCATTTAACTCTTTATCCGCAACGCTTTCCTCGATGACTCTGTCATTAACGCCCTCCACCAAGTATGAAGCGGATTTTTTGTTTACATTTCTGGCTGTAATTTTGTGTCGTTTTCTTTCTTCCTATTCAAGTTAAAAGATGAAAGACTAATGTGCTGCGTGATGCTTTAATGCGAAACACAAGTTATTGCCATGATTGTTCTTTATACACGCTTATATAATATCAATATCTTGCACGTTGTATAACTTTCAAAGACCATTAATTAATATCAAATAATTTTTTGTATTTGTTTTTTAGTTTTTGACATTATAACTAAATGCATTTTGAGGTTTTGCTTTTTGAGTATGAACCTCAAAGCTTTCTTTGCCTTGAAGTAATTCATACTATTTTGTTATTGCTATGTAATCATATCTAATAACTGAAGAGCAAAATGGATGGTTCCAGAGATCATTATTACTAGTTTTTTAAATACCTTTGTTTATTTGTAATAGATTTAAGTCAAATTTTGTCAAGCTGCTGTTGCTATAGTTAGAAAGAAATGTCATTAGTTTCTTCATTTAAACTGAAATGAATTACACTTTGGTAATCCATTTCATGGTATACACTTTGTGCATGTCAGTGATTTCTGTTTTAAAAAATATAGGTCTTTTCATTGAAAATCAACTTTTGTTTGTTATATATTTTTTATTTCTAACTTCCTTGTTACATGAATGTATCACTTTTTTTCCCTACTTCTTTAACTTTTTGGTTTTGAATCATAAAATTCTATAAAAGCGTATTTTTTCAACTCCTTTTTATATCCTATTTTACTTTTATATTTGTATATATCATGATCTTATTATTGTTTATTAAATTTACTGTATTGTAAGTTTTATTTTATATTCGCTCAGAGTAATTTTTGTCAATGTAACTTTAAAATTTTAAAATACATTTCAGATATGTTCTGCTTTAAAAGTGTATTGCTCAATATTATGTTTTTATAGGTGATAAAAAAAATGTTGTTCAGTATTCAGGATGTTTCTGTTGAATAAAATTGATTTTATCATTTTTCTGACATTCTTGCCATACTATGTTTATATTCTTTGTGTCAAGAAAAAGAAATGTTGATAAACAGCTTTTGAGTTGTTTTTTTAATAGGTAAGAGCACAGAAACATCCATTTAATCATATATTTTTTAAATAAAAATTATGAAGACATAATTTTACTTGTTTGTCAATTAACGATTTCTATAATTTGAAATAAAATAACTGTTTCTGGTTGCATAGATAAAAAAAAATGGTATCTATACCTTTAATAGTTCATAATTTGCAATTGTAAACAAAATCTATTATATATATAAAAATTTAAGTTTCATGTTTTTTTTCTTCTGAGCAAACTGAAAACATCAAAGTCTCAAATAAAAATCATTTACTTACGAAAGTATCTTCATAAAATTAATTACTTAAGAAAAAAAATGTAATTATTTTATTGGTAAGCTCTAAAATTTTAACTCATCTAAGAGTAATATTTATTTTTAAAAATTGTATTTATAAAATTCAACCTACAGAGAAGACTATGTTCTTTTTCTCTGTGATTTAACGTTTAAATTTTTTTTAAAAAAAGAGAAAATATGTAATTTTTCAAAAACACCACCATAGCCATTTGTCAAAATGTATCTTTTGGGCAAACAAAATATATATGGGAAAGTTAAGAATAAAAGGGTAGCAAACAAATTAAAAAGGGATATTAATTAATTAGACAAAAAAATAATTGCATGGAAAATGCTAATTGAAATTTTAGGATAAGAAATAAAATTACAATACAAACGTTTGGTGAAAATAATTCAAAATATTAAATTTAAAAACTATTAAAAGTTCTTCATAATTATTCGGCTAGAGTAACATTCAACTGCAACAGCTGACTGCAATACTTTCACCAACGTTATCGGCAGACATCCCGAGATGCGCAGAACGGTTGAAAATTGATCAGAATCGGTTTGTTTGGTACGTGACACGTGACCCATGAATTGACCCCATTGCCCAGGGATTCAGAACTTATTGACAAAATTGCTTGTATTTCTGACGGTAGTCTTTGCAGCCATAAAGTTTTTAGGAATTCATCTTTTATACCTGTGCCCCCACCGAGTTTGCACATCTTTTAGAGTAACTGCGATGGTTTATCGGCACCTAAATGCAATTCAGAAAGCAATCGACGAATCTTTTCATATTTCGAAGCGGAAAATTCGGCTATAAGTCGAGCCTTCAACGCATCATTTCTCGATGTCGGGGGATGCGAGTAAAATATTAGCTAACTCTGATAAAGTTTCAGGATCGATAGACGCAATAAAATTATTCTATTTCGTAAGGTCATTAGTTATTTTAGCTAGATCAAAATTGCTCTCTACTTGGATGAACCATAATTTTATATTGTTCCTCCACAGCGGCGTATTTTTACCAAAAGGTGGGACACCTGCGACTCTATCGGAGTGCCAGCATTAACATTTTCTTTTTCTGTATTAGGCCTTTTTGGTTAATCGATGTGGGAAAACTGATAATTTTTACAATAATTATGAATATTAAGAGTTAGGAGTATTTAAAAATACATATTTAAAAAAAGATTAATCACAATAAACATAGTAGCAAAACGAAAGTAATAAGAAACTAAATACTTCGAATACGGAAAATAACACAAAAATAATATTCAATATAAATAAGATTTCTTCTACGAAATAGCGGGGAAATAAAATACTGAGCAATCACAGAGAAATGAAAAGACAATTCGAACACATACCTGGTCCTTTAGGCCTACCTCTCGGTACAATAATCCAAAATAATCCATAATGGGGAAAATGTACGAAAAATAATTTAAGAAATCAATCACTTAAATTTATTTGAACATATTTTAGAAATTTTAAGGTTGGACTTCTCAAATTTTAGAAGAGTAAAAACGATATTATCGGTTCACCAGTTTGGCGCGTGATTTAACATGCGTTACCAAATTTACTCTAAATTAAAGTGTTAACACATTTCCAATTAATAAAAGAATGCCAGCCGTATAAATAACAAAAACAAAATTTAATTAAGCATCAAACAAATATAAGTGATGATAGAATTGTATACATCGATCCGCGCGAGACAGAGGTTTGGAGTAGGTCGGTGAAATCAGGAAGTGAGTCATTCGTATTCGTTCCAGAACGAAGTTCGTCTTTACTGGAGTGATTTATGCTTATTGCCAGTTGGCGAAACAAACAGCTATTTCTCGCCTGTTTGGCCGCCGAAGAGGCATTAAATACAACAGCTAATATCACCACCAATTCATACACACTTTCTCGCCATTAGCTTGACGCAATTGCATCATTCGTCTAAACCACCGACTCACTTGTCTAATCACTGAGTATGTGGTGAAAGCTTTATAAGCCAGATAACCAACTTTGAGTAGAAGTGTCACTTTTGCTTAATGGTCATATTAATTGGCTACTAACCTTTATATATCATATTCGGTCCCAGCGCGATCTGCATCAGCCAAAACCCAATCCTTATACAACCTTACATTTAGCAGCACATAAGTAGGCTCAGCAATATTTCGAATTTGAAATTTACAAGGTAGGGAAGTATCATTTTTACGACATCAGATTCAGTGGCGGCGGCAGAGTTTTGCCGACGGGAAAGGAAGATAAATCCGACAAAATGGCAATCCCAATATCTCTAATTTGGCTTCAAAATAACTAATAACCATAAATTTTACACTTAATTAAAGAAAATAAAATATTATTTAACTTTTTTAAAATTCTGATGTAGATCTTTTCTTTCATAGTTAAAATTTTACTCAGGATTTTTTAATTTTTTTTTCTCTTGCTTTTACTGGCTATTCAATGTTTGAGTCTATTTCTTTATGAAACTCTTGAGATTTAATTTCTCTAACATCCTATATATATATATATATATATA
>JAOUZG010025848.1:150990-199355 GCA_026289955.1 Argiope argentata
ATAGCCATAATCCATTCTAGATTGTAGTATATACAATATACAATGTACAAATTGTATTGTAGTATATAGATTGTAGTATATTGTAGATAGAAACACAGATTCACCAGAATGGCATGCCATGCTAAATGAACAAATATATACTCTTTCTATTTTATATCAGAAGCTATATAAAATGAATGGTGAAACACAAAATTTATAAAAGAAACTTTTTTAGAAATACAGAATAATAAATAAAAAAAATTCTATGTTTTCGCCCAAAACCAAATTTTTTTGTAGTATAATACCCCAAATATTTGTCATCTAAGGATTGCAACAACGAGCAGGAATCAAGATGTATTTCGAATCCGAAGAGAATAAGTGTGCGTATTAATAAAAATTTGATAAAATTCGGAGACAAACAATATATAATGCGGAAGATACAATAATATTTTTTAAAAAGAAGGACAGACAAAATATTTTGTAAATATATATACAAACTTACTATATTATGTAAGATATTATTCTTAAGAAGTATGGGTTACTTAAATATAAAATTCTTCTTGTATTTATTTTTCCAGATATATTTAGGTTTTAAAAAACCCCAATGCATTTTATTAAGAAACAATTAGATCTTGAATATGAATCCTCTTATCTTGATTCTTAGGCATGCGTTCTTATAGTTAAGTATTCTTTTCTTTTTTTGTTGAAATTATTGCAAGTTAATATTCCTCCCAAAAAGTGAGTTTTTAAATCGCCTGAGTTGCATGCATTTCTTTTTCTTACTCCTTCGATTACAACCCCTCCCCTCCCCCGAGTCAGTTTCGCTATGGAATTACTAAATTTTTAACTTTAAATCTGGAATTTAGGGAAAGTATAAAGTAATTTAAAATCCCTTGAAAACGCATAATTAATAAAATGCCCTTATATTATTCTAGGGATTAAAATAACAATTATCTCAAATAAGATCAGCCATCTAATTAGGAAATTAAGTAGATTTTCATGTCAAGGGTTTAATACGTTATATATGAATATTCTATGAATAAATATTTGTTATCTTCTTATCAAGACATCTTTAAGCAAAGTGTATTAAAAATTTAGAAACTTCTAAAATTATATAGTGTTACGTTTTCAGCGTAGCGGGTTCGGATTGAATGGACTTTACCTGAGGACAGCACAAAAAAAAATTATTTACAGCTATTTACAGTTATTTACAGGATAATTGATAAAGTAAAAAAAAAATTTAGATAAATACAATTCAGCAGTCAACAGTCACTTACAGCGTAAATGCAAGCCTAGCACACAATAAAAACAGACTGCAAAACAGCTATCGTATAGCACAGCAACAGTAAATCGCAGCGAGCTCAATAATACATCGTTATCAGCAAAGGTAAGCACAGCTCACTAATCCTTTAGTTCAGCGAGACGCTTTTCTTTCGAGAGAAAACTCTCAACTAACTCTTTCACTCCTACGTGGATGGATTGACGGGGCACCTAACCCTGGCAGGGGCTTATCCCCGGTAAATTACTATATAGAGAGCGACATGTCAGTCAAATTTTTGCCGTTGCAAATTTCTAAAAGTTTGGAAGCTGTGCTACACATGGCTACTGAAGCTGGAGTGAGAATCAGGATCATAGTTGGTTGACAGAGCGCCTAGCCCCGGCCGGCATGGGGCTGTGATCTCCGGTAGATGACTAGATGGAAGTGGACCAGTCGATCAGTAGGTTGGCGTGATCATCTTCGGAAAGCTGGAGTGAGAATCGGGAACAACGCCAGGTCTTAAGTAGTCGTATCTCGTCGGAACCGGTTATCCAATCAGAGCGGCAGGATTGCTGTAGTGGACCAATAGGAGAGCAGGAAGATAGAGTTGGCTTTTCTGGATTTCAGAGTAGAAACTTTTGGCTGAGAGCAACGGTAGGAGAGGTGGTGAGAGTCAGGACTCAAAACTATTAATTGTTAACAGGGTGAGAGTGCGGGGTATGTCTTTGCCACAATTGAATTTAGAAGTTAAGAAGAAAAATAAACAGAGACTAAATGAGAATATTACGCGGTCTTTTAATTTTAGGATTAGGGGAGTAGATAGGTATATTAGCGACTGCATCATTGTCAAAATTACATAAATTATCAAAAAATTTTGTTGCAAGTTTTTTAATGAATTGCTTAAGGGGGGGATAATCAAGGCATCTATACATATCAGTATTGTGCATGTATGGCCTCATACCACAAACATTTCTAATTAAATTATTTTGTAGTCTTTCAATTAATCTTAAGTTAGACTTGGCGGCATACCCCCACACGGGACAGGGATATGTGATTACTGGACGCAAATAGGCAGTGTAAATAAGTATTTTATTAGATCTAGACATTTTGGAGTTTCAAGAAATTAAGGGGTAGAATTTACGAGTTAGGTCTCGAAACTTTTTGGTAATATAAATGAAGTGGGATTTCCAAGTAAGTTTTTGATCAAGTATAACGCCTAAATATTTACATTCCTTAGACCACGGGATAATTTGATTCTTAATTTTAAGAGGGGGGAATTTAATTTATCATTAGATTTATTAAAGAAAATTGCTTCAGTTTTACTAGCGTTCATTTCTATTTTCCATTTCGTGAAACAGTCCTCAAGGATTTTAAGGTGTCTGTTGAGAGCTATAGTTATGTAATTTGGATTTTTGTTTTTGGCTAGTACAGCTGTGTCATCAGCATATAAGCACATCATGGTAAATTGTTTGGGAATATCGTTAATAAAGATAGGGAATAATATCGGCCCTAGTTTAGATCCTTGTGGGACACCAGCCTGAATATCAGAAAATTCTTGATTAAGTTTAATTTTGAAGGATCTGTCACTAAGGTAAGATATTATGATTTTGATAAGGTGTGGGGGGATATTGTAATTTATGAGCTTGTAAATAAGGCCATCTTGCCAAACTCTGTTGAAAGCTTTCTGAATATCGAGGAAAATAGCGGCAGTTTTTTGTTTGTTTTCAAATCCTGATTCTATGAATTCAACAGCCCTAAGGAGTTGGTGAGACGTAGATAAATTTTTGCGAAATCCGAACTGTTCTGGTGTAAGTATATTATTTTCTTCAAGAAATTTAATTAATATATTAAGAATAATTTGTTCTGTAATTTTACTGATGGTTGGATGAAGGGAAATCGGTCTGTAACTTACTGGGTCGATTGGGTCTTTGCCGGGTATGGGGAGTATGGGGATAACTGCAGCTGTTTACCAGATAGAGGGAAAATAACCGAATTTAAGACAATTATGAATAACAAAAATAAGCAAATTTTTAAAGTTTTCAGGGAGGTATTTTAACATTTTATTGCTAATGTTGTCAAAACCTGGGGCTTTTTCACATTAAGTATTTTCAATTGAGCATTGATTTCTTCAAGAGTTGGGGGGGATATCACTAAATTCAGCAGGTAGGTGGTTCCGAAAGCTTTCAACTGTATTACTTACAGCATGTTCTGTAGCACTATCATGTAGATTATTTGATTGAAATTATTTCTCCAGGCTAAGAGCCAGGCAATTTGCTTTTTCCTTATCAGTTAATGCCATACTAGCCGGGCCTTTAAGAGCCAGAATTTTTTGTTTTTTATTTTTGAAAGGCTTGACTAATTTCCAAAGTGAGCAATCGTCAGTGTTGACATTAATAAGTTTATTTATGAATTCTTTGTTTTCAAAGTTGCTTTGAGTTTTACAATTTCCTTATTAGGGAATTCATGAACCTCTTGAAAACTGGATCACGGGTTTTTTGAAATTTTTTCTTGGCAAAATTTCTATCTCTGATAAGTGATCTTAATCTGGGGTCAATAAACTTTTGATTAATTTGAAAAGAGGTGGAGGCAAGATTTTTCGCATTAGTTAAACGGTTTTCAAAGTAGATGACAAGATTTTCGATTGATTCAGTATTTTGGATATTTTCAAAATTGGGAATACCCTGTAGGCTAAGGTCCAATTTATAGTTATTCCAGTTAGTTTTAATTTTTCGATCATTGTTCGGGAGAGAGTATTTAAAGAAAAAATTTAGGAGAATCGGATTATGATCCGAACTCAGTTCGGGGATGGAAATAATTTCATAGGGGTAAAGAAAATTTTGATAATAATGAGGTCAATAATGCTGGCTGATTGGGGGCCAAATCTAGTAGGGGAATTAGGAGCAATGATTTCTAGGCCAGCCTGGAGGGCGAAGGATTTTAATGATTTACCTTTAGAACAATTATAGTTACTCCCCCAGCTAGCGTGGTTGGCGTTGAAATCGCCGCAAAAAATTGGGCTAGATCCAGAGTTTGCATTAAAATTTCAATATCGAAAGTGAAATTAGAATTATGCGCTTTAGGTGGAATATAAATAGAGATTAGTGTTAGTGGTTCTTGATTTTTAAGGTTAATATTAACCACATTAGCTTCGACATGAAGAAGTAGAGGGGTTGGGACTTCAATATGGGGAATTCCATTTTTAATAAGAATAGCCGTTCCACCGCCAGCCTGATTAACTCTGTAGCTATAGTACGAGAAGAAATTTGCCAGGAAACTTTTTCTTTGCAGTCTAAGGTGAGTTTCTTGAAGTAAAATAATATCGGGGCTATAATTATTTACAAAGTGACGGTAGTCAGTTAATTTATTACTAATGCCATTTGCATTCCAGTAAACAATGCGGAGACTACAGCGGAAAGAGATTAAGTATTATTAGGATTACCCCTATTGGTAAAGGCCGCAAGTAGTGTCATAAGTTTATCATTAAGGCTATTTGCGTATTTAAGTTTTTTAAGTTGAGTGAAGAGTAGGGGATAAGTATCAATAAATTTCCTAAGTTCAGATAAACCTTCAATTACGTCCATAAGTTCTGCTGTTTCAATGGCAGGGTTGTTTTCTGGCTGTTTAGGCGGCGCCATCTCTATTCGAGGAGCTGTTTGAAAAAGTCCGGCAAAGTTTTGATTACTTCTTGATTGATTTTTATTAAAGTAATTATTCCTGTTTGTAGTTGTGGATTGAATTTTGGGAAAGGCTTCGCACCCTCTGTACGACGCAATGTGGCCTTCCTTATGGCAATTAATACATGTAGGAGTAACAATTTTTTCCTTTAATTCGCACATATTAGTTTCGTGGGAATTACCACATTTCAAGCACCTTGGCGTAATAGAGCAATTATTAGCAGTATGATGAAATAGATTACATCTATAACATTGTGGGACAATATTGCGACCCTTATATGGTTCAATAGTGATGGATAGATGTTTGAGATTAAATATTTCCTCATTATGTTTACCATTCACAAGTTCAGCCATATAGAATGGAAGGGGCCTTTTGGTTCTTAGCTGAGTGAGATGGACGATTCTGTTTGAGTGAAAACCTTAGTTGTTAGGTGCACTTTTAATTTCATCAATATTGCAGTTATGGTTTAATCCTTTAATGACGGCTTTTAACGGCCTAGTATTTTTAGGGATGATAATGTAGAAATCAAATCCTTGCTCGCAACAAGTTTTCTGTACAGATTCATGTTGTTGGAATGTTTCAGGATAAACCTGAATAGAATCCTTACTTAGCTTATTAACAGTTTTGCCACATGTTTTAGCCAGAGCTTCAAGCATTTGATTATAATTTGGAGCATATTTAATCACAATGGGGGATATCCTATTTTTAATTTCCACAGTTGGGGGGAGGGTCAGTAGGAGGTATATTTGCTAAGGCCTGAAATTTATTTTGAGTGGAAATTGCCTTGTTAACTGAAACGGGTGTGAGACTTTTAGCTATTTTCCTTTTATTAGGTGACGAGAATGGTGAAGTATTGACTGGGGATTGGGGGGATTCTTTTATTATATTTACAGTTAGAGTCCTGGCATTTATCAATTTTATTCAACTCACCCTGGACGTTTTCAAGCTGCTGAATGGCTTTCTTCCTCGTATTTTCCCTCATAGCATAGTCTGGGTGGTCAAATAGATTCGAGTCCTTAGCTTCAATAACCATGTGAGCACAGTTGTTAAGGAGGATTCTTTTAAACTTGATATCCTTACGCATTTTCTCTCTGTTAGTACAGTCCTGACAAATGTGATTATTAAAAGCATCCTCGTTGATTTCGTTATTAGAATCTATATTCATGCCATCCGTGTTATCATCATTAAAGTCGGCGCATAAGCGCTTTTTAACTTCCATTGGTCCTTCCGTAACTGATCCTAAAAAGGACGAGTAGGACCTTGGATTTAGGTTACTTTCAGCAGAATTCAGTATGAAGTTAAAGCATGAGCTGAAGGGTCGTCAGTCCCTTATATAGCCGAAGAAGCGCGTGCCCCGAAACTCGTGAAATTTCTCAAAACAACGCGCACAATCCAGCGGCGACCAGACTATTCCTTTCGCCAAACTAATCAAGCTGGCGCGAGGCTCCTCGCCAAACGTCACCCTCTTTGGTACGTTTTTGTGCCGCTCGCCCGCTTGTAACAATAGTTTTTGTCGCGAATAATAATTGAAAGAAAAAAAATATAAAACAATACATTCTCTGATTACATAAACAAAATATTATTGCAAAATTTGAATAATTTAGGTAGTAATTATAACAAATTTAATACATACTTGGATAGTAGCTAAAAAGCTACCATACCACAAAAGTTTCTTTTTTTGTCTTCAACTGCAGATGGTAATATTTCTTTAGTATAATAATCGTTGTCTGATAAATTAGATTGCAAAAGTAAACAGATATTTTACAGTTAAATAAATTTAATTTACGATCATACAATTTACTTACTACTGTAATTTACAATAAATTCATATAATTTGAATACAGCAAAATAGCTCTTTTTTGACAGGCAAATTCCAAAGAGTGTCAAAAGAAAACAGTGTTTTTTAAAATTAATTTTAAACATTAACATGATTTTAGCTAGGCAATTCTCATAGTATAGGAATAAAATAAATACAGAATTGTCAAAAAAAAAAAAAAAAAAACCTTCCTTTGCAGATGAAACACTAGCGGCCTATCAGCTGAACCAAAATTTCAGACATGGTTGTTTGAAATTATGCGCTGGAAATTGTGATGATTTTAAACAACGCAGAAGTCACGTCTACGATTATAATGAGAGAATTTTTAAAATTTCAAATGGCAACGCCAACTTTTTCCTTGCGAAAATTGATCAGCGTATTGAAAAACCACAAATGGCGTTAGAATGGTTAGATTGTCATGAAAATTGCCGGCGTATAGCATTTGCAAAGAACAGCATTATAAAGGACTATTGACAACACAAGAGACGAAAGAGAAAAAAGCTTTTATTGTAATGAAAAATTATAATTATAGGTTTTCAAAAAGTACACTTTCTTAGGTGATTGTGGGCAAAAAGGACCAACGTAGCATGAGAGGAGGAATCTGCAAAACTTCACCTGTTATGGCATCTTTCAATTTCATGAACCAGGTAGGGACGCTTTAGATTTCAGATAACCCCAGAACCAGGAAACGGTGCGGTGGATCCCAGAGGCCACAAACTGGCAAAGTTACGAGAGATGACTCCACATCAAAGTGTTGTTGCAGCCCTGGTCGAACACAATGGGCGACGTTAGGAGGAACCCCATCTTGCATCCATAGAATGTCACTAATGGCATTTTCTTGTCGCAATTCAAGAATTACGTAATTCTGCAACATTGATTTATACCGAGTACTTGTGACAGCGCACGTTTTGAAACCTGTGGTAAAGATCTCTTCGAAGAAGTACAGATCGAGAACAAATGCGCTAGTGATACCGCACCACACAGCCACTTTGGCTTCGTGTAAAGGCACTGGGCCGCATCGTGAGGGCCTTTGTCAGCCCAGTGAACACCACTCTTGGTGTTAATGTTTCCAGTTAAAGAGAAGCATGCCTCATCCGCCCATATTATCCACAGAGGCCATCTGCCATCTTCATCATATCTGATGAATAAAAAATTTGCGGAGTCCACACGCAGTTGCCATTTCCAGACTGCAACATCTGGTCAAGCTAAAACTGATAAGGAAACATACTCAGAACGTAGCGCAGAAGCCTTAGAATTGTAGTTTCCGGGAAATCCAATTTGCGAGCAACACTTCTTACGGTATGCAATGGACCTGCAGCAATCGTATTATGCACTTCTGCAACAGCTTCAACTGAAGCAGATGGTTGCCCGGATCTAGGTCGTTCGCCAGTGCATCCAGTTTTTACAAATTTTCTCACCAAATCCCGTACACTTCTTACGGAACATGGGCCTTGTCTTAGCTTGTGATTTCGTCAATAAATTCGCACTGCTTCGGCCTCATTCTCCTTGTTCAGATGAAACAACTTAATCAATTCACCTCGTCGTTTCTTTGTAAGCGTTATCTTGCTGTCACAATCGAATATCTGACTGAAGAAACACTCTTCCCACACTGATTTTTAAAGGTTTTTCCACAAGCAATGCTTTGCTCATGGTATTCTGCGATTGGTGCTTCTACTGTCTAACCCTGTGAATTATGCAAAATGCGTCAAAGCTTCTCCGAGTGATTAGTAGTTTAACCCCCTTCTTCGCCAAGTTGGCGATAATTCGTCAAAGATGGCAACTTTATGGTTTTCCTATTATACCAACCCTAGATTCCTATTATACCAACACTAGATCGTGGTTGGCGATTTTTGAAAAGCGCGCCAAGCAGGGGGTTAAACTACGATCGCACCGCTTCTCCTTCTTGCGTTTTAAAGGTCTTTTATAATGCTCTTTGTAAATGCTTTGCCCTGGAAATTTTTGTCCGACTCTAATCTTTCTAACGCCATTTGTGGTTTTTCAATACGCTGATTAATTTGCGCAAGAAAGATTATTGATTGTTCTGCTAAATATAGAATAAATTATATGCTGAATGAATATTATGAAATTTAAATAAAATGACTGAGAATTTCAACTCGTCGACATCCATTCGCATTGAATTCTTAGTCGATTGATCAAAATGTTTTTACAAAATATGACATATCTTATGACTTATTCACATATCGTCATGTCTTTTATATTTTCTGAAGTAGTACAAATTAAAAGCTTAACGAGCATCTATTGCATTCAGTTCTTAATTCGGTCTATCGAAAATTGTCCGCAAAATACGGCATATTATTGACCTACTGCCCTATTGATTATTTTGACAAATATAGCCAAAACTCTTGAGCTGTTACTTGTGAATATTTGTACTGTTTACAACATATTAACTTTAAGATTGGTTTTAAATAATCATATTCGATAATTCGCAACTCTCTGCAACCATCCTGAAATGGCGAACATTTTTGTCGACGAAACTTTCAATCTCTCGCCGATGGAAGGGGGGGAGGCAAGAGCCTGAATGCATTTGGAATTGCTGTATGTCCAAGAAATATCCAAAAATTCATGTTTCGAATCCATCTTGCTAAAGCATTAAATGTCCTCGTTGTTCCTGAAAAAAATTGTCTGATTCTAACAGATAGCTACTCTGCGCTTACACAGTAGAAAAATATCTCCATCTAGTCGCCAAAAACTAATCAACGTACAAACTCCAAAGTTGAAACTTTAACCAAACTAAGCCAAAAAAAAAATATCATTCTTGTGGGTACCTGGTCAATCGAATATAATCTGGTACGAGATTGTATATCACTTAGGCAAAAAAGTTACAGAAAATACATCTTGGATTGAATGGATCTTACATGAAGATATAATTTTAAACCTCAAAAAAATCGTCGCATCATAATGCAACCGATAATTATAAACCATTAATTATCTCATCACATTAGGAGACATATCTAGCATTTAAACACTACTTTTTTGGTCCAAAAACCGGAAGGAAGATGTTTTTTTTTGTCCAGATTAATCAACAAAACAATTGCAGCACCAGGATTGTTGAATCTCCAAATAATTATCTTTTCTCTCTCCGTTTCAATCGCCAAAATAATTCTCTTTGTCATAAATGTAATAGTATTAATGATATTGAGCCCATAATCCTCTCATTCAAAATGTATACATATTATAGTGGTAAATTGTGAACTTTTCTACAGTTTTATAAATAAGACTAGCATTCCCGTTCCCGGCATTGCTCGGGTAATGGAATTAGCAGGAGCTAACAGTGCTTGGTATACCTAGTTACGAAAATCCCCTATAATAATTACTTATTACCTATAATTTTTTCTAATTTTGGGAGGGTCCCGAGGTCCCTGGACTCCTTATATATATGCGCTTGTCCGTAACTGCCCTTAATAATCTTTTTAAAGAAGGAATGCACAACCTTTTCAGGATGAGAGGCCAAAATATGAAAAAGGATTATGTCAAAGGCCTAAGCAGCACGTGAATGTTAAAACATGTTAAAAACATGAAAACACAGGGTTTTTTGTAACAATACGCATGAATTATAATTATTACTTTACTTATTTTATTCAGGCTCACATTATGCAATAAATAAATGAATGAATGAAATACAAACATTATAGATATGACTGAAATAATTTACCACAAAAAAAAAAGGATTTCTGCTTAAAAGGTGGCAAACTTGAAATAGAATAACAAAGGAAAACAATTTGGGAATTATACAGAGAACACAATTTAAATTTTGAGAAAAAAATAATAATCAAACTTAGCAAATATTAATGAGATGACTGGACTGAATATTTGAAGTTATTGATTTTATATTGGGCTTAAGATTGGTTGTGGTAATATGTAGAACAAAATAAGAAATAGAATCGCAGAAGGGTTCTCTCATCTACTATTCTATTTCTTACTTTTGATTTGTTTATATTCATTAGTGAGAAAGTTTGCTCACAAATGTAAGTGCTGCCAAAGAAAGTTGCTAATGCTGCTGTATTTTGTTTTAAGCACAAAAATTCCTCAGGTAAGTTTTTATAAAATTCTAATATCGGTTTTTCTTTAAACTGATTTTTAAAAAAATCAGAATTCTGTAAATAAATTAAGGTTAACTGCATGTTCTCATCCACTAGATTTACTTCAACAGAAAGAGGGGAAAAATTAATCAATTTTTGTTAGGCACTTTTCAAAACCTGAAAACTAATCATCAAAGGCCATTACATAAGATTTGAATTATGATCTTCATTACTGCATTTTCATGTGTGGAAATTTTTCATGTCCGTGTACCTCTACACGAAAACTCGTTCTTGCTCGTAGCCATGAAGGGAACAAACTGAAAAGCCGCTTAATAAAAAGTAAATAAACCTAATGAACAAATGTTGTTGTGACTAATGGCACTTGCCGTGGACAAGCCCCGCTAATATATCAGTAGATTTTAAGCCGGAGATATACGTCTCTTGTTTTACAAGTAGCGTCAACTAGGGCCAAGAGTACGACTTAGCTAAACACACGTCACAACCCTTTTTAGGGGGTGGACTACAATCATACATCTCAGATCATAATTTAGACCTGGAACAGAGAACGATCACCTCTGACCCAATACCCCCAGTGATATTATGAACAAATGTAAATTATTTAATCTGGTGTCGAATCATTTTCGTATCCGATTTTTTCTCCTGTTTATTTGAAAAAGTCTAATTTCATTTTAAATTATTCTTATTCTATTAACAACATTTGCAGACCAACTTTAAATACTACGTATGCCAATTTTGGCCCGCAGGCCCTAGGTTGTGCATCCCTGTTTTGAAGTATTTATTTTCTTTGCAAACGCAGACCATCCACTCTTTATTGCTGTACCTATGTTTAAGCAAGAACTTTGTATACAACCTTTTTAGGGTTTTTTTTCTGGTGCTAAAATTATTAAGCTGCTTGGTGAACTGACCCTGGAGCAAGCTACATTAAATTGGCCGTGTGAAAAACAGTCTTCTCTTAAATCGATCCCTGCTACTTTTAATGTATGCCCTTGTGACTTATTAACGGTTATTGAAAAGCTAACTTTTACAGGAAACTGCACTCTTCTAAATTCAAAAGAATAGTCCGACGGAATTAGTGGAATGCGGGGTATTAAAACCAACTCTCCTCGAGCACATCCAATAATTATCGTAGCTTCGAGTCACTTGTAGTCTGGTACCATTGCATAACTTTGGAGGAGAAAGGTTTCGTAGTAGCATTACTGGTGTCCCAACTTTCAGGTGAAGTATGTGAGGTGCAAAACCTGGAATGAATTCATAAGACGCATAGTTTTTGCTGGATTGTTTTCGAAATTGATCAGGGTATGCCAAAACAATGCCAAATTATATATAAAAAAAGTTTAGTCTCATTTTTATTTATCAATGGATTAGATTTGTAATGTTAAAGTGGAAAAGTCGATAAATGACAAAAAAATGAAACGAAAAATTATCAGATTTTTACAATCTTTCACACGATTTTGAAAAATTTATCCAATTTTATGTAAAAATTTTTTGTTTAAGTTATCTTGAAAAGTTTCGGCGTAATTAAATATTAAAGCGAAAATTTGCCTCTTCGTTAAAAAAATTCGCCAAAAATTTAGTTTTAGAAATTCGATTTTTTAAATTGTATTGCAGCATACTACATTGTATTGCCTTTCAGGAAACATATTTTCTGTATTTTTCCAGCTAAGCGTCTATTTTACAGGGCCATTCGAGAAATAGACCCATCAAAATTGACTTTAAAAAATCGATATTTAATTTTTGCGTCGATATTTCGTAAAATAAATTATACCTCCGTGGTCTACGATAAAAAGTCCATCCGATTCCACAGCGATATTGAATAGTAGTTAAATGGACGCGTAACGATGGCAATTTTAAAAACATGGTTTTACAGGACGAAACGGTAAGCATGAGCGATCGCTGTTCCGAAAGGTCGTGTTTCACTCGGAAAGTAACATTACAGGTTTTAATTTCACAGAAATTAAGGGGTTTTAATTAATTTCTCCCGAACTAATTGATATTTCAAAAAATCCTTTCTTAGTGGATACTTTCGTAATCATGTGGACATGCCTGCCAAATTTCAAGTTTGGGGCTTCAGCGGTATTGGCTGTGCGTTGATATATATATATTATCTCAGGACATTGATTTTTATATATATAGATATCTCCTTCAAAATTTTTTTGGGTAAAATAACTGTAAACAAAACCAATCTGAGAGTTTCTCTTCAAGCTCTGAAGCACTTCAAACTCTATTAATTTTACTAACTACATTCTGTTGAGACAATTTTTTTAGACTCTTTTCTTTATTACTCTTCCATGTTGAGGGAACTGACCGTCTTTTTGTACCTCTTTTTTTCCCTGGAACGTTAAGATCTTGAATATGGAGTAAAACGCATTATTGGAACTGCTTTGTGGCTGTTAACTGTGGCTGTTGCGACTGAAACCTCACCTAGCAACCGGTAATAACAGCCTTTGTTGTTGTAAGTCTCAATCTCCTACACCTTTTAAGTACTCAGCTTCATCAGGGATAAACATATTTGCAATTTTTGAATATTGATTAAAAAACAAAATTCTTGCATTTTTGTTCTGGGAGTTGTTTTTCATTTACAAATTGTCAGAACATAAAGAAATTTTAGTTTATATTCTTTTAATCTGCAATTAACTGCTGATATCTTCTAACAAAGGATTAAAAAAAAGTGTGTGGTTGTATAAGTATATTGGTACTTTACAAAAGAGGTATTAAATTTGTCATAATTATATTTTGGGAGATGTACTTCAATTTTTCTTTTATTTAGGTTATTTTGATATTAGGCGACGTTTTGAAAAAATCTGTTAACTAGAATTTCCTAAAGCTGACTTTTAAACAACTTAAAACTTATTAAATTCTCTGATTTTAAATTTAGTTTCCTCGAAACTGAATTTGAAATAACCCCTTTAATTTTTAGAAGCAAAGCTACAATTTTGCTGAAAAGTATAAAAAAACACTATACATTTTTAATTATTTAAATTTACAAAATATTCCCAGGTGCACGATCTAACTTGACATGTTTCACAGATTCAAATGCCTGTTCTATAAAACACCAAATTGCAATCATATTTACATACATTGCCATTTATTGTTCATGCAAATACAAGTTAAGAAGCAAAATATTACGACCTCACTCATTTTTCGTGTCAGCAGGCACTGCATGAAAGATAAAATCCTGCTTTGCAAGTTCATTATTCCGATGGTCTAGATTGTAATTAATTCCTTTAATATAAGATTTTTATTTAAATTAATTTAAATAAGGCTAATGATATTTGTTTTTATAGAGATCTACAATTTTTATTCAATTTTGTTGAAATTTAAAACATTTGCATCTAAAAATAAGAGGAAAATCTTTGTTAACTTCCAAAACTTAAATTTTTTTTAATCAACTGAGAATTTATTTAAGATTTTGGCATTTTTGTGTGATATTTTCTAAAAATATTTTCTTATAAAAATTATTTTTGAAACGTTTCAAAATTCAAATATAAACTTTTTAATGATATGACTGAAATTAATCTCCTCACATAATTAAAAAATAATGTTGTTGTTGTAGTAAAAATCAAACTAATTTCTTTATTTCATCAATTGCGCATTTCTTTATTTCTTGTTGCTCAATCGCATTACCTTTTTCCATTGTTCTAGCTACAAATTAATATCCATTGTACTAATTTCTAACTAACAAAGCATAAATGCTTTATTTGCTACAGTCAAAAACATTCATCCAAAGTATATCCTCATTTACACGCCTTTAGATGCTATGAAATGTTTAAAGTATGTTTTTCAAATCAAACTGATTGAAAGAATTGATTTATAATTCATTTGATAGATTTTATTCCGTAACATATTTTCTCTCACCTGCAAACAAAAACTTGCTGTAACGAGACAATGGATGTTTGACTTATTTCGCTTTCAAATTAATCAGTTTTGCACTAATCTTGCAATTATTACACTATGCATTTCTCTTCCCTACTAAGAAAATGAAAAAAAAAAAAAAACAAATTCTATGCATTATTTAAAAATTCTGTCAGTTTGCTATGTCAAATGATATTTTTAGAATTTTTCAGTTTTTGGAAATTTAATTTCTATTTCAGAGATTGTTTTACCCAGCTTTTGAAACCATTACCTAATCATCCAAAATACCATCTGATATGCAGTAATCTTTTCACCTGCTCATTTGTACTTTCTTGCGTACGAAATATAGAGAAAGTACTGTAATCGTGAAAACTTGAAACTCGAGATTTGGATGATTCTTCTTATTTTAGACCTCCTTGCTTTTAGAAAACACATTTTTAGAAAATTTCCATTAGTCTGTGACAGAGGTAACTTAAAAAATGCTTTGAGCTGAAAGAAGAAATTTCAGAATATTGTAATTTGGTTATAAACATCAAATTTGTAGATTTCTATCAAATTTTGAACGAAACCAATTCCCATAAAGTCTGTCTGTTTAACTGTTTGATTGCAGGTGAAATTGAGGATTATAACTTGCAAAGAGTCGGGAAATCGGCTTAGCATCTAAAATATAAATACTTATTGAATTTCGAATCAAATCTCTCAAAAAGTGGACCATCTGTCAGTCTGTACTTTCGCATGCATGTAAGCAAAATAAACTCAGGGAGGCAACAACTCGCTGAAAATCGACATGCCATCTTGTGGATACTATTGCAGCTCTGTGTGGAATTTTGGTGTCAATCGGCCGTCCAAAAGACGCTCAAAATGCACATTCTCACAACAGATTCAGGAAAAATACCGGATTCACGCCAAAAATCTATATCATGCATTCACTGCCCCACTAGTTATTCGCTGCCTTACCCAAGGTCACGGTTACATGCAGAGGAAGGGGAACAAGGTTTTTAAGGGAGAGTGCGAGGGAAAGTTTCGGAGAACCCATTTCCATTGGTTTGTTCACTATTTTGGTCATGCAATTAACAAATTCAGTTCATAATACTCTGTATTAAATTGATTCATCTCGCAAATTTGTTTGCGAAATCAATTTGCATAAACTTATATTTTTCAATTCTATTTTAAACCGAAGGCTGATTTGATTGGAGGGAATTTGTTGGTGTAAAACAATTTTTGATTATGATGCTCCAAACATGTGTTATATGCAAATATTACGTCAATAACAAACGCATGGTCTTAAAAGATTGATTAAAAATCCTGTTCAATGTTATCCTGTTCCTGTTATGTTATAAATAGTCATCCTGAAAATAAATAGTCAACTAGTTTAAT
This sequence comes from Argiope argentata, assembly GCA_026289955.1. NCBI lineage: Eukaryota > Metazoa > Arthropoda > Arachnida > Araneae > Araneidae > Argiope > Argiope argentata. The sequence continues at coordinate 167,009 of JAOUZG010025848.1, forward strand.
TTATATGTACAAGCCTTAAAGCACATAGAAAGAACAATATTTATATACAAAAGAGTTTTAAAAAATCATTTTTGAACATATGAAAAGATGAGGGTAAAAAACTTAATGGATGACATTTTAAAATTAATACAAGAATGAAAGCGACGGAAGCGATAGGAATTAACTCTTTGTTCCTGGAAGTCTTCTCATTGGCATCATTTTGACGTCTTATTATTATTTATTTATTTATTTTTGATTGTTAAAGTTTCAGAAAGGAGAAGACGTAGATTAATTTTTTGGAAAAATTCGTCTTAAAACATTTATGTATGCTTAATTTCGAAGCAACAAAAAAAATCAATGTATTGGGGGAGGAATCGTGCACTGAATTGCTTTTCTGAGCGCAAGGAGTAAATGTATGCTGTAACGTTTCTCAATTTCCCTCGCATGTTAATTGCAAACTGACCAGATGCAACATTACACATAGCTCTGTGCCTGTTGACCGCCAGATGGGGACCCTTTTTAATAGTAGAGTCATTGAGTCTGGTCATTTGTTGTATCCAGATAAAAGGTCATCTCATTTCAAATAGATCCAATAGGGTTTCATTAAAGAACACTCAGATGTTAAACTTTCTTTCCTTATGAAGACAACAAATCTTCACGAAACGATCAATAACCAGCAACCATTGTCATTAAACATCAAACTCAGGTGAATATAAACCGATATTGGCTGTAAATGGATTATAATTACCAAGTGTTCGGTCAGCTCCAAAGATGGATCACTGACCGACATTCCACCGATCGACTGGATACCAATGATGAAGCACTGCTGAGTAGCTATTGAGTGATAGGGAACTCAAATCCGTAGATGAGAAAATCAGAGGTGGAGATATGACGGAAATAAAATGTGTATTTTTACTTTTATGTGGGGTGTGAGAGAGAGAAGAGAGGAGAGGCTTCGAAGGAGAATTCGAGGAGACATCGGCGCCCGGAGAAGTTGTTCCTGATTTTCTGGAAAGCTCTGTGTGATTCGTTTTCTGTTTAAGTATCCGCCGGATAAAGCCATTGGAGAAACCATAATCCTGTAGGAATCATTTTGAGTTAACAGTCTGTTAGCACTTTTTGTTTTGTGTGTGCGTGTTTCTATTCTCCGATTTAACGAAAGGTTTACTAATGAAAAAGTTAGGTACTTCTATTATTAAAATTTTCAAATGCTACATTTGCTTTGCAGTGCTGCTGTATACCTAAATAATATTTTTATAAGTACCAATTTTTCAATACATTCGAGAAGAAATGATTCAGATAATTTTTAGAGCAGACGATTTTTTTAAACATCGATCTGATTTTTTTCCAGCCCAAAGATGATTTTTTTCTTTCTAGTTTTCATAATAGAATTGTAAGAATGTGTTACTTATGAAGCGGAGATTCTTGGTATGACTGAAACAGCATTGGATAAATTTTTTAGTTATATTTATTATAATTTAAGTCAAGACAAGTTTTTGAAATGTAATTTTACAGCACCATTTGATTGTAGCCATTTGATTACAGCACCATTTGATTAATTTACCTAATTGTTGTGGAAAAGAATGATTGACTTTCTTGAGGAAAGCAGTTGAAACTATTTTTAAAACATTTGCCCATCATATTGTAAAAAAATTGCAGTAGAGTGTGGAATAAATAAGAGTCACAGACTATTATTGATAAATCAGTTTTTTTAAATCATATTTATGTACAGTAACAAACAGAACTATAGATTATATAAGCACAAATCTAAAATAGTTATGTACAAAATCATGAAAAATTACATATATTTACACTTACACACAAAATCACAACATAAAAAGTGTTTGAACATTGCATTTTTTATTCTTTGGATTTAATTTGAAAGAGAAAAAGTTCCAAACTGCCAGAATGTAAGAGTTCAGTAATCCCTTTAAAAATTCGCAAATATACAATACAACTAAGATAATCTACTAATAAATTAATTCAATATTAAAAATAAATAACTGTAAAATAATTATTAATTTGAAGTGAAGTTTACCAGAATGAAACAAATGAAAGCTAAAAAAAATTGAATTATCACATTACGTTTAATACATGCTGATTTCATTTAATTGTCTGAATATGAAATCAATAATAATACTAAGCAAATAAAAATATAAATTAAACCTTTATCAATAATGTCGCTTAAGTATTCTTTATGTAAACGTGGATAAACTTTTTAGTAGAAAATTCTTTAAAAAATTATTCACATTTCCCAATTTTTATTTATTTATGAAATTGTGAAAAATAATTTGAAGTTTAAAAACGAATATAATTAGTTCATAACATAAAACTTTAAAATTATCTTTTCCATTGAAGACCGAACAACAAAAACACTATACTAGACATTTTTAATCTGCTTTTGTTGTTGTTTTTCGAATCCGATTTATTACTATATTTAAATAATACACTAGTTTAAAAATTGGTAAAGATATATAACTCAAATAAAAAAATTATATTTAGTAATATTTATTTAAAAGCACAATAGGTTGTAACTGAGGTTCATCTTGACAGATAAGACATAAATCCATAGAATAAGTAAATGCTATACTGAAAACAAGACACTTAAAAAACATTTTGTGCAATAGAGATTCAGAGGTAGAAGTTGGAGTTTTTAAAAAAATTATTCATGTAAAAACATTCATATCTTTTATGATGTAACAAAGGCTTGTTCAAAGTACAACAAAAGTCCCCTGGCTGTAAAAATGAAGCATAAAATCATAATTGGAGGTCAAAGATTGTAAAATCTGAACTTGGGTTTTATATTATATATATATATATATATATATATATATATATATATGGTTTGTGAAACAACGTAATTATGAGGTGCTTCATGCTAGTGAAGAAATCAAACTTGTGATCACGAATCGTAGAACATTTGTAAATGAATAACTGTAAAATTAATAAATATGTTTGTACATTTAAAGACTTGTTCATTTAATCTTTTATTTGGAAAGGATTTTAGAAAATCTTAAACATTATAAAGAGGTATCTTTAAGCTACTTCAGAAAAAATAATAAGCATTTTGAAACAAAGTGAATCTTTTTTTTAAATGTAACTATATAAACGGATTCAATGATAATCAATTAGAGGAGTATGAAAATTTTTAAAATGAAAATTATGAATCGATAATGTTTTTAGAATTAACTATAAAATTGAAAAAAGGCTGCAACTAGCATCTTAGGCAACAACAAAGTAAATAATGAAATTTCATTTATGAATTCTAGAAAATATCTAAGCGTACAATTGCATTTGTGATTTGAAAAAGTACTGCGGATACAAAGTGCTGCTAATTCATTCTACGCATGTAACGCATTCTACAGCGCCACTATGTTACCACTATCGAAAATTTACAGAGTAAAGAATAAATATAAGACCATATTAATGGTTTCGGAAGGACGTAATTCAAAAATTTAAGAGTATTTCTATTTTTTAGTTTTTTTATGAACACAACATTGGGACACGATACGATTCCTATCATTAGATAACTCCGGGAGTCAAATTGTCTCTCAATCATCCGATTCCACGTAGTAAGAACAATAATAACAGGCAATAATAAAAAGAAATACTAAGAATATTAAACGTAGTACATTAAAGGAAATAATTGCTATTCATTTTTAATTTGTAATGATTTTAATTTTTAATAGATTTAACTTTTAAATGATTCATAATTTGTAATATATACATTAATAGTAAAAGCGTATATTAATTCCCCCTTCTAATTTTGGTTTTAAACATTGAAGATGCATGATTACTTTAATAGATAATATGTATAAAAATAATAGATATCGCAGTTTTCTAGTATATTCTGATAAATTAGCGTAAGTTAATTGATAAACTAATTAGCGAAGTAAACGAGCAGGGTTAAAGGGGGCTTCTGTCGCCAATCTTTGAGGGAGCCAAGGAGTGCAAGCATTTGGGCATTTATAAAATTTTCAGAATCTAAAGCGATAAGCAAAATAATAATAATAATAACGCTATTCCTGATCCTAATTATCTTATCTTAGCCAATGAGGAGGCCAAAGGGCCACTACTTTCTTTCCCGGCTACAAGTGTCAAAATAATGGTTCATCCTTTTTATATCAATCTTGTTCTGAGTTTTAAACTGTGTACAAATAAAATCTTACCATTTTCTGTGACATTGGCGAAATTCCTCCAATTTTCATGCAGAATGTGTTAAATGAAATAAACCAACATCTCTTAGAAACTAATTTTCGTCTCTAACATTTCTTTTTACAGTTACTGATTTGTTCATCTATTAGCAGAAAAGAAATCTAAGGAAAATAATTCGATAATAGTTTTCTTTTTTCTTTGCTGACTGCTTTTTACAGAAAAAGAAATAAAATTTATAACCGACGTACCCGTAATACATTTTTGCATCAATTTTTTAAGAAACAGGACTGAATCAAATCTGCTTTCTCGTGAATTTGTAGGGAAAACAATTGCCGCATTGTTAATGCTTCTTTTAAAATCCCGTTTAAAAATAAACACGTAACAAAAATGAAGGAGCTGCAGCTCCTTCTTGATAGCAATCACTACCTCAAAGTAATCTTAATATCGATATAGACAGCGTTTTTCTTACTTTTTTTTCTTTTGATATAATATCCAAAATATTGAAACAGGAGCATAGCCATCCTTTTACCAGCTGAACAATAATTTTTTTTAGTATAATAGCTTTAATTAATCGTTTGGCAATGTTTAAACAATTGCTTTAAATTGCCTTTAAATTTTAAATATTTTTTTAAATAACTGTTTTTAAAAAATTTGTAAAAAATTATATTTTTTTAATTTTAAGTTGAAAAGATTTAAATTGATTCGTGACTGATTTTGATAACTGATGCACCTTTAAATATTGCAATGATTTCATCTGGCAGATTGTTTTCATAATAGGGAAACAAAAACATCAGAAAAATCTATGCACGTACCCGAAATATTACTTCTTATTTTTTGTTTGATTTTTATTATAAAATTCTCTGCTTCTTTTCAAAACCCTCTTTAACTTAATCTTACTGTAGTTTCTTAAAGTAATTATACTATGTTCTTACAGTAAGTTTCTTACTGTAATTATACTAGTAAGTCTTACTGTAGTTTCTTTTCTGCTGATTCCGACAAAAAGGGGGAAATTAATAGCAACCAGGAAGCCAAAACAGCAGGAATTGTATTTTATCTTAAAAAATTATTGTTTAAGTTGTTCACGAGATATGAGAACAATAAATGCAAGGAAAAACATCAAAATAAGTTCAAAAGAAACAATGTCTTTCTTTTCTTCTTTTATCTTTCTACTTCAACAAATTTCTTGAGGACTACAAATGGATATCAAATAAGTAGGATTTGCTCTTTAAAAAACGACGATTACAAGGGGATTCACTCGATTCTTTTGCTATCACAAGACTTATAACTGCATTCAGAACCTGCTCTAAAGTGGAGAATTTGTAGTTTCACCCTCACATGCAAGGAAGAAATACACTATTTAATTTCGAATATCCATATGCATATATTAAAGCTGTCAAGAACAATGAAGCCAATTTCAGTCTAAATTCACAAATGCTAATTATTTTCAGCCTTTATTGGAATCTGCTGTTTCATTCAGATTTAGTCAACCACATTTTTTAAGATGTGCATCGAAGCAAAATGGAATTTTAGCATAGGCATGCTTGTATTTGTATTTGCAGCAATTTTTATAAAGTTGTACAGCTCTTATTCGTGATTCTCTCTTTCACTTCTTGCAGACGTTTTTCCGAGCAAAATATCCAACAGTAATTCTAAATTTATTGATCGATGTTTTGATTGCTTTGAATGCTGATAATGTTTACATGCTAAATAACAAAAAATGAATGAATCAAAGAACTTGAAAATTCATAAGAACCTGAGATAACTCAAAAAATTCACAACAACCAAGAAATAATCCAAATCATTAATTTTCGATTGGAAATATCAATCTCAATTATTTTTGCTGTCATAGAAACATTGAGAAGTGACCAAGTTTCTCATTTATCTGAAGCCCTTATTTGGACAATGGACGAAAAAGACAGACAAGAGAGACATTCAGCTTTTATGCAAGCAGCTGTAGCAGGCTGTATTCAACGACGAGTATAAAACTTGGTAGATGGAAGAGCTGTGTTGATCAAGTTTAGATTCTACCATGTATGCCAAACACAATGAAAGAAGATTGATGATCGAATTCTACTATGCTAAATAATTTAGCTCTTCATCTGCTATTTAATTCAAACTTCAAAGACGACGCTACTCTTTAAGTGTTTCAAGATAGCATTAGATTATACAGAAGGCAAGCGACAATTCATGATGGATTGATGAATGGTTGATGCAAACGGCGTGCAAAGAAGACTGGGAGATTCGTGGATGAAAATAATGCAGAGTCGAAGGGAGCAGCCAGGGTATGTAGAAACAAGGGATGCTTCTGTCAATGGGGCGGATCGGGAAGCAGTTGTGGAAGTGTTACAAATAGCTGCCTTTGAATACCCCCTCATCGGAACTGACAAGGGTCCTACTGGCACTCTGGAATACGAGAGGGTGGGAAATCCTTACTTGTTGGTTTGTTGAGTGAGCAGCTGCAGCAGCGTGTCGTGGTCCATGTCGTTCAGAGTGACGAGATCTATGCCAAGTGCGTTGGCGACGCTGCTCATGTCCAACCCAAAGGACTTGAGTAGCTCGATGAAATCCAGCTCCTCGCCGGTGAAGGGATCGTGGAGTCTGGGACACGCTCGGTTGCACTGCGGCCAGCTGCATTCGTCCACCAGCCAGTGGTAGCAGAGGTCTTCATGCAGCGTCCATCGGTGACGGACTCGGAGGTCTTCCGGAAAGAGAGATCGTTTGTCACGGCTCCTCACTGATAAGGGGATAGAGGTGTTTTGCAGATAAAGAGGGGAATTGAAAGAGAGCAAGAGACACAAAAAGGAGGAGAAGGGAAAAAAGTAAGAAAAGATGGGGCAATCATGGCTTGAATACGGCAGTTGAATGCACATTAAACGAAAAGTGATAGGATTAGGTGTTAAAAAATATTCAATATAATAGCTACCAATATAAAATATTATCATTCATTTACTTTTGATAGAAAAGGAAAGGAAATGCATATTAATGCTGAATTTCAAAATTTACTTCATAGCCATCATTGCCGTGTTTGAATGAAGCAAACAAACAAACAACTTAATAGATATAAGGAAGATATTTGAGTATACAGAAAAGAGGAATAAGATTGCATAGTAGGAAATTGCACCAAAAAATTTAAATAGCAATTTCTGTTAATAATGAACGTAATATGCCTTCGTTAGCATGATAAAAGATAGGCCCGAGAAAGTTTTTATGGAGTAAAATAATAAGCATTTTATATGGTATTTAAAAAATGCCTTCCAGAAAAATATTTATAGTCATAAAAATAATCGTGAGGAAACTTTTATGAAGTTTTCTCGAATTAAAATATTTATATAAAAGTATAGGGACATTTGTTTTAATAAAATCTATTAAATTCGAAGAATTTTTCGTATTTTAAAGAGTATTTATTGGAAAAATAGCAGCTGTCAAATTTTTAAAAGATCAAATAGATCATCCTTTGAAAGAAATGAATATGTGTGCATGCTTGAATTATCTTCAATTCCAGTGAAACAGGAATTTATAATTAATCATGGCCTTAGATGTTGATTCCATTTCAGAAATTTTTAGAGATAAACTTGTGACAATTACTGTTTATCCAAATTATTCTTCATTGTATTTTGGAGCATCTGGTATACGTTCATTAAAAACAGAATGCTTTTTAAAGAAAAAAGTATTCATAAATTTCAATTTAAATACAAATAAAAATCAATGTCGAGATTTTCTTACAAATTTTTTATGGAATCCGTTCATTTGAAAAATTCAACTTTTCCTCTAAATTTATTTATTGAATTCTTTTGAATTTTCTCTTTACCCAGAAATGGAATTGTAGCCAAACTGTTACAAGAATGGTTTGTCAGAACTTTTTAAACATTACTTTCTAAAGAAATTTGATAAAGGCAGTAAACTGAACAGCTTTTATAGTCGATGTCTTCATACAAATATATAACAAGTATGGAGAGCGTTTAAAAAAAAGTGGAGCGAGCTTTTGTCTCCTTAACTAAAGCATCACATCATGCATTTCCATAACAAAATTTCATTAAATAAGACAGAAAATTGTATGAAAATACTTGTGCCTCCGTAAAGGTTAGTAGTAAAATAATTTTTAAAAAATTAACTTTTTATGCCTGCTTCGTAGATAAAAAATGTTAATAAATAAAATATTTTTCTTGCAATCAGTTATGCCCGATGAATTTTCACGTTTCTATCTACAAAACTGGAGAGACTTATTTAAAAAAAATTTAAATCGACTTAGTACAAATTTAAATGAGAGTATTTATATCAGAAAAGTAGATTTATTCGATTCAACATATGTGACAAATAGTATAGGATCCAAACTTCATGATGAAAGAAATTGATTAATCATGCGTAAAGCAGCGTTCATACGAAGCCAACTATTGAGAGCAGTAGAAGCCACGCCTACCTCAGAAACGACACGTGACCTTGATGAGACATTGCCAAATGATTGTCTCATCACCATTGCGGCCACGTAAACTTCCTGAAGCAGGTGTGACATTCGATTGCGTACAATAGTTGGCCTCGTATAAACTCTGTTAATGTTCATTTTCATGGGTGGACAGTTACAACTTCGATTTTATAAGGAAGGGAAGAGAAATTTGGGAAATTGAGCATTTAAGATATCCTAAAGAAACATTAGAATAACTGGAAGGAAAAAAGAAAATTTGCTCGGAATTGTTTAAATGATATTAAGCTTTCCAAAAGAGATGTATTTTAGAAACCAGGAGCTAATTGGTACCGTTTGAAATGCTTGGAATTCACGGACTGTTACAACATCCACACGAACAACTATCAGACCGAAGTCTGAAATAGTGCTTTTATTCGGATTAGAAAAAGCATTGCCAATATTTTTTCGAACAAATTATTGGGCTTATTTAAATTCAATGTAAGCATATTACAATGAGTTTATGTGAAAAAATATTTCGAAATATGAAAGGCGATTTATTGAATGAGAAATTCGTTTCGGGATTTTGAAAATAAATAAACAATACTTCTCTATTTATAAGTCAATTATCTTCTTTTTTCATTGCAACGAGTTATGAAAATATAAATGAGCCAATCAGAGAAATGAAATTTTTACAATAGCCAAATTGTTTACTATTTGGTGTTACTTTGTGAAATTTACAAATTACATTATCTTTTGATATAATATTATATGTATTTTCTGATATTTTTGCAATATTAAGTTGGGGAAAAAGAAATCCATTATTTTTGAGTTAGCGTCAAGACTTTAACATGCTTCAGGTTACCGATTTTGGCCAAATAAGCACCATTTTGCTTAATAATTTGTAGCCATTTTAAGGATAGCTTCAGAATTCCTTTCTCATAGAAGAAGTCTCGCTCTCGAAAAACTCTAGAAAATGATTTTCACAATCTTCTCTGGATCCCATTTTCTTATCACTAAGGCAGTTTTGCAATGGAAGGGAAATATGGTAATAACTTAGTGCCAGGCTCGGACTACATGGTGGATGCATCAAAACTTTCCAAGCAATATCCCGGTGTCTCTGGAGAGTTCATTATAGAAGTGTGTGTTCTGATGGAACGCAACATCTCTCCTGTTGGTCACCTCTGGCAGTTTCTCTTCCATCGCCAGTTTCAAACGTTCCAATTGTTAATAGTAGAAATCCAGAATTTTAATGTTTGGTCGTATGGAATCAACTCATGACAAATGATCCATTTCCAATGCCACCCAATACACAGCAGAACCTTCCTGGTCGTTAATCCTGGTTTGGCCACCGTTTGAGCAACTTCAACGCGCTTTGACAACGATCGTTTTTGCGCAATGTTGTCGTATGTGAAACAGTTATCATCCTCAGTCATCACCCATTTGAGAAATAGGCCGAATTCATTCCGTTTGGCTAAGGCATCGCAGTTCGAAATTCAATCCATCATGTTTATCATCATATTCAGCATCAAAATATCTGAAAGGAATCGAGGAAACCACAATTGTATGTAATTGATTTTTACAGTATCGGGACCATTAACGTCGCTTCCAATCTCAGCCCCTTGGCTTGCGCTCTCGCCTTTATCAAAGAAAAGCTGTAAAGTATACCGGATATTCTCTTTGCTGATTTCTATTTTTTAACATCCTGTAACTCACAACAGAATTGAATGGGCCAACACAAAAAACAGCAAAAGAATGTTTCTTTTTATTGTGAAATATCACCTTCCCAATGAACCTAAATCTAAAACTGTTTATCGAAAGTTGAAGAGATATCGATCGTACAACCATTTATCTAAAAAATAATGTATTTCTTTTTCCTTGACTTAATATAATCTTGCGCTTTCTCTATTTGTTGAGTTTACTAACTTTTTATTTGGCATTTTATCCTAATACTTAGAGAGAGAGTGAAGCGAAATTAGAAGGTTATGTTTTACGAACACCGGCTCCAATATAAATTATGTCAAATGTTACTGTCCAGTAGATGTTCTCCCAAAATATCCTACAAGAATACTATGAGTAAATATATTCTTTTAATCGCCTGAGATCAATGTTTTATTTGGACAGAATGTCGAAATGTTTAATAAATGATAAATCCACTTACATTCTTTACGGCTGTTTTTCTTCCTTTTTTTGTTCCTATTCTGCCGCCTCCTCTTCCTCTCTTTCCTCCTCTGCTTTCTCCTCTCTTCTTTGTCCAGAATGGACTCACTGGAGTCCATCTCATCCCGATTTTCGGCCGAACTATTGTCCGACTTCCTGCGACCGATGCGAAGACTTGCAGTGGGCATGTCTCCGGACATGTTGCTGGGACTGAAACAAAGCCAAAGCATTTGTGAAGAACAGCACAACAAAAAAACGAAGTTCGGATAACCAAAATTTCAGATGATAGAGTAAAATTTAAAAATTAGAGAAAGAAAGTATTAGGAGGAGAAGGGGAGGGAGGAGAAGTTATAGATGTGTTCAACTGAAGAGCTGAAGGGTTCCATTAAGAAAAAAATTAGCATGATTTTTGCCATTGCTACTTTATTATATATAAAGTATCGTAATCGACAAAAAAAATTCAGACTCGAGATTTGAACCTATCACCGGATTTTAGAACTAGCTCTTTGACTTCTAAAAACACATTTTTGGAATAAGTCAATTGGTGACGTGGATAATTAAAAAGGGCTTTGAACTAAACAGATGAAATTTGGCGTACGGTCTTCAAACCGAGTATGCGCATTTCTCTCAAGTTTACAGTAAAATCTGTTCAGACAAAGTCTCTCCAGTGGTTTAAAGTTAAGTTAACAGAAGACTACAAAGTGAAGACAAATTGATGGAAATTTTGGTTTGCCTTTTTGACATCCATATTGTAGACACCTTACAAATTTTGAGCCATATCCAACAAAGGGTTAAATATCTATTGATCTGTATTTTCAGAAACTTGTAAACACAATAACTGTAAAATGCAATGACATATATGTCAAATTTGATAGTGATTTTGCGACTGCATTTGCAGTTCGATTTATCGGATGAAAGAAATGCACCTGAAATGCATATTCAATTTTCGACAACACCTCACCCAGAAGGACGGAATGCCATTGGTCGCACAGTTATCTCCCGCTCCCACACTCAGGCCTCTTGGACTTAAAAACAAGTCTATCTTTCTAATCTGCCCATTCTCCTTCACAGTTGTGACGACAGGACTTATACTCATCAAGACATAGGAGATAGCCTTGCTATACAAGGCGGGTACTCCTTTGAACCTTTCCGTAATAAGGATTACAGCAAATCACATGACCATTGAAACCGAAAGCCTAATTTACATACTGAAAAAGATTCTGAGGTACCGCCTGGTCCATTGATACGCTATTTTTGTTCCCAATGAAAAGAAGAGTCGTCTGTTTATCACAGTATGGAAATCTGTGAGCTATTTTTGAAAAATATATATATATTGCTAGATTCTATGATACTTCTTTGTGCAGAATTTCCAGAATTTACATTTTCGAACTTGAACCCGTTCTTTGCATCTGACTATCAAAGGTTTTCCCGGACTAGGTTTTGCCTCATACGGCGTCTTACGGACGAATACATGAAAAATCAAGCCTTTAAAAAGCTTCACTGCTTACTGAGCAATTTCATAATCATAATTTGGTTCACTTCTTCATTAGAGAGTTGCATAGCTTTAAGCAAATTAAAACACATAATGAATGGCAGGTCTCCTTTCCTTATTATATGCGATTCGAAATCGATGTAAGGATTACCGATATCATATTTACAATCATGCCCATAAATTAAGAATAATTCAAAGTCACGGAAAAATCGAGTTTTAAAATACATATATCACTCGTAAAATGACTACACACATCTTCGAAAATCATATGCAAATTGCAGGAAGTCGCCAGATTACACCTATAGTACGTCAAAAGGACGAGAGAGTAAGAGAGTGATGTATAAAGAATACAGGTAAAGAAATAAAACTGCTCGCAAACATTTTATAAGCCATTCAGTGCAATAACCGCATAATTATGATACAAACGATGCATTTGGATTATTTTTTACGTGGCAGTTATTGTCAAAAGAAACAGACGGAGCACAGAATCAGACCTGACTTGTCAGCTCTCTTCAGCCGCCGCATCGGCAGTTTCCAAGGCACACCGAGAACAGACGTTTAGGGCAGATGGGTCTATATGCTCGTAGGCCTGTCAGGTGCATTCCCTTTACTACAACTCACTGTCGCCTGTGGTTAGCTTGAAGTAGAGAGCATGCATTTTGGACACATAACAGAGGGCTTGTGTGATGTTTTTCGAAGAGTCCAAATTTAGCTTGTAGTCTATTTTTTGCCATACTTTGATATAAATAGTGCTAGGCATCCGTTACTATGAACGATACGGTTACGGTGATACAGGATTGCTCGTTTGAAGAGGAGTTATTCTGTGTTCCAGAACGGACCTGTAAGTTCAAATTGGAACCATGGTAGGTCAAACCTATCTGGAAAAACATGCACGTTTGTTTCGGGGCGCCATGGGCGCTGAATTCGAGTTTCGATGGATGACAACGCCCATCTTCAGCGTCCAAACGTCGTAAACGAATTCCTTCGATTGGAGAATATTGATTGGTCAGCATTCTCACTCGACTTGAATCCAGTAGAGCATGTGTGGAACTTGCTTGGCCGACGAGATGCAGCCCATCAGCCCCCTCCTACATGTCTACCGGACCATTTCGGTGACCATTACTTGATGAGTGACGTAATATTCCACAAGATCAGATCGGCGATTTGGCACTCAGCATGCCTAGTCGTTGTACTATGTTATCTCGTCTGGGAGATGTATATTACGTATTAAACATCATACCAACTATATAATATTGGTTTTTGCAAATAAATTTTTTGTCATTTGCTCCAAGGTGCATAATATCCCAATTTTTATTAAGGATATCATATATATAGCATTTTCTTTTGCTCTTTACCTTTTATTTAATAAATAGGCTTACAAATAAGTCACATTTGTTTTGCTTCCTACTCTTTCTTTTTCTGAACTCGCTTTATCCTTAATTTATCGACATGAGTGTATATAAAAGTGCATTTGGCTACTAACTTTGGGAATATGTTATTTCTTTGACTCTACGAAATAAAAATTGCCATTAAATATATACTGGTAGATCTGCTATTTTTTATTATAATATATATAATATATCTATAGAATAAGCTACGTCAAAGTATATGATGTATTACAAGAAAATATAGACAAAGCATAAGATTCTATAGAATTCAGGGACGTATTTACACACATATTTATATTGAAAACATACAGCTTAATTTTTTTAAAAAATAACACATTAACTTGCAGCTTTTCTTTATGAAGTTAGCAGTGATTTGTTGATAGGTTTTCTACTTTGGAATTGGAGAATTTCGGTTTTAGATCCAAGTCTAAAGAAGAATCGCTTTTTCTTTTGGAGCACTCTAAATCCATCGGGACCAAATCCTGGTGTAATACGAGAAGACATTACTTTGAGACATTTGGGATAGAGGGTGCCTGATCTTGAGTCATTCTCGTCATTTAACCATGGTCCAAAATTTTGTACATCCCAGAATAACCTTAATATTACTTTAAAATAATACTCTACCTCCCCGAAGCTTCATTCGACATCTATTTTTTCTTGATTTCTATGTTTTGCCAATTCCTCTAAATTTCCTCAAATCTGATTCTGCGCTTTTAGTATAAATAACTGGAGTTTTAATGTACATATGTATAAAAACTACATGTAAACAATAAAACATTTGGACCACCTAAGCGATTAACGTACTTATTTTGGCTGAAAGATAGTAAACGAAGGGAGTATGTACCCATGAAAGCCACTGACCGAGTTTGCATCTCCAATCTCGATATTTTTCCTTTTTTATCCTAAAACTGGTGTGAATTATTGGAGATTCATATAACTGGATTTCATATAATCGGAGTTATGTTGAATGAGAGACGGAAACTTAATTTTATAACAATGAAAGAAAAAAAGAGAGAAAATTCGCCTTATTATTTCGCTGAAAATCTATCCATCGCAGAAGAAATTCGTTACCAAAATCTTGAGTTGAGAATAATGCAGCAGATGTAACTTTCAGAAGCATTGCACAAACGATATTTTCTGAGATTTTTTGGGTTGCCACATTTTTGAAGAGGTATCATTGTTATGAGCGCATACAATGATAGGGTTGGTTAAGAATTTTTTTAGTTTTCTTAGATCAGAAAGTTTTCGAGGCACACCAATAGGGTGTCTTCGATATTTGCTCCATAGTTTTCAAGAGACATCATTATGCTTTCTCAGAACAGGCTAGTATAAAGCAACGGATCAAAACCTCCTTTTTTTACATTCATAAAGTGGTAACGTCTCAGAAAACGACGTTTTACTTTAGTAAATGAAATATGTAACTTATTTAAATTTTATATAAAAAAATAACGTCTTGCCACTTATCAGCTCGACGTGAAAATAGTACTTCTTTACACAGTCTTCAAATGATGGTTATTAGTTTCTATCTGAAAGTACATATACTACGGAACCATTTTTCTTTTGGGTATATTATCGTATCATTAAATTAACGCTAACAAAAATTAATAGCACCATAATTGTTCTGAATGAGATTTAAAATTTCGAAAGGGAAAGTCGGCTTTATCCGTGAATACGCGATACTGAGTTAGATATGACAGAAGGAAAAACAGTTAGCATTTGATAAATGTAACGTTCTGGTTTCTCAAATAGCTTGTTCCCAATAGAATTTACCTCGTTACGTCCTGAGGCAGTGCTTCCGTTTTCATTGGGTCGTATAAGTGATGATGGGGATGGTGGTGATGATGATTGTGCTCGTGTGCTTGCAGTTCCCAGCAGCGCAGAGCTTGTGGCAACGATACTTTGTTTATCTTCACATGCCGCCAGTCCCTGGAAAGAGAGAGAAAATATTGATAAGCAAACGACTTTTTCTCCGGTGAAGCCATCTGTGGGACATTCGATTCGTAAACAAACGAAATGAGACAAGGGAAGGGTTGAACACATTTCTCGAAAGGATGAAGAGGGCCCCGCTCTGATGAGATGCATACGTGCACGTAATTCTAAACAAACTGACGGAAACTTTCTTAAGAAAACAATTTATACGAGTTTATCAGCGTTATTCGTATTATCTATAAAATAACATTTTTCCAGAGGATATGAAACGTTTTAAGAATGATAATTTGGTTACAGTTAAATTTTTATTTAAGAAAAAAGATTTCCCCCAAGTATTTTGCGGCTCTATTGAGTGCCCACCTTACTCCCGGAAACTTCTTTCAAGTCAATATGGTTTCTCTTTTCAACAATTATTAACTCATTAAATACATGTAAATTATTTATTGAGTAAAAAGCTTACATTTATTTCATTTTGGTAAAAATATCTTTTTAGAAAACCTGTTTTATCTATTTTTATTTTTAAAAAGCATATAGAAAAAGATTAAAATAATAAAAATCTTTGAAAAATCAGCTGCTATAATTAGTTAGTGATTGCCTTATTTACAAAAATAAGTAAAGTAAAAGTATGGATGTTAGAAAATAATTAACTTCAAACAAATATAACTATAAAATTATTATTTTATATTAAATAAAATTTTATAACTGCCGAGTGGACTACAGCAAAATTAAGTAGATGAATACTTAAAATTCCATTATATAATAAATTTGAGATTAATTATGATTTAATTAACTTAATGAAGACTTTCATAATTCAGTTTAGATACACTTTTCAGTCCCAATATTTATTAAATAAATGCTCGTTCGCTTATTGGTTTGTCGAAAATTTATGACTCATTATATGTTTTAAGAAAGAAATGGTGAGTTTCCATAATCAACAACAAAATAATAACAATAAAAATTGGCAGAATTCGATGGCGAAAAAGTGGATGCTTATTTTCTATGAAAAAAAAAAAAGATTCTTAGTGTAAATTATAACGTAAACTTTAAATCGTATTTTTTTTAATTGGCTTGAAAATTACTGAAACGTCCGCTTTGCAATATTTATTTATAAATTTATTTTCAAAGTACATTTTAACCCAGAGCATACCGCATTAATATATTATATGTAAGAGAGGGGGAAAAACTTACTTCTTCGATAGGACCATATGAGAGATGCACGACGGTGCAAACACGGCGCTAAAAGAAAAATTATAAAAATCAATATTTTAATATAATTTTTTGATTATATATTTAGCGAAAAGGGGGATGAAAATTTTTCATCTATTTAACAAATTTTAAAATATAAAGCGTCATTTCAAAATCTTTTATAATATTTTTTTCTTTTTTACTTCCTCGTATGCGAAGCATAGATAAAGAATGGCAATCATCTTAAACTCCGAACTCTTGACTTTGACGAATCTTCATGTTTCAAACATCAATGAGTTATAACTTTTTTTCTTGCCATTGTGTCTGCTATGAGATAAATATAGCGAAACCTCTTAAGCTAGTTGGATGAAATTTGAGATACGGTTTTTACACCAAATTTATAGGGTTTTTTTTTTAAAAAAATAAAATTTCGTGTAAACATCGTTTAGGGGAAGTCTCTCTGTCCGGAAGTTCGAATATAAGTGAAGCTAGAAAGATAGGATTGAAATGCAGCTATAATCCTCCTGGAAACCCATATTCGTAATATTTTTGTTCGAAGGAATCATTTTGTGTCATTTTCTTCGACGATGAAAAGGTATACGATCGAGCATTTCGCTATGGCGTTCTCTCTTTAACCTTGGTTTTAGAGGAAACATGCCCAGATATTTAAAAAAACCTTTTTTTTTTATCTCGCCGAAATTTTCAAGTTCTCATGAGAAATTTTTATTCTAATCATTTTAGTCAATCTGAGGGCGTTTCACAAAGCAGCGTCCTCAGTGTTACAATTTTTACCGCTCTTTTTAGTTAGGTTCTTAATCATTTATCACGTTCTGCTCATGGAAGTCACTACATTGACGATTTGTCAATATGCGACGGAAGTCACTTGTCTTTAATTTAACGACAGCTTCAAAATGCAGTTAATAAGCTAGTAGCTTGATGTGATAATAATGGGTACCCTAATTTTCCTGAAAAGAGCCAGTGTGTCCACTTTTGTAGAAAAAGGGGCATTTATTTAGATCCAAATGTCCATGTCCGTAATATCCTTATTCCAGGAGTGCCTGAAATCTGTTTCCTATAAGTCATTTTTTAATCAGAAACTCGCCTTTCTCCCTCAAATTTTACATTTGTGGAAGAAATGTGAAAAATCTTTGAATATCCTCAACGTTCTCTCCAGAACTTCTTGAGGAGAAGATAGATCCTCACTCCTCCGTATTTACGAGGCAGTCATTCTCTCCTGAATCGATTAGGGGTGCGTGGTGTATAGTTCCACCCGTTCATCTGTTTTGAGACGATTGGATAACCATCCACCATTCTGCCTTGTGAATATGCTCAGGAGCCTTTCGTACTTCATCCACAGAAAATCTTTATAATATAAATAACCGCTGCATTTAAGGTGTAAAAAAAGTATCATTCTTATATTTTGCTCTCTGTTCCAAATCATCTGATCAGTCAAATGAAAGTTTTAGTTATTCTTCGGAGAATCTATGCTGCTCGCACTTCTCATATTCCTCCTTTCATCGGAAGAGTCAAAGTATTTCTGGACGAGTTGGAACTTGACGATGCTTCTATTCAGGTGGTCGATTTGTCGTCCTTTCCTCCCTGGGATATATCACAAATTTCATTTTTGAATCCCTTTGTTGGATTTGATAAGCCCACTGCAGCGCCAGTAGTTTTCAAACAGTCATATCTGTATCATCATCGCGAATATTCAGCTTTCATACCAATATATACTGATGGCTTGAAGTCGGATGGATATGTTGGTTGTGACATTGTTATTCCGTCTAAGAAGCCGACTATCATCTGTACAATCATTTCTGTATTTACTGCTGAGCTGTTGGCAATTCTTTGTGTGCTTCAGGAAATTTCATTTACCGGTCAACGGAATTTCATTATATACACTGATAGCATGAGTGCTTTGAAAGCACTAAGCCGCTACGACAATTGACTGCATCCATTTGCCTTGGAAATGCTGACTGCCCTGCGGCTTCTCAAGAGTAAGGGATTTAGAATAGTGTTTAGCTTTGTTCCGAGTCACGTGGGAATGTACGGTAATGAATCGGCTAATTGTGCAGCAAGATCTGCTTCTCTTTTGGTCACAATAATTACCGTATGGCGATGCGCAGAAAGCATTAATTAGACATTTTATTCTACTAGGCAGGGGAACTGGGGTCTGTGGATCCATAATAAATTATATATTCCATCAAACCTTCCATTGAATTGTGGCTTGCCATTTCTATACGAGAGATCGATGTCAAATTGATTGTCGCCGCCGTATAGGATATACATGTTTTACACGTAAGCATCTCATTTTCGAAGAAAACGAGCCCGTATGTCCCACTTGTGACACTAATTTTACTGCCAAATATATTCTAGTCGAATGTCCTTCGTTTAATTGTCACCGTCAGAACTTTTTCAATTCCTCTTCTGTTAACTTGTGTAATTTCATGGATGAAATACACCATCCAAGTCTTTTTAATTTCTTTAGAGCTTTTTTTTTCCGCATATTTGATAACTTTCATTTTTTGGTTGTTTTACAACTTGTTTTATTAAACCACTTTACCAAATTTAACGAATTTTTTAGCGCATGTTTTAGAAACTATTGTTGTCCTTTCAGCATTTGATGTCATTGATTTTAACTTTTAGCCATATGTATGGTGCTGTTTAGTCAAATATAACTTTTGTGCAAAAAATAATAATAATAACAACATTTATAGAGTTGATATATATCTAATTTTGAGCCAAATCCAACGAGAAATTTGACGTCTATCTGTTTGAACTTTTGGAAGCATTTAAACGCAATGAAAAATGTCGAATTTGGCAGAGGATTTTTTTTACTGCAATCGTAATTCTGCGTCAAATTTTGTTATCAGTCGGCCGGGAGAAAAACACAAATTTACCTTTTTTTATACGAAAGAATATTGCCGATTTTCTCTCTCTCTCTCTCTCTCTCTCTTTTTTTTTTTTTTTTTTTTGCAAATCAATTTAAAACATGGTTTAAGCGACGCAATATTTAATCCCTTATCGTCAAGGCATACGATCTTAAATTAGAATCTAGCTAACCATTTATACTGCACTTTTACCTATCATTTGGAAGATATGACGTCACTCAGAGGGCAAATTATGAAAACAATCGTGTTGCTTATTTAATTTATCATCAATAATTTATCATTAATATTAATATCCAAAGGAGTGTGATACCCCGAAATTCCCTGCGCACTGTCTCATAAATGTGCTATCCCGGAAAACGAAACATCCATATTGTGGATTTAGCAATTTCATTGATTTTATCGTTCAATCACTGGTGAGTGCTTTAAGATGAAACCCTAAGACGCAGTTGATAATGTTTGTGTTTTATATGCTTCTTTCCCAAACAGATTGAAATCAAAATCGAAGACAGAACTGCGATTGCAATCCCAAATGTTACATACGTCACGTTCTCTAAAGATGTTCGCAAATCGTTTCCCATTTTATGAATGTAATCCCACTGAGGCTTCGACACTGGAGCTCCCACGTTGTCTGCTGTCATCTGCGCCTCGTCGAAAAGCCACTGAAACACGAACACAGGACCTAAAACATAAATGAAATTTGGATATACAAAATGAGAAGAGAATAAGTAATGGAAAATGACTGAGTAACAAATGTATTGATTTAATTTAAATGGATTAATAGGTTATTTAGGTATTTCTTTTTCTGTTTAGTTCCCTTAACCTGTTTTTAAATGCAGCATTTCATAGGGAGATAGGAAAAATGATACTGCAAGCGATCAGTTTCTTGTGAAATTTCTTCTTCTGAACTGGCCCAACAGTCCCGAATGGGTCATGGACTTCTTCATAATTCCATTCTGTGCCGTTATGTTCTCGACTAAGAATTTCTTAAATTGTCACCTTAATAGTTTTCTAGTTTTTTTTGGGGGGGGGGCAGTCATTCATCTTAAATTTCCCTCTTCCTCGTTTTTTCGAGTACCAAACAATTTAGCCAAAAAGAATTTTCAAAGGCTCTATTATCGTCGAATCAATTTTACACTCCGTCCATTCAATCCGTATTTGTATTGAGATGAATTCAATAATATTTGGGTCTTCATATAATTTATAAATTTCCGGGTTGGTTCTTCTACTCCAATAATTATCACATTTAACTCAACGAAACATTCTTGTTTAAAATGTTTCTTTCAAATATCACAAAAAACTCTTCATCTTTCTTAGTCATTGTCTAGAGAAATCTAAAAAGTGAAAATTTTATTAAATTAGGGTAAGTTTTATAAATTTTTAAACATATTCCAGATGGAAAGTAATGCATAATTTTTCGTGCAGCACGTGAAGGGTATCGTATGATTATCTGGTCAGAATGAGTTTCGCCCTGTTCAAGATCTTTAACGTGCCAGCAGAAATCGTGACTACCAGCATCCATCGCAGAGGAAAGTTTGCGACGAAGGGCTGACTCGCAAGCAATTCTGGATAGCAAATTGAATGACAAAACATCTCTTCACTGTTCTTTGAAAACACTGTTAGCATTTGTCTTTTTTTTACACTTTTTTGTCCATAAAAAATATTGCGACAAAGTCATTAGAGATGAAAATGAAATGTTTGTAATTTGTATTTTTATCTTTATGTGAGCTAAAGCAAAGATAAATAGGTGCGTTAAATAGCTAATATAAAAAAAAGAATTTAGAAAAAGATTTTATTTATGTTCATTTGACCACAATAAAATAATTCAATAATTATTTAAGTGCTGTAATACATTAGTATTTAAAACAGATCATTTTATTTTGTACACAAACTTTAATTTTAATTGTTAAATTATAAATTTAATAACCTACAATCTATCATTTTTTCACCGTTTCCAAGAATAATAGCTTCGAAGTTTCATAGTTTCTAAACTTTCACGATTGGAGGACCAGATTCTCAAAATATCTTGAGAATGGGCAGAATCTCCAAATGTGTTGTTAAAAGCAAAGTAAATTTAAAGCCATTGTATAGCTATAAAAATGATGGTAACTATAGTTTTATTAAAATCAGAAAAAATTAGTCTAGAAAATTGTTTTTATTGTCTTGAAAGCATGTATTGCTTGAATAAGTTTCTATGTGTGGGATATGAACAAGGACAGAGAATTTAAAGCGGCTGTCGTATAATTACATCTCATTCAATATGGGTATTAGCTCGAAACCCATATTGAAGAAGCTGTTGGTCTTCCAACGTCAACTTATAGCTTTGAGTATAACTTTTCTCCAACGATATAGGAGTTACATCATATCTGAAGCAGTGATATTTTATGAATGATTCATATGCACTGTTTAAAGGCGTAAACGATGAAACAGTGAGCACTGTTTCATAACTTTCAAAGGGAAGACATGTTACCACTTCCATCGGAAGATATTCAGTGCAATACTGATTTTGTTCATAAAAACAGAAAAACCAGGGAAGGTATCCTTTAAAGAATTCACATACAACTGGTAGCCACCAACTGCTTTATGCATTGCAAAATAAACTAATGAGATCTGGATTCGAAATGCATGAAATACCCGTGCAATATTCTGTGGAGGGCTTAATAGTATGAAAAAAAAAGATTTCGAATTCCTTTCTGTACAAGCAGAATATTCAGCAACTCTGTATACACTATGTTCTGAAAATACACGGAACATACTATCTCTTTTGGAATCAAACAAAAGTTATTTGGGCATGGAATTAGCATAATCAATTGTCTAGAGAACTTTCTGTGCACTTCCAAATTAGTACAACCAAAATCGCTTCAACGCTTTGTGTTGTATTTCAAGCATCTTGAAAAAAAATTGCGAATTTGTTGATTACGAAATCTTTATTCGTAAAAATGAGTCCCTGGTAACTGACCAAGAAATTCTCAAATTACGTTCTCTGAAACAATATGTTAGCTAATTAGTTCTTTCCAGTAAAAATTCTCCTCAACTTCTGTACGAAGTGCATGCTTTGTACATCCAATATTTCCGAAAAAGCAGATCTTTTGGGTAATAATTTACATTAACTACCAGATGTAATAAAAAAATTGTTTTTTAAAAATATAAATTAACGAGATTATACTGTCAACAAGCGAACCTAAAATTTTATTTTGGCACAGATATCTAAACGTTAATTATTCTACTTACTCTGCAGTGTGGAGTATATCCGGTAACCAAAGTAACACCGCCAAACATCACTTGAAGCGTATTGCATTTGACACCTCTTCGGAACTTGTCCATTCCACAATCTGAAAATACACAACACACCAAAATCAAGATTATATAATCCCAGACCAAATATAACATAATGTTAAGGACCTCCTACGACCTGCGCACGTCTGAACATAGTTATACTTTCTCTTTTCTTGGGGGTTTTCTGGGATTCATTGATATTTACCGATAATTTGTTCCAGACCGACGTCCACAAGCTAAGATAATCATGCAATGAGTTAGTTGGCAAATTCATGACTATATCTGTAAAGGCCATAGGCCATACCATTGGAATACGGCTTTAAACGCCTTCCTATGACCCGTGAATCTTTAGCCAAAGCGCAACTTTCCCAGTTGCAAAATTCCTCGTTCGTACGTGACAGCAGCAAGAATATGTCTTCTATCAGCAACTTTTGTTACTATTTCTTTCTGCCTAGTTCATTTTTCCATGCCTCTCACAGTTTGTATACGAAAGGCAGTTTCGTTTCGTTTCGTTTATTCGTTTTAGCTGTAGATGCTCCCAAACATGGACGGTTATTTTATGTCCACACTATATTATATTTTTCGACTTACTGAACTGACAACAGTTACAATTTCGTTTGTATGCCACTGTTTAATGGTGTTTGTGAAGAGCTTTTCGAAGAGGTTTACTCACTTGACGCCTCTCTTGATGGCCTCTACTGGAGCGCACGTCTGGGGATCCAGGCAGTCGAGGGGTTGGTAAGGTTCGTTATCCAGAAACCATCCGGAATCCGCCAAGCCACGGACTTCAATTTTGGATTTCAAACCATGGAGAAAATCGGATACGCGATCCAGATTCAGCAAGACTCCTGTTCCACCAGCACTAAAAAAATTAATGATTTAACAAAATATTTTTAACTTTTATTTTAAAAAACGTTTCTTAGTTAAAGATGCACCATTTTTAAAAATAAATATAATTTTTTTTGCTGCCTATGACGCTTGCCATGGGCAAGCCCTTTGATTAAGTCAGCGATATTAAGCCGAATTTAGCGTCTCATGTTGCAAAAGCACCATCTAGGATCGGGAGTGCGTCTTAGTTACTCAAGTGTCACAACCCTTTTCACACAGTGAACTTCATTCATGCATTTCCTTTACAGATCGTAATTTAAACCCGAATCAGTGAACGATCACCTCTGATCCAGTTCCCCCAGTGGTATTGCCTCTGAGGACTTTGTGACTATGGCAGATTTATTCATGCTCCAGCCACCATATACTCGGAGAGTCTTCAGCCAAGGGATACACAATCCAAGGGATGCGAATTAAACGTCCTACCAATTAGGCTATCCCTACCTTATAATTATGATATGGAATCTAAAATAATGAAGCCTCTATGTCTCTTTACTCTTTAAAGATTGATTTTTAACAAAACTTTGTAAGCAAAGTACTCACCACAAATAATAATTCATTCGCATGTAAAATTCATTTTTTAAAATTATTTTTTTTTGTCAATTTCATAACAAAATATTTCAAGAAACGTATTTAACTTCAGGTATACGATATAATTAAATCGTTTGAAATAGAAGCTCTTCAGTATTATTTCAATTACTGCAGAGTTCTGGATTAGAATATTTTTGAATATTTATTGGGAATTCATTAAAAATATTTTAAGAATTTATTATAAGTACTGTTATAAAGTACTGTCAAATAGTATAATTGAGAAGCGAGACTATACTGTGCCTAAGTGATACCTAGTAAGATGGAAGGCAGTTGCTGTGGTAAAGTTATTTTATCAGAAAGAAAAAAGCTCTTTCCTGATATATTTTGGTAATGTTTGTTTATCGGGATTAATTTCCCTTCCTAACTCCAGATGGCATCGCATTCTCATTGTCTTGAAAACTATGCAGAAAAGATTTGTTGTTGGATTGCAGTAAAAAAAATTGACGTTCACGTGAAGTGTGAGCGAAGAATAGCTAGCGAGGAAAAACAAAGCACATTTATTTTGACGTTCAAGCGGAAATCCAGAGATTTTTATCTTGAAATTAGTTGATTATGAAGAAAATAAGTTTTTATTGTCTTAGGATATATTCGCAGTCGTGGTATGGAATTGCTTATCGGAAATTGTTTAAAAATAGGGAGTGACTAGCCGTGAGTAAATGGATGACGATTCAAGAAAACTGTCTCCTGATTTTCCTTTTCGTAGAATCTTCTATTTTTTTGCAAACAGGAGCATTGAGTATGTGCCCACGAAAACGCAGAGATAATTCTTTAGAAAAACGTCCCCTATATTCGACATTTTTGAATTTACACTAAAGTCGAATCGGTAGGTAATGTATTCAAAATATGAAAAAAATGTACAATAACAACTTTATTGTTTTGAAAGTTATCGGACTAGCCCACCAAAGCAGGCTGCTCTATTTTCCCCCAGATATTTTATCGGATAATTAAGAAATATCATGGAAAATGGAAATGCATATATTTTTTTCTATTTTCGAATAGAACTTAAAGGGAAAAAATGTAATCAAACAGATATAGGTAAAACGGATAAAATGAGTGATCAAAAATTAAATTGAATTAATTACGTAGTCATAAATGTAAGTGCACATTTTAAAAGGTTTTAAAATTATTTCACCTTGAGTGAAATTTGTTTGAATTACACTTAACTATATGAAACGCTGAGGCAAATTCTTTATAAAAATTTCAGTTCTATATTTGACTTTCTTTTAATGTATCATTATAAAATGTTTTAAACACGTATCGGTGAAACGTCTCTAAGTACTTTTGTACTAGAGCAAATTTACGGACGAAAACAAATTTCATTCTAAAGGGTTGACTATCAGAAGAAGTAAAAATCAATTTTGAAGATAATATTTCATCACAATTATTTTCCCTGAAAGTAGTTGCTGGTGGCCAAATTTGGCATTATTATATTCGAGAACACAATTATTACGAACACAATAAACGTTGCCATAAAGTAAGATTTCTAAAAAAAATTTCAAAGAGCAAATATAATGACCTGTTTTGAATAGCCAGATCAACAACTTTAAGCAAGTTATTAAGCTATTACACATTTCTTTGAAATCAAATCATACGACAATTAACTCGAGTTGCGTTCAGAAAGCGTGTTACTGCCGATTAAATCCGATTGTTCTTTCTCCAAGCTTATTAAATGCAAGATATTCAGTTAAGATTAAATTAATCAGCAAAATTAATTTTATTAAATCTGTGAGATCTAACAAAAACAAATAACTTACGTGCTCATTTTTGCATTTTATCGTGTTAAATGTAAATCTTTTCGATTACTTCTAATATTACTTCTAATATCCTTCATTTTTATATAATTAAAAGCATATTTTAATGTAATAAAAATAATATTTTCATGTATTTGGATTAATATATCGTTCTACAGAAAGAGTTCGTAGTCTAGAAATGTGATAAAGTTTCTAGATTTCAATTCTTTCACGTCAAATTAAGCCTTCCTTTTTTAAAAACATACCTAATATTGTTGCATAATAGTAAGATTGCTTCCCTCTTAGTTAGTTTCCTGAGTAGAAAGATACTTTTACAGATGGGGCGGGGGTTCTAAAGGATGCTGAATGGTTGTTCGTCAATGATCCCCGACAAACTTAGTGCTAACAGAATGAAGAGCCCCAAATATTTCAAAATTTTAGCGACATCTCCATTGGGATTCGAATTACATTTTTCCAGAATATTCGATATTCCATCAAAAGCAGATGTTCACATACGATTTTCAGTAGTAATGAATAGACGAACTAAGAAATGTAAATAGTTGAGTTGAGTTCCAGTAAGCATTTGAGCGAAGTCCCTCTTATGGCTATTCACTCAGGATTTTGCGATATTAAAGTTGTTATTATCGATTTGCTACTGGTGCGTTATTGCTCACTGCAAGTCTTGTGTATGGTCAGTCAGTGTTTCGCTTATGTGTATTCATGTGTAATAAAGTGTCTTTATATATTATTGATCTTGCTGGGCTTTCTACAGTACTACCCAGTGGAATAAATTCTGGAATTTTTCGTAACATGATATATAATATTACAGAAAAAAGTTTGAAATCTAGGAACGACGCAACGTTCTGCCTCGAAAGTAATGATTACTTTTCAATTTCAAATTGATAACGTTTTAAAAAGCATACTTTTTTTTGTATGAAAGTTAGTAATAATTCAGATTTGAAGCCAGTTGATGTCAAGGTATGTAAAAAAAGAAAAAAGAAATTATTTGCGTGGAAAATGAAATTGTGATACTAGAGAAAAATTCAGAAAATAACAATTTTCACTCTATTCTACATGAAGTGGAGATCGAGAGGATGGAGGAAGTCGTAACTCGAATCCCCAGATCACATTTTTGTCGATAATGTAAGGATGTTAAAACGAAGAATCATAATTCGTATGTCTGCAGGATTGATATAATTAAAGGTCGAAACTTTCAATTCTAGAGAAATATAAATAAGGTACGATCAAAATTGACTTTGAACAGTTTTCGAATTTAAGGATTCAAATAAAAGCTATATTCCCAGACCCTGTCGTTGAAGTAGAGGGTAGGAAAGAAATGTTTATTTTTAAGGTTCTGTAAATGCCAAAGAAATAAGACTGGATTAGAGGGTAATCTGTTTTGTTCTAGAGGTGAAGGTTCTACTTTCTACTATCACCAGGTGTCTCCCTAATGACTGATATATTTCGACATTAAAAAGATAAAAATGTTTCGTTTGCAGTTTTTTATTGCGAAGTTTGTTTTGTTTCCGTTCGCAAAGATTTTTTTTTCAAGACATCTCTATTTTCAACAACGCATGGCATGATCTGACGCAAAATTTCCAAATCTCGAATACTTAATTTTAGCTACACCTGTTGAAGATAGCCAGCAGCTCCAAATGACATTTGCAATGTTAACTGAATTTGAAATTTAGTGAAATAATATTCCCTTATTTGCAAAGTGTAAGGCCACAAATGATACATTTTTATCGAATTCCATCTTTTTTTTCTTCTTCCAAAATTAATTATTTATTTTTGGGACACCCAGTGAAGTAAACTGTTAAACTGCTAATCTTTAGTAATTTTTTTATGAGATTTTCTTCCCAAGAATCGTAATATTTTGTCCTTCCTGATTTTATAGAAATAGATCTTTTGAATTTTTCTATGTTTCTTATTAACATTTCCAACAGAAGGATTGTAAACTATCCAAATTTTAAGACAATAAATAGTTATCCTATTTTATAAGCATTCTTGAAAGATGGTAAAAAAAAAAGGTACGGAAAATGTTCCGAATTACTCTCATACTCTAGAAGTAATTGGGAATGACTTGGGGTAATCGGAAATATTACTGTAAATGACACCGATTGATTAATGTATTAATTTGAAGAAAAAAATCATTATTTAATGACACTGTAGAAAAAAAGAAGAAAAGTCCTATGTCTTAAGCTTTTGTTTTAAATAAAAAAATAAACATCTGCAAAAGGTTTTCCTTCATTCATCTTAATTTTTTTTCATTCAAGGATTCCATTGCAACAGTAAATTTTTAAAATCAACAAGGAGTAATTCGAGCAATCAATGATCAGTGCGCTAAAATTCTTTAACATTCAGTTCCTACGTAGAAATGGAAAATTGGTAAGTATGCAATATTTTATATGGAGAATTAGTACAAAAAAAGTGAAAAATGCATTTCTAATTCTCCTTTTAGTAATTTTATTGAAAGAAATATTAAAAATTACCTGCTTCCAGCCAATAAAAGCATATCAGCTGAGAAGAGATCTTTGGTTAACAGATCCTTGATCACTTCGATAATAATTAGTGATCCCAAGAAAGAAAATTCACCTACGGAAGAGAAAGAAATAATTTTTTCAATATTCATTTTTATTTCAGAAAAAAAAAGAAGATAATTTTCTATCTATTTTAAAACAAAGACTATTTGTTAAAAGAAAGGAATAATATTTTTGATTCATGAAAAAGACATATATTTTGGTCATTGTGCTTAGCATTTAATTGAATGCAAAATCACAAGCAAATTCAATGCAGGCTATGTTGAATTATATTCAGTGGAAGCCGGTTGTAAGGATCACTTTGGATATTAACCAAAGTCATCATTATTTCGGTAAGATTAGTATAACCAAATTGCCTAAGAAATAACACAGTTCTGTAGGACTACAAGGGTGCTGGCATAAAATCAAGCCACACGAAATCATTTCTGTTATTCATTCGATTTAAGCTTTTAAAAAAGTCTATAGAATGAATAGAATAGAAAAAAAATCACCCAAATTTTTTTAAAACGTTATTGAGACTAATATATTTTTGAGCTATCAAATATTCATTGGACAAGCCATTCATATGATAATTATTCATAAAATTTTTTACCTCGCTAATGTAATATACTTTTCTGTCTCCTGAGGAAGCAGTAATCTACATCTATTCTATTCTATCCTTTTGATAAATTAATTTTACAACCCATATATCATGTCCCCATTCTTTCCCTATTACTTTTGTTTTCTGAGTCAAATTATTATTCTTCCAGATTATAGATTCACTATCTTTTCATCAGTGATTTAAGAAACAGCTTCCAACAGATCAGCACTTTCCTGCTAGCTTAATCTGGGAGATTAAGGGAACTCTTTTTGAAGACCGTACTTTTCTTTGGTGCTGAACAAGCAACGGTTTGTAATATCTTGATCCGGAATGATCAAATAAGAAAGTAGTTTAAACAAGCCATTCTTTTATTTGCAGCTTTATATATGTACATAAAAACAGTTTGATCTTAATTAGGTTAATAAGTTTAACAAAATTCACACAGCAGTTTAAAGTTTAATCATGGAATAGTTCCTTGGAAACACACACACACATATAAACAGGGCTGTTAGTTCAAAACGGCGTCCCAAGAGGCCGCTCGAGAAGCCCCCCGGTCTTTATCGGGTACATCCCAGCAGACCCACATAACACGGAGTTTCCTTACAAAATCACGAACACCTTCTTCGGACACAAAAGTCTCACCAAATTCTCCCTAAATGCATTTCAATGCTCTCTTTTCTCCGCCAAAACCCAAAATATCTCATTTTATTTCAGTTCGATTTGAGACATCCGTGATTACATAGAGGATTGCAGTAATTCAGGAAAAATGTTGATGTGTAATATTCTTGATCTGACTGCATTTTAAATTCAAAAAGAATCTCGCAATCCTTTTTTTAATTACAAAAATATTTTACGTTTCTAAGATCTGGAAATAGATGTGAACATTAGTTAATAATTTATTATAATAAACGCAGATTTAACTGAAAATAATTCTCGGGCAAATTCGGATGTTGTCAATCGGGAATAAAGGGGATTTTTTTTTTTTTTACGAATTTCGAAGATTTGAAAAGAAGAGCGAGCTTGGTTTCAGCATTTATCAGTGAGATTCATTGGAGAGTGTGACTCATATTTTGACTCCGTCTGTACAATGACTCACGCAAGAAGCGTCAGATGTTCTCGACTTAGGAAGTCGATTTGCTAGTGAAAAACTAAAAAGAGTAAATTACGGTAGATCGTTGTAGAAATACATTACCGGTTGACGAAATTGCATAATCGGTTAAAAAATAAAAAGTGTGATTGGAGATTTTTCAAACCTTTTCGCGTGGAATGTGATGCTCCACTCCATGTATCACTTGAACAATAAGGAAGGAACCTAAAAATAATTCAAATATTATATTTAGCCCTGTTATTAATTGTTATTTTAGAAATAATTTAAGAAAGTTTTATTTATCTTTATAAATAAAACATTCATGCAATCAAAAAATAAAAAGAATTCAACTTTTCCCGGAATAGAAGAAACTCCTTTTTTTTCTACTTTTTCCATCTTTCAATTTTTAGTAAATGACATTTTAAATTTTAGCAATTACGAAGGGAAAGTAAAGTTTAAATTTAATTTTCATCCGTTCCTCTACTTGAATTACTTTTTAAAATATTTTTTAGGGTGTTAAAAATATCAGCAGATGGATTTAATTTATTCACACAACTTACTAATGGAAAAGTGTATGAATTACAAATTTGATGTTAAAGAATGTATTTAAACATCTGCTTACACTTGATTCGCATCCCACCAATACGGATTTTCTTCTGGATCCGGAGAGAGAATCCCGCCGACTGCAAAAACAATGGAAAGATGTGCATAAAAATTGCTAATGAATCACTTCTCTGATAAAAAAAAAATTATATCTCAATATTTATATCCGCTGTAGCAACAGTAAGATAGGAGAGAAATCTTCTTTCTTAGAATTACGTAGTAGTCAATAGAATTTTATTTTAGTTCATATAATTTCAACAATATGATTTCTATCGTACAAAGAATAAATATCAAGGCTCATTGTAGAAGATTAGTTCAAAATGTAGATAATGGTTGTCTCGATATCAATCCTATCTCTATTTTCACTGTTAATAATAAAAGGGAATCTGTATATGTGTGTGTTAGCGCTCTACAGACCAGATCATTTCACACGGAGATACTAAATTTAGCAAGTAAATACTCACTAGGAGGTATATTTAGCAATGTATTACTTAAAAAAATGGAAATTTTATTTCGAATTTAATTGAGATAAAAATTAATTCCAATTTTGGCATTTTACCATGATAATTTCTGAAAAAATTATTTCTGGAAAAATAAATTTTATATAGCTACAAAATTTTAGAATATGGTTTTCTTAATGATGCTAATTTAAATGTCGAGCAAATTTTTTACAAATCAATATTTGTAATTTAAAAAAATCCCCTTTTTTACAATAATGGACTGCATTGTGGCACTGAAATTTACACTGTTTTTATTGCTTTATAAAATATTTAAGCGCATGATTTCTTCCAAAGTAGATATCTAAGGAAAGTAGTATGTCTAACACCTGCATAGTTCACAAAACAAATAAGAAATCAAAGTTATAATAACCCAAAATTTAGATGATCGTTTATAGGTCGTTTTTACGCATGTAATAGATATATTATATCTTAGGATTGGTCATTATTTCACAATGAATTGAACTTAGATAAAGCAATTGAAATAATACAATTCTCATATTACGAAAATTGATAGAGTCATGGACATGAAAGTTATATCTAAGGATATGAATAAAATTAAACATAATCACCCTCCTCAACAAACCAGCTTGTCGAAAAAATCGACAATAATTGAATATGTTTCTGTATATATACTACTTTAATGGTGTGATTCAATGAAAAACATTTTTACAAAAAGATCAATCAATATAAATGTTAAAAGTGCAAAAGGTGTTTTTTTATTTAAAATTGGTCATTATTATTGCTACTATCAAAGTTTGATACTTCGTAATATATATTCGAAGTTTTTATTCTATTTTTTTTTTCAGTTATATCTATAAAGTGATTTATTCCTTTTATCATTTGTTTCCCCAAATGACATTCTTTTAATCTAATTCCTAATTAATTTCTCATCTTTTTAGCATAAATTAACCTAAATTACTTTATTTTAACTTGTTCTCTTATTGACCCAAGCCTATTTTGCAAAACTATGTTTACACACACACACA